>CM035150.1:101277383-101842383 GCA_020205605.1 Panax ginseng
TTTTCTCAACAAAGTGAATACAAAAACTAAGCATAAATATAAATAAATATGTTTAATTTTGTTAACAATTTTTTGAGGCGTCTTCCAAACACTCGTCTTTGGTATCAAAGCAGTCGTAACAGTCGCACCATAGGCGGGCAGCATCTGCATATGTGCAAATTATATTCTTCTCCTCCATTATATATGCATATGCATGCTTTGAAATCTCATCATCATTAATATTAATCTCGGTTTTGCCACTAGTAGTTTTACCTGCGTATATATATATATATAGCCATAGCCATAGCCATAGCCATAGCCATAGCCATAGCCATGGTAGATAAGATGAACAATTAGTGGTAGGTAGGTAGGTAAGGTGTAAATAAATAAGGTTATAATTAAGATCGATAGAATAGAGAGAAACTTACATTCAACAACACCCAAGAGTGCAGTAGCGATGAAGAGGATACAAAAGAGAGCCAATATTTGAGCAGCTGCAATTGACTTTTTTGCTGCCATAGCTATAGCTATATATATATCAAGTCCAGGGAAAAAAAAATATTACTCTCTCTGTCCCAAATTATCTGCTGTTTTAGCAGAAAAATTTTATCCCACAATATCTGTTTTTTCAAGATTTTAATGCATTTTTATCCTTTGTTTTCCAAGTTTGCCCCTTTACCCTAATTATTGATAGTCATTACTCATTCAAGCCTCTCCTCTTTTTAAGCATCCTTTTCATATTCCCACCAATAAGATGTGATTGTCAAAATTATGCTTCTTAAAAGACTTTCTTGGCACACTCTTCCATGGACAATTTCCTTTTATTAAAGCCTTAATTGCAAAAAACAAAAAATCAGCACATAAGGGTATTTCAGTATTTTTATCACACATATTGGTATGTGTGTAAGCTAAAATGTGCAGATAATTTGGAGACGGAGAGGAGTATAATGAAATGCAAGTTAAGTTACGGAGATGAGCTAGCTATATATATATATATATATATATATATATATATATATATATATATATATATATATATATATATATATATATATATGGGATTCCATCCACAATGAAGGTTGTTTGTTAAATATTTTAATGCTACTACTGCACTTAGGCCTTAGACAATTTTTTTTTTTTTTTTTATAAGCTATGTGCAAGTAGTAGTGGTGGCTAAAATAATTCTTTCTCAACTATATTATATATATATATATATATATATATATATATATATATATATATATATATATATATATATATATATATATATATATATACCATTAATTGATTCAGCTCCCTCCCTTAATTTGGTAACATAAAATTATTTAAATAATTCTTAATTTCTTTCCCACAAATTATTAAGTACACTCTTGTTACATTATCCATATCTGTTTGTTTGTTTGTTTGTTGCATTGCATTGTCATAATTAATTTCATTAATATTATAATCATATTACCATAATCACGTACATTATACTATTATTTTTGGATATACTACTAAATTTGTTTAACAAGTTAATGGCATATTGGCAAACATATTTAATCCAGGAAAAAGGCATCTTCATCATCTTTTCATTTGATTGCATTATTAATTTATAATAAAACATATTTTAGGAAAATATCAGCTTCCTAAAATGGGTCAAACAGAGTAATTACAAATCAATGACAAGATATATATATATATATATATAGGATAAAAAATTATTTACAATTTGACTCCATTTATATATCATCATCATGATGACATGATGCATGGTATGGTATGGTATTTACACATACGTAAAGAAAGACATTAAATTTACTAATTACTGCTACAAAAAATAGCCTGAAAATAAATAATTTTAGAAGGAATGAGTGAGCGATCGATCTCTCTCTCTCTCTCTCTCTCTCTCTCTCTCTAGGCAGGGCAGGCAGAGGTAAAACCAAACAACTTATCGGAGAGTTTGGTTGGTTGGTGCGAATGGGGAGAAGGGCTCCATCTGATGAATGAAGTGGACGTCGTGAACTAATGGATTATCTGTTCTGCCTGGAGGAGAGCCTGTGTAACATGTTGGTGAGCATCCGGAGCATATTGATTCGCGTCCCCCCTCTGTTGTCTGAATTCATTCATTCATATCATATCACCCCCCATGCATGTTCATCCAAAATATATTTACATATATATTCAATATTCAACTTCTATATTCTACAATAAATTCTGGAGAAAAACAGAGAATGAATGAAAGCAAACTTTAACTTAAAATACTATATTAATGGAGTAGTATTTTATTCTTATGAGATTACATTTATTTTAGAAATTATTATATGGGTATTTAGTTTATAAGTAGCACCTACCAACTTTGGGAACTCACAAACAATTCCCTTTATTTTCTCTCCATTTTAGAACACAGTGTAAATGGGAACTTAGAAGTTGCATTCTGTTTGTTTGGGAGGAAAATCAAGTGAACGCTTATTAGCTTAAAAAGGCCTTAATTTCATCCCTAACCTTCCTACCTCCTAGGCATGCAGCAAATGGACTGTAAGAACATATTTCGATAGTGAGTCTCAAGTCTGGAAATCCAACCTTTTCAGCAATCATGTTGACAATTCCACTTCTTTCGTCAGGATTCAATTGGCTGTGTACGTACACCAAAATATATATATATATATATATATATATATAAAAGTAAAAAGGGGTAAAGAACATTAAAGAGGAGAGGGGAAAATAATTTATTCAGTAGTTAGTTACTTGTGCATCAACTGTTTTATTTTATGTTATTCACCACATTTCATTTGCCTTGTCAAAATAATAAATAGATCCAGGAAGGTGATACGGTAAAAAAATAAGACTACCTGTGTTTGCTGCATCTGAGGGGCTTGAGAAATTCAGGAATAATGGCTGGTCCAAGTCGACGCGGCTTAGGGCAAATAGGGAGGTTATGACCTCCAAACCCAAGCTTGGTCGTCTCCGAACCCCCCGTATTGCTTTGTACTCCCAAATGGTGCATGATCATCTGCCTTTCCTTTCCTATTCCTTCTCCAAAAGAACCAAGTAAATAAAGGCCACAAGTAAACAACTTGTGACTGATATCTCAACTCTTCAAATTTATTTATACCTCAAAAAGGTAATTCAAAACAGTATCAGTTAATCTAAACATTAGCCACACATTTATCACAATTATATGGAGAGAGAGATGGAAACTGAGAAATGCTGATGAGTGGAGCCACATTGAAACATACATGGTGTTAAGAGTGATGAGCAGATAGCATATGTGCTTGGCTGAGAGTAATAATAGGGGTTGGTCTTGACTAATTGAGTTCTGTTTCCTAATTTTTCTCTGTTTCTCAGGTTGCCTATAATTCATTTGGTCCAACCATGTGTTTTCCCACTCCTTGACTGTATTTTAGCCTTCTAGATGCTGCTTATCTTTTATGCTAGCTAATGCCAATTATCTCAATACATATATATATATATATATATATATATATATATATATATATATATATATTAAGTGTTACTGCACCTCGTGATTGAGAGAATCATTACAACTTACAACTAAAAGTTCGATTTCGTGCTGCAGATTCTTTTTTCCCATATAAATGGGGTATTCTCGGCCACGATCAGCAGTTCAACTCCATTCCAACCAATATTAGTTTTTTCTTCATTTTTTTTTTGGGTCATTGGTAAAAGGACATTCTTCTAGTTGCTGGTTATACCTATCATGTACTACTTTGTTCTACCTGCATATCTTTGCAGTTTATAAATATATGTATGGGTATATCATGTACTACTTTGTTCTACCTGCATATCTTTGCAGTTTATAAATATATGTATGTCATCTGACTATTTTTCTACTATATCATCCAAAAAGTACAAAAGCCTAATTTTCAAAATAATAATGCTTACAGGGTAAGAATCCTTAACTTCGCCTTAGACTGAGCTCTTCAAAATCCTCCTTCTCTTTCCCTCCACATAACATAGGATGCCAGAAGTTCTTTTCTAGCCAAACTGCCAAAGTATGATTCTAGAACTTCGGCAGAACAATATGTAGAGAAAAAATATGCCATAAATAAATGAATTTATATCAAGTATAGACTAACCACACATTTTTGCGTAAAATAACACAAGATAGAGACTTTGATGTCCAAATCATAAATTATATGTATCCCATTCAAATTTGGGTTGTGAAAAAACCTCATAATCTATGGGTCCTTCTATAATGCTGTCAACAGTATGTATGCCTTGCAATAGAGCAGGCTGGAACCCATCATTATCAGAAGGTAAAAGTTTATACATTACTAACAATCCAAGAGTAAATATAGCTTGCAGTTTTGTGGAGTCTCCTTTGACTGAAAAGAACAAGAGCATCGAAAGGAGGAATAAGTCAACGCAAAAACGCATGATACTCAATACTGTATCCATCAACCTCCCATCATTGCCAGCAGGAAAACCTCGCACTCTGTATACAAATAAAAAGTTGTACTTATCGACCACATACCTATATCCAAAGTAAATAGCACCAACAGGAACCACAAGCGGAGCAAATGAAGAATATATCAAGGTCAGGGCAAATATTGTCAGATTGAATGCATAATATTGTGCAAAATCAAATGTCTGTTTTGGCACTGGTGATGTTCTGCTGATTGGATATTCAGAAAGATCCTGTCCTGGTAAATCAATTCCACTTAGTCTAGCACCATGAGGTGATCTGTCGTAGCCTAACATTGCGTCAAATGTCCCTTCAAGCATCAGTGGCCTCTGAAGGCTATCAGCATCCTGACTTTGCAATGCATAATCCTCGGCTTGCTCTGGTACCAGCTGGAGCATGTCATTCTTTCGAAATTTTTGAAGCTTTCTCTTAATCCAAGGTATTGGTGCCAGCAAGTCAAAAGATATTCCCAAAAACGTGCTTGTGATTAAAAAAGCAATAGATGAAAGGCACGATCTTGATAGGAAAGAGGCGCTCATGTACTGCTCAATCCTTTTGCAATCTTCACCATCCAAGTAACACCTCCCCATACTTAGAATTGCACTTTCCAATGATGATTCAACCAGAGCCCTGAGAAGAATGAGGTTTACCAGAAAGAAGCAAACCATCTTCAAAAGTGCAGCTCTCTGCTCCCCAGACACAGTGAGATGCCTCTCAAACTTGGAGAGATAAGAGAGAGCTGATGGGATCACTACATACATGCTCACGAAAATAAGTACATTGGGCAAGAACTGAAAGAATAAGGTTGCAAGCCAGCTCGAGCTCTGCATCCAAGCCAACCATATCTGTGCGTTATCCATTGCTTCTGCATCAATAATACGCCCAGCACTCTTAATGGCACTGATCACAGCAAGAGGAGAACTGAAGAACAAAAGCAACAACAGCAAGCATGTGTTCACAAAAACTCTGCGCAGTTTCAGGGAGAGCTTTGTCGAGCCCAAATGATTCCAATAAAGGTCAGTTGCTAATGGGGCTCGCTCAACTTTCCAATGGTTCCTCTGTAATTGCAACTCCATGACGGAAAAGAACTTCCCAACCCGCCGCTTCTTCTCATTACGGAAATCCTGAACTGCCTTATTAGCAGTGTACACATCTTTAAACACCACGAATGCAACTCCGGCACCCTTTGCTCGACCTTCTTTGTAAGCTGCCATTTCCATCTCCAAATCAGCTCTATGCTCTTGCAATTTCCTTAATTTTTCTTCATTCAACAAACCCAACTCATTAACAACCTGACTCCACAAATCCATCACTCTCCTCCACAAACCACGAATTCCATTCTCACTATCGTTTAACTCATCAACTAAATCCTGGGATTCCATTCTCTTAACCAATTTAGAAATATCATCCCTAACTTTGACCAATTCCGTAACTAAGTCATCCAAAGCACACAAATCCATAGGCACAATAAGACGATAAACCTTCCCTGGATACTTATGTTGGAAATACTCTACCAGAGGAGTCTTATCAAACCCTAAATTCTTGGGTACACCCTGTACCATCATAGTGAAAATGGCTGTGGAATTATTAGCACTAGGGTCACTTGGATTTCCATACCCATCTCTGAATCTAGTAACTCTCAGTCTTCCCTCAATCAAATTAATAGCAAAATGTACCAAACCAAGAACCACCACAGTAAATAAAAAGTGAACCCACAATAAAGGCGAACCTTTGGTGATATGATTAATGGTAGTTTTGGAGAACTGGTCCGTCATTGCGGCGGCTCCCGCATAGAGGTTGAGGGGAAGGAGGACCGAGAGGGCGAGGAACGCAAGGGAGAGGAGGAGACCGCAGCTTCCTCCCTCGATGAGGAGGAATTGGGCGGCGTCAGCACCACAATGGAGGGCGATTTGGCGGCCCGTGGCATGCCAGACGGCGAGGAGCTTGGAAGCGATGGCGGTGGGTCCTGGCAATCGGCGGTGATCGCTGCGGAGCTTGAGGATGATAAAGATGAGGACACATGTCATGGTGCCGATGGCCGATATGTTTATCAAATACTGAATGTTACCGTACCATGCCGTGTCGAAGTCGTCGTTACTGGCTGAAGGAGAGATAGGGGATGAATTAATGGAAATTGGGGATGATTGAGGTGGGTCCATGATTTGGATGGGGATTAGTAATCTAGGGCTTATATATTTCATCGTATAAAGGATTTAAGTGATATGATACGAAATTCAGGTAGTTGGAAATTGGAATTAGAGAAAGTAATTGCAAGTAGTGGGGTTTAAGAGGAAGAATCGTCGGAATGGAAGTATGCTGGATCGGGAAGAAGTGGAAAAGGAGAGAGGGAGGGAGAGAGATTTTCCAGGTTGGCAGGCTTAAGAATCTTTTGCAACCAAAAAAAAAAATAGATAAGAAAACTACCTGTGCTGGTGCGGGAGTCGGTTAGCATGAGCTAACTTTCACGAATTAACTCGGCACCCAGGTCAACAAATGTTGGTGTTGTTACTTTTATTTTATTTTATTTATTATGAATACTGGACTGGTTCATAAACAGTTGTGGGGAATTGCTATTTGATGTGAATTTCTTTAACTTTTAATGAAATAATTAATTTTATAACTAAGAATATTGTTTAGATATTTAAAATATTCCTATCATTCTATTGATTAAACTTAAATTAATTTGTATCAACTTAACTTTTAAATTTTACAAATAGATTTTAAAAAGCCAAACTCTCTCTCTCTCTCCCTTTGACAAACAATATGTTTTAGTTACTACTTTTGACACTTGCTTTGTTTGTTTGTGAGAAGAATTGGAATTGGAGTTGGAGTGTCTGTCTCTCCCTTATTTTTACTTAATTTTAGAATTAATTGGTGTTAAGTAAGAGATTAGGTGTCAAAATTTAAGCGGAAAGATACAAAGGGACATAGAAAATAAGGACAGAAGATCTGTTCTCAGTGGAGGTCGGGAGAGGACCCTACCCTACCCTAACTAACTGTATGTACAATCGATCATGGAGTAGTATATTTATTGAGAATTGTTAAATCTACAACAGAAGTTGTTATTTCCACAATAAAAGTGTTACTATAAATTTTGTAGCGACGGTTTTCACCGTTGCTATACATTTATAGCGACACTTTTATTGTGAAAATAATAAAAAAATGTTATAGATTTAACAATTACCTATTTATTTCATTGTTTAGTCTTTTATGGGGTTTGTCCATTATGCTCGCTCTTGTGCATTTTTTTAACGCAAATGTTTTTATTATAACTTGACGGCCTATTTTCCCTTTTGCATTCTGAATTTGAATTTTGTCTCCATCGTCAATGTAATTTTCAGAAAAGTTAAATAATGTTTAGCTATATAATTGCAAAAAGACATATGATTCAAAATTAATGGAATAATTAAATGATATAAATACACCATTTAATTTCATTAATGACGGTGACCATATATAAAACCCCAAAAAGAATATTACTTACTACTCCTATTTAGACCCAAAAAAAAAAGAGAGAAAATAATTCGTTAACTGAAGTAGGAGTAGTATATGTATATTATTGGGCAAGTAATTTTACACTTTTTATTTCTTATAAAATCAAAACAAATACGTACCTATGATTTCTTTATAACAAAATACTACTACGTTAGTTTTCACACACCTCACAAATTTATTTAATATTTCAACTAAATATAAAGAAAAATGTTTCAATTAAACATGTTTGCTTTGTTGAAAAAAAAAAATATATGAATAGGGAATTAAATGATAATAGGACCCCGCACTCATGTGGGTGAGAGTTCTTAAAAATATCAAATTTTACTTGTTAAAATATCAAAGTCTTTTACTATTTTTTTTATATTAAAGAAAATTAAATTTTCAACATAAAAAAATTAATATGTGGAGCCCGTTTTATTTATTTATTTATTATTATTATTATTAATGTGAAGGCTACGGCTACATCATAGTCATGAGTTTCCTCAAATTTTACTCCTCCTTTCTACTCCATAACGTTATTTGTCACATCATAATTTATTGTTCGTCACCACCGCCTGAAATCTCTATCTCTATTCTGCTAAAACCAGGAACACTACGAATAAAGATTCTTTAGGATTTTGCAGAGCAAAAACAAACCCCACAGCCCCCACACCCTTGTCCTCATTCTGACAACTCCAATTCATCTTTTTGCTCACTTCAACCCCAACTTTACTTTCTCATCTTCTGACTATTAAATTATTAGGCGACCATTTGTAGTAGTACTAGCAGAAATGGGTTGTGCTGTATCCAAGGCCAGTGAAGAAGACGAGGGGGTGTTGAATCTGTGTAGAGAGAGAAAAAGAGTGATGAAATCAGCAATGGAGAGTCGGTATCTGCTTGCTGGAGCTCACTGCAACTACTATCAATCCCTCTACGCAGTAGCATTGGCCATAAGGTTGTTTGTGGCCAGACATTCCTCTGTTTCCTCACCATTTCTCCTCACTTTTCCCCGATCCTCCGACCCTGATAACCTTGTCCCAAATTTAATGTACCTTCAGCAAATGCCATCTGTGCCAGAAATTACCCATGACCCCAATTCATGTAAAACTCAAGATTCCCCTGTTTCTTGTCCCTCCTCCAAACCAGAGAGCCAAGTTGAAGATGATGATGATGATGATGATGAAGAAGAAGAAAGAGGGATTTGTGAGCATTTTTATGACCCTCCAATGGATATGCAGAATGATGAGTTTCGGTGGGATTATTTTAATCCATTTGATGGAGTGATGAGAGAAGATTTGATGAATGGGTTTGGTCAATCCACTGATGATGATCCTCTTCTGAGGGTTGTGAGAGAGGCAGAGGGAATACCAGAGCTAGAGGAGGAAGGGGAGGGAGAGGTTGAGGATGTTAAAGCAGTGGGTGACGCTAAAGTGAGGCAGGAGGGGTTGAAAGCGGTTGATACACCCACAGCCACAGATGGACGGGAATTGTTGGACGCATTGAAGGATGTGGAAGACCATTTCATTAAGGCTTATGATTCTGGTGTTGAGGTTTCTAAAATGCTAGAGACTAATTTGCTTCATCTGCAGCCTGCTATGGAGGAAATTAAAGGTGGTTTTTTTTTTCATTTTCCTTCTTTGAAATTTGTGTTTGTTCATTTTTTTTTGTTGGGACAAAATTGATAAATTAATATTCTTGCACAAATTGGTTTTGTTTGCTTCCACCTGATTTTGGGGGAATGGCTACGTATTAATGTTTGGTTGTGTTTCACAATTGTGCTTCATTTCCTTTGTATGATGAATTTGAATTCAATTACCCATCTTTTTACAAGAAAGCAATTTTTTGTTTGAAAATTTCATTTTGCTTAAATAATTTCTCCTAAATAAATTTTCTGTAGTGTTTGTGTTAAAGTCAAGTGTCATATTCCTTTTAGTAGTTCTGCTATGCATTGCATGGAATACCCGCATTAACCCACACCAAATTGCCCATACAATTGATGCGGGCTAGCCCCCCAATAAGCCTAGTAATGAAATCTTAAAACAGTTTCTCATTTCATACTCATTCTCCCATTTTGGTGCATGCAGAGAGTTCAAATAAGCTCATCAAATCAGTCTCATGGAACAAATCAACTTTATCCCGATCTCTGTCCAACAGGAGCTTTCTTTCATCTACGTCAAGAAGTTCCTTCACATGGACAGAATCCAGCATTGATCTTTTCGATGAATATGGGGCCGGGGGAATGGAATCAGGAATTCAGTCTTTGACATTGGGAAGATTATTCGCTTGGGAGAAGAAGCTCTATGACGAAGTGAAGGTACATTAATTCCAACACCTTATCTTCATCTTTATTTTTACTTGTCTTGATGACTTGCTCCAACAACCTACCCATGTTTTTAGGTTTTGTGTTATGTTTTACAAACAGATTATTCGTCATAGTTAAATACACTGAATATCTACTCTTAACTTCTGATGCTGATCACTCTAAATAACTGTGGCATTCTTACAACTTTTTTTTAAATAAAACACCCAACACCAACAGGGGTTTAGACTATTTTAGATACCATCCATCCAAGTTAGAGAAAGCAAATTATCAATTTTTGGATGCCAAAGGTACCCTACAAGCTGGAATTTTGTTACAGGTATGTTTGAGAGATACAAATATAAATTATACATGCCTGACATAATGAGCCTTTTTCTCTTCTTTTTTTTCTTTTTCTGATATTCTTGATAGATTCGAAGATTACAACGTTCACAGGCACCCTTTTTTATTTCATTTATGCTGTATTAGTTTCTGGAAACATTAGTCAATTTCAATATGCTGGGCATCACGGTAATTGTAATTAACTAGTTTCATAGATGTTATAGGCTTTTTATATGACAAAATTGTTCTTTCCGACTTTTTAATACTCTAGCATCTATACTTTCAGGCAGGAGATGAACTGAGGAAAATATATGATCGCAAGTTTTCACAGTTGAGCAACAAGGAATATAGGGGAGATGGCCTTGGTTCAGAAGACAAAACCACAACTGAATTAAGGGATCTTTATTCTAGAATCTCTGTTACATTAACAACTGCTGATTCGATATCCAAAAGAATTAAGAAGCTGAGAGATGAAGAACTACAGCCACAGCTTGTTGAGTTGTTGCATGGGTAAGAAAGCTGATAAAAAGTTGTTTGGACGTTATATTTTAGCAGTCCTATAATTTCAGTCTCAGTTGTGTAATTAGGCTCTTACTCCCACTTGTGCAGTCTAACGAGAACTTGGAAGATAATGTTGGAAGTCCATCAAACCCAGAACAAAACCATGTCTGAAGTCAAATCTTTCACCTGTCCTACTTTGGGGAAGTTCAGTAATGATTCTCATCGTCTTGCCACTCTTCAACTTGAAGCAGCACTTCAAAACTGGCGAGCTTGTTTTGTTGGATATGTTACTGCTCAAAAAGCATATATTGAAGCTCTCAATGGATGGCTATCCATGTTCAGAGCTCCAGAAAATGAATCATACTTTGGCGATATGTCAGTCCCACATTGCAAAATCAATGCACCACAACTGCTCTCGATCTGTCATGATTGGTTAGCTTCCATGGAGAAGTTGCCTTATGAAGCTGTAGCATATGCTATGAAAAGCTTTGGGAGTGAAATCAGAGCTTTGTGGTTTCTACAAGGAGTGGAACAGCAACAAAAGAGGAAGCTTGATGGCCTTGCTAGGGAACTTGACAAACGGGTTGTAGTATTTAAGAAGGCAGAGGAAAAAATCCTAGAGATGAAGCTTTTTGAACAAAAGGTAGAGTTAGATGTGCGACATCGGGCTCAGTGCTTAGCAGAGAAGAAAGGTGTATTGGATATGTTTAGGAATAGGCTTGATGCAGAGAAGGCAAAGCACCATGATAGCATACAAGAGACGGAGAAAGTCATTTTGAATGGATTTCAGACAGGCTTCTCTTCTGTTTTAGATTCCATGTCAGAGTTCTCGAAGGCTTCCTTAAAGATGTACACTGAACTAGCGACGCATGGAAAACTGCTAAGTTGAGGTTTGAAAAGGGTGTTATACTGTTATCCATTCTTAAAACAAGGGTAAAGGTTATGGATGAAGCAGAATATTCTGAAGAAAGGGCTCTTATAAGCTGCACCTTGTATGGATAAAGCATAATATTTTGAAGAATTTAGATATATTTTCAGGTATCTTTAGAAATCCCGGGGCTTGATCATATTTGTAAAATTTAGTTTTCTTGAAGCTGTTGCTCTTAGTTTGTCCACCATTTCTATTTGGAAAACTGAAATCTGAAATTTTCTTGCCTATAGTAAGCAAGCATATTTTTATTGCAAGTATTGGTTTTCAAAGAAAACTGCATACCAGTTATTCATTGGGATGAAATAATGAATTATATTCTTCCAGTTATTGCATTGTTCATACTTTTACTTTTTTTGGTACTTGTGCATAGGTCTGACCGTGCTATCTGTAAGAAGCTTGAGCTTGGCTCATTTCTATATATAAAAAAAAAAACAATTCAGATCAGGTCATCTCTGCATACTTCATATATTCGTACTTGATATTTCATTGCTCATTCAAGTGCTTGAGTTGAATAGAGTTCAGCAGTCTTGATTCCTATGCAGCTTTATTGTGCGGTCTTCATGAGGCAACAATTGCACTGCTCGGTAATGCTTTGTTCAAGTACTTGTTATAAATCTCAGAAACAATTTTCACTTGTTTGTTCCTTTTGCTTTTATATATGATGGATAAAAGAAAATGTATTTATAATCAGCATGCAACAGATCTGAAGAAATAACATCATGAAATAGACAGGCGGAACAACTAGCTAGTATTCAGTTCTCTGTAATCAACTAATCATCATCTAATGGAGTACTGACTTCAAGTTGCAAAAAAAGAAGACAACTCAAAAGTAATTATCATTTAAATATTTCACTTCATAACACAATTAGTCTCGAGGAATGCTTAATTCCTCATCCATACTTATGCTCATTTGCTGTGTAATTCCTCTCGAGCAGTTCTTATCGATGTCTATACTTGTAGCATTAGTATCTAAACATCTCATACTTGCACTGTGAATGGTTTCCATCTCTATACGAAATCTTTGAAGCTCAACCCCACTATGGGAATAATCATGATCCGTTGATTCATGGGAAATGCCTACAGATCTCTGCTTTACTGGTTGTTTTGGGATGAAAGTGTCTGCCATATAAAGGGCTGCCTCTAATTCCTGCCAAACTTGAGTCATTGTAGGTCTCTGTTTGGGCACTTTTACCACACATCTTAGACCTAGTTGTCCCATTTTCAACATCATTTCCATGTTGCATGGCTCTAGTAGAAGATTAGCGTCCAATACTTCTTCCACGCTACCTTTCTCCAAACTAGGCCTTGCCTACAGTTCCACAACATCAAAATTAAATGATTACATTTTCAAAACTTTATGATTGTTGAGTAGCATATGTAAATGATCTTGTTCATATTTTTCTATCAATAACAATTAACCATACTTTGAATTGCATTGTAGAACACAATGTAGACATTCATTAAGGAATCATTAGATGCACCAAAACTTACTTACCCATTCGGTAATATGATAATTAGAACCACTTCTTGTTGTATCAACTGCAGGCTGGGCAGCAACAAGTTGGAGAAGTATGACTCCAAAGCTGTAGACATCACTAAATGGACTCAGATGAAAGCTTGAACAATAGGCAGGGTCAAGGTACCCTGGTGTCCCTTTGATCTGACTGCTAACATGTGATTGATCGCCAGTGGGACCGGATTTCACAAGCCCAAAATCCGAAACCTTGGCCTCAAACCCCTCCCCTACCAAAATATTACTCGGTTTTATATCACGATGAATTATGCCTGGCTTGATTCCTTCATGCAAATGCGCTATGCCTGGAAACAAGGTTTTAGTATATTTATTCAAAAACTTCGATTTATTCACAGTTTGATGAGTTCATGGGAATGATTTTTACCCGAGAGCTGAAAAACTTACCCTTAGCAGCTCCAATAGCTATGTTTACTCTTTGCCTCCATGTCAAAATCCTTCCTCCTCTTCCTAACAGAGTTATCACTGTCAGAATTAAGAGTGAAATCCTAATGTAGCAGTAAAGGTTGACAAGCTGAAACTTACCCACAATGTATTCAAGTAGTGAACCATTTTGAACATATTCATAAACCAATACTTTTGCTCCTTTTGGCCCTGTTTGTTGTAAGCAAAATTTTAGTTTTAAAAAAAAATGACCAAGGGGTAGTTTCCACCATTCTTAATCAGAAATTTGAGTGAGTTGTTGTTAGATATAATCTACATATATTATTTATATATAGCATTGGTCTGTTACCATCTTCTTCACAGTAGCCCACCAAACCTACAAGGTTCCTATGCTTCACTCTTGAAAGCAACTTGACCTCTGTTCCAAAAATTAGGCAGGCAGGCAGGCAGGCGCATTAGTATCTCTCAATAATAATTATAAGACGGCAATTTTCTCTTCATACTCGTACAAAAGTTGAAGAAATTTATTTAAGCCCAATGATTTCATGTAAGAAAATTCAAGTTTTACCATTTCTAAATTCTTGGTTGCTTGTGTATGAATCAGCACGGGCCTTCTTGATAGCTAGTGTTCCCTCTACAACAAATGTTCCTATATATACATTTCCAAATGCACCGGACCCTATCAAGCAACCTCGGCTGAAGTTATTGGTGGCTTTCTCTAGCTCTTCCATCTGGAACCGCCTCAACATCAGTTTCTCCGCATCCAGATCATCTACACATTTGTCCCAATAGCAACATCAAAAGAAGAGAAGAATGAATGTTTCAAACCTTGAGCTCGATGTATTTCATTTCCTTTTACTATTCTCTCGTCAAATGACAAACAAATATACAGATTTTTTGAGTGTTAGGGACTAACCTTTTTGCTTTGGAGCGAAGATCCTCTTCTTTTTGCATAAATATATCAAGGCACCAAAGAAGAATGCTAAACTCCCAGCTATAAGCCCTCCCCAAAGAAATTTTTTTTCAATAATTGAACTTCCCATTTGCATGGATGAAGGTACTGCTAGTTTTGGTGTAGCAGCAGCCTCTCTACTTGACATAATTACTCAAAACTCTCCTCAACTGTACTGCAACAAATTAATGACATGTTTTTTATGTTTGAAATTACTTGTGTTTTTCGATCTCTCCCCCTTATTGTATAAAGCTGAAGCTGATTGACTGAGGAGAATATAAGTTGGGATATAATGCTCAAGCACAACAGACCAAGAGATGAGTCATGATCTTATTAGTGATTTGGTGACTTGGTCTTCTTTTAGGCCGGCCGGCAGACAGATATTCATCTGCTCGAGTCGTCATTGACGAAAATATTAAGAAAAATACGCGCGCTAGCTAGCTAGCTAGTTCACAAGTACGTAAAGGCTGGCTAGGGGAGAGAATTGAGATATTGAGGGAATTAATTAATGTCTGCATGCATGTAACCAGTGGGGTTCAAGTCTTCAAGCTCAAGTGACAATTGCCCACATTCTCGACAGTGATGATCAAACACAAACTCTGGATCCTAAGTCACTGTCGTATGCGTTTTGTTTGTACGCCATTATATTTCTTGGATATAAAATATTGGTATATATAAAAGATTATAATGCTGCCAAAAATTTATTTAAAATATTTGTCTCTCATGGATCATCTGTTGAAAGTCACCTCTAGTAGTAAAATGTTGTTTATGTTATGATAATCATTATAGTTAGTCACCAAATCATGATAATCTATACCGATTACCGTGGGACTCAATAAGTCAGGTTTAGCATCTGGACAGTTTTTTTTTTTTTAGTAAAAAAAAAGGGGGGAATTGTATGTAGACTTGGTCATGCCATTTAATACTCTCTTCTTCCTTTTTTTTTTTTTTTTTTTTTTTTTCTATTTGAATTTTTTAGTTTTCGATGGGACAATTTGATGGAAAATTTAGAAAGAATAAGAACAAGTCATGGATTGCTTGTGGAGCCGAGGAATCTCATAATACATAACAGAAGCAAGTCTTTATAAATTAACATAAACAAAACAAGGATATGCAACAATTCACATGATTTAAAAAAAGTTAAAAAATTCGACCTGAATGAAGAGGACTATATATGTTAACGTGAACAAGAACATGCAAACAATGCACATTGTATAGGTAGGTAGCCGGTAGGTCTATAGAACTAACTAATCCCCAGGGAGGTACGGGGCATGACTATACGCATTCAATGCGACATTTTATTCAGTAATGCTTCATTCGAAATTCTAGTTAAAGCATCTCCAAGAGTAATAGCAAAAAAAACTCTTCAAATTGAAGTTTATTAACCTACGAGGCAATTTGAAGAACATTATTTGTTACTTTCATATTTTGTGTCTCATCAGTCACTTCAATGCAATGAGTTGTACATCAAACACATCAAGCGTAATAAATATTTTTAGCATTTAATTGTAAATTTTAAAAGTGAGAAGAAGGTTGCAGATTTGAAGGGTGAGAAAGAGGTTGCAGATTTGATTACTAAAGTTGAACATGCTGTTGGAGAGGATTTTTCTCATGTGTCTCATCTATTTGAGTATTCCCAAAGTGGTTGAAGAGGCTGTTGGAGATGCTCTTCTTTCCCGGACAATGTTATTATTGATTTGTCAGGCCAACATATGCTGCTAGTATCATATGTATATGTATATGTATATTAGTGGTGTGAAATATGGAGTATCTGATTTCCTTAATGTTGTTACAAGTCATCGAGTATTTAATAGGGTAGGTACGTCGAAGAAGTTAATTGCAGAAGTATTGAAAATCCATGCAAAATTTATCATTTTTTTTATTATGTAGTAATTTATAGCATACCCGATGTGAAATACTTGTAATGAATGATGAAACTGTAGACCAAAATCAAGGGTTTATAGATGAGCTGGGGTTCAACCCATCTGCATTAATTACCTTCCAGCCCTCTCTGAATATTCATAATGTGGCGTGACTCCGAGGAGTTGATAATTTTCATGTCTAGTGGTGGCTCGCAACTGTTGTCTGTTTGTAAAAATGGTTTGGATTTTTTTACCCAAAAAAATTAATGAAAAAAGAGAGGGAGATTGGATTGGACAACCAAATGAATATTAACCGCCAAGTAGCCAGACTTGTCCGCCAATATGGTTTGGTTGGTTGGTTGTCCTCCTTAGACTTTCATAAATGCAAAACTACAAGCCAGCCTCCTCTGAATATTCATAATTGATCTGCCCCCCGACCCCCCAAACCCCAACCCCAAAGACCGGACTAGATAAAGGGAAAAAAACAGTAGTGGTCAGGCAAAGAATTAGAGATTTGTTAAGGCAGTATTTGCACAAACCAAACAATAAGAATATATGCTTATACGTTTAGGTTGTGCGCATATAGGCTGGCTACCAAGTAACAAGAAAGAAAGCCAAACAGACGGCTTGGCACAAAAGTAGTTCGTTTAGGAGTGCTTATATAAGATTTCATAATCATCTTTCCACTTGTTCAGATGGGCGCAGCTGAACAACTTCGTTCACCAGTAATTTCAAGGTTAATGTTGATAGGAATCCATACAAGTATGCTTTGCAATTAATTCCAAGCCATTAAGACATCAAAATGAATGCACTCCAATTAGATACAAAAAACAGTTTTAGCAGATGATATCCCTCATCACTCAACAACTAGAGGTTAGGAGGAACAACTACAATTAAATTTGGTCCATATGTTCTCACCAGAAACTTGAAAAAGCAATTTTTCAATAACAACACAAATACTTCAAAGACAAACAGTGAAATTAAATGTAAATTCATATGATGCAACCATTTTAAGTTACGTTTGTTTCATTTTTATCTCAAAAGTATAATTCAAAAGTTGAAGGAGGAAGAGATGAACGCTATATTTTTTTTTATACAGAATGCTGGTCAAGTACAATGACCAAGCTTGTGTACATATTTGAACTAACTACATAATGGCTGTCTGGAAAATTGGTATAACTGAGGGATTATATGAACAAATGGAATAAAGCCCTAATACTGTAAACTATAAAAAACATAACAAAAGAACTCTTCTTATATTGTAATTTACAGCAAACCCATCAATTACAGATCCCGTCTGCATAATGGGCATGAACCGTGTCTCACCAGCCACTTATCAATGCAAGGTAGGTGAAACATGTGATGACATTGAGGCAAACTTCTAACGGTCTCTCCTAGCTGAAAATCCTGAATAATTAACAGTCAAACAAAGAAAGTGAGTTTTTCTTTACCATCAATCAATCAATTATACTCCTATATCCTCAGTAATCCAGATGAATAATAATGGCAATACCTGAAGGCAAACTGAACAACAGACTTTTTCACCAGATGCATCCACATTGTTATCCCTAGTGATTCTGATCTTGGGGATTTTCTCAACCGAATCTCCGGCCAAACCTTTACCCCCGCCAACATCGAAAATGTTTTGGACCTCCTCGAAGCTTGTTTCAACAGCACCCATCTGATCAATTAGCAAGTAAAGATGTAAGGAAATGAAACTAACTATTGACACTGCTATGAGAGGTTTAAACACTAAGAAATTATGTAACAAATGATAAAATTACCTGACTCTGCACTGCACTTAGCATAGCTGGACCAATCCGCTCACGAACAAGTCTACCACTTAACAGGCTTGCAATGACATCAATCTGTAATTTTTTTTGAAGTTTTCATAAGCTATACATTTAAGCTAAAAGTTTTCCAAAATTGTATACAAGTTATGAAACGGCAGATTTGCCGAACTATCAACTATAGAATCCATCAATAATCAGTTAGCTATAGAAATGTTGCTCACCAGGTACAAAAGACAGCCAAGCCCGGACTCATCTGAATGCCATAGAACAAGAGATGATTCGAAGACCTCAATTGAGAAAACAGCACCAGATATGGCTCCAACTGCAGCCCCTCTAACAAACCCACTCTCAGTTTCTTGGCCTATCAGAGCTCCAGTCATGGCCCCTAATAAAGTACCGACTGCAGCAAGAAAACCATTTCATTCATTATTTTCAACTACTAGAAGACCAATGCAGCCGCTCCATTTATCTGCTTTAAAATTTAACAAGATCCAAGATTTTTCAAAGAAATGAAGTAAAACAAGATAAATGTTCAAATCCAACACCTTTGAAACCTAAACAAACACAAATATCTCTTTCGAAAAAAATTGAAAACAAGGCCGTAAGATGAAGAAATTCAGCAATTGCGAACCCTAATGCAAATATCATATCTTTTCTATTATGAGGAAAAGGGTAAATGATTGAACAAAACCACAATGGCCCAATTTCGATTTATACCAAACCCACCCCATAAAACAAATTAAGATAATATTAATTCTTACAAAATAAATTTATAACCATGGGAAATTAAGGCAAAGCAAAACAATATAAACATGAAAGAAAAAAACACACCTAATGCAAAGAAAAAGGAGAAGATCGCCGAGAATACATTCCCCAAGATCACAGAAACTGCAGAGCTGAAATATTCTTTTACCCTGAACGCCAAATTCGCAATTGAAAATGAAGAAATTGATGAAGATGAAGGCCTAGGAGGAGATGGGTATGCGTAAAACTCCATGGATTGCTGGCGATGAGATTTTGTTTAAAGAGGGAAGGAAGGTTAAGGAGAATTGCTTAGATGTTAAGAAAAAACGAAACGAAACCACATAAACCCTTGTATCTTTTTCTTGCTACACACCAAATTCTTTTTCTCAAACTTGTGGTTGATAGAAAATTTTCCAAGTAGTTAAAAGGGCACGAGAGAGAAGTTTCTTTTGACAAATTTGAGCGTGTTGATTCTGGGGTTTAAATCAGCCACCAATTTCCTTTCTTTAATCAATCAAAATATATATATATATATATATCCAGAAAGGATCAAAAGTAGAATTCTTAAATAACAGAATACCTTAAATAATAAAATTTTATCAAAACGACGTAGTTTTGATAAGACGTGGTGGCATTTTTATAAATACGCGGTGGCATGGTATTTACAAAAATGTCACCGCGTCTCATCAAAACTATGTCATTTTGATAAAGTTCTATTATTTAAGGTATTCTGCTATTTAAGAATTCTATTTTTGATCCTTTCTGGATATATATATATATATATATATATTAGATTTCCGGCAAAAATGAGATAACCAAATTTTAAAAATATATAATTAATTGATTGAATTAATTAAAATTTTATAATTACACAATTCTGTCAAATTAATTAAATGTCCGTTTATTTTTCATCTACACGGCATTTTAGAAACAAATAAATGTAAAGAAATTACATAGAGATGAACGAGGATATACTAAATAAAAGAAAAAAAAAACATTTTGTCTCTCTCTCTCTAACCACCTATAAGTTAGTTTTTACCATTGAAGTTGTAAAAGCCCGAAATTTTTTAAATAAAAAAAAATTTCTTTTATTTATTATTTTGAAATAGTAAGGGTGAATTTGATTAATGTGGTTAGTTATGGGTAAAATCATAAATATTTTAAATAAGCAAGTGGTGATATAATATTCATTATTATATTAGGAGAATATTCGTTTGGTCGTGGAATATTAAATCTTTGTCGAGAGAATATTAAATGCGACCAAGACCATGATATGTGTGGGCCCATAACTGAAAAAGCGATTGGAGGAAGAAAAGCGACAAGAATAAGTTGTTTATAAATAACTGGTAGCGATTATTCAAGTTAATTATCTTGTTGGAATACCCAGTGGTTAAAACACGATGAATCTGGCGTTGTTGCACAAGAAGACGGTATTGCATCAATTATTGATTCTTACGTAAGAAGGCATTCCTCAATAATTGTTACATGAATTCTTTATTCAAGTATTTTATTTTATTGATTCAATAATTGCTACATTGATATTTTATATTCTTCGTTGTTTCAATAATTGTCATTACACAAGTATTTTCATTATCGAAGCAATAATTCATATTATCTGAATAATATTATTAGATAACATTATTGGCAATGTCTAGAAAGTTCTCTCAAGGAGAGGTTTGTCACCTAATTGCTTGCTTGTTAGTAAGGAGAAATTCTTATTGGAAAGCCTCCTCTTTCCTGGGAACTACCAGTTGGAAGATTGTGATTCTGTAATATTATTTGTGAATAATTAATTGTTGATTTATATGATGAGGAAAATATTAATTTTATGTGGATATAGATGGAGAAAATTTTTAATGTGACAATTGTTGAAAATTAAAATTTTATCTTTTTTCGATGAAATAATTCATTTAAATATATATATATATATATATTATTATATTTTAATAATATAATAATGGTGATATTTTTACAACGAATGTGGGATATATGAGTATCTGAGGAGGAAGAGTATTTTTGTTGCAATAAATATTTAAAACATGTTAAACATGTCGGTGGACCCCATTTATCGATGAAATTTGATTATATACCGTAAAATCGTCTGTTTGTGAATTTCGGTCCAATTTCGCATTTGGAATTTGGAAAAAATTTTCTTACGCAAAGTTGTAGATAATGGAATTTTCTATAAAAAAAAATGCGAGATTGAATTTTTCGACAAAAGGACTATTTATTGTGAATTATTGAAGTTTCAAGCTCAGAAATAATTGATTTTGGAAGTTTAAAATATTTTTATTAAGAAAAACGTTTTATTGTTTTTGTCACATGTGTGGTGAAGTTTGGACCAGAATTGTGTGCGTAAGAAATTTGATTATATATATTATTATTATATTAAATTTTTCGCTTTGGTGTTCTAGCAATTTCTATAAATAGGGTCTTAGGTTAGAATTGAAAATCACACCCGTAAATCAAGTTTTCTCTCTATATTATCGAGTTTATTCTTGTGAGTATTTTGAGTATACTTTGAGTATTGCTTTATCGATGCAAGTTCAAGTCATAACTTATATCAGG
This sequence comes from Panax ginseng, assembly GCA_020205605.1. Taxonomy (NCBI): domain Eukaryota; kingdom Viridiplantae; phylum Streptophyta; class Magnoliopsida; order Apiales; family Araliaceae; genus Panax; species Panax ginseng. The sequence goes on from CM035150.1 coordinate 101,299,152, forward strand.
TGTTTTCAATTGTAAATCTGTCTTTTCGAGGTAAGGGATATTATTTTTTAAAAATGATATTATTTCTTCAATATCATTATGCCAAAATATTGGTTGAAATTTTTTATCAAATTTGGAACTTTTTCATGTCGGGGTTACTATTCATGAGTTACTATTTATGAGTTACTATTCACGAAGCGTGAAGATGTTTTTTTGTGAAATTTCTTCTTTTCGTCCAAAATATCTATTCTGGATACTAGCTTTGATTGTATCCATGTTTTGATCATTCTTGAATTTTACACCACTATGATTATTTTGAGGTATTTTTCTCCATGCCATGCAAAATCTTTCCCAAATGGACAAAAAAAATTATATATATATATATATATATTGAAAAGAAATATAAAATACAGAGAGCAAAAAAATTAATACGGATATTCTCTGTTCTTAAGGTGTTTATTGCCCCTTACCACTAAGGTTTGCTAAAGGCTACTAGCAATTCACTTCCAGGATATATGTCAAGTCTTTTCTGATTTTTCAGTGATAGCAACTCACTAAAATCTCTACTTTATGCTACTTTGTAAAAGTTGATTTGCAGGAAGAAGATGCAATAGCAAGACTGTTCAGTTTTTCAAAACTGATAAAACTGAATTGTTAATTAAGACATCAGTTTACAAAGTAAATAATGAATTAATTACAAATCAGTTTATTTTGTATCCATAATAATTAAAGGTTCAATGAATCTGGTTCAAGATAAAAAGATGGCTCTTGGCTCGGGCAAAACTCCTAGCGACGATGCGTCATATACGCCAATGCGATTTTGACTTTTCGAACCGAACACGCACCTGACCCCCAAGTTCTTTGGCAAGGGTGGTGCTTTGCACCACGTCATTGTGACCAAGTCCAAGCCTTTCCTTTAGCACCACTAGTGAATTAAACTATTTCACATATACTTATAAAGTATTAAATAGTTTTATTCCTACTCAATGTGGGACTTAAGAAAATAATTTTTTTAAACAATAATGAACCTTTTCATATTCTCTAATTTGGATACAATTAAAACATAATATATAATTCCTACTTGAATCATATATTACTCTCTATTAATCTCCTTATAATAGACTATCAAATATACTTTTAATTTAAAACAAATTCAATCAATTAATGAGTCTAAATTAATTCCTAAATTAATCAAAACTCATGTATAAAAAAGGTGCATTAACATATATATGTTTGTTTCGTGTTTCTGCAAATTATTCGTATTACTACTACTACTACTTAAATCGATATATGAAACTACTACTACTACTTATTCGTATATATATATCATTCAAATAATAATAAAATATATTACTAAAATGGAATGAATTTTAACAAAAGACCAGGGATGTGCTAGCTGCTTTGTCTTAACAATTACACAAGTAAATTAAATTGATGGAGACCGGAGAGCCATCATATATCATCATGTATGTATGTATGTATGTATGTAATGAATTAATAAATAATTAAGGTTTTGAAAAATAATAATAAATCTTATATATAATTAGTTCATAAATAAACATCAACTTCAATCCATCATATTATATTATATTAATTTAAGTTTGGAAAGGATGTAATATACATTTATTTTATGTTTTGAGCAATATGGTGTTGTTTTCTCCTCTTAATTAAGCTAGGTTCAACTAACTTATTTACTGTATTATTATTAGCCAAGCTAGCTTTCGTGTACTATACCATGCCATGCATAATAATAATAATAATAATAATAATAATAACATATTTAAGGTACGCAACGCCAAGCCAAGCCATTGGTGACAGTACTGCCACCAGCTAGCTTTTTGGGTTCCAAATAACTATCATTCATTCATAGCAGTATAGCACCATCTAGTGCTACCTACGTACCTACCTTAATTCTTTATATATATATATATATATATATATATATATATATATATATATATATATATATATATATATATGTGGGTATTCAAATACATGATAAGCGTTTGTCATGGACACTATTAAATGAAACAATTGATTACTAGTTGATCAGAATGATAGAAATTTGAGATTGGTCAACTTTTCTCTATTAGCTACGACTTTTAGCGACAGTCCCTTTTCCTTTTTGTCCGTTAGCCTATTACATTACTACCCCTAACTTATAATACATGTCCTTATAATACATGTCTGCCGCTACAGACATGTATTATAATCTTATCATTATAAATTTATCTTTTATTCAAATTTATCTTATTTTTACATTATGTATTTATAAAAATAAGTTTATCTTTTATTCAAACTTATCTTATCATTATTTTTTATTTTTATATTATGTATCATTATCTTTTATTTTTATATTATGTATACATAAATGTAAACTTATCTTTACATAGCCATATGGGTGGGACTTCAATAGCCGCCGCTACAAATTTGTAGCGGAAGTTAAAGCGATAATGTAATAGGCTAACGGACAAAAAGGAAAAGGGACTACCGCTACAAGCTGTAGAGGTAGGGAGAAAAGTTGACCAATCTCAGTCTTTCATTGTCCAAATCAACGGTAATCAACTTGGTTGCTGAATAGTGTCCATGACAAACGTTTGCCATGGATGAATACCCTATATATATATATATATATATATATATATATATATATATATATATATATATATATATATATGATGGTCAGGATCTTAAGCTCATTCGTTATTCAATTTATCCGAACTCACCCTTTTAATGCGGCGGACGACAGCTTCGATTGATATCTAATCGTCGTTTATACTTTTAAGCGCGCGTTATATGTTGTCGTCGCTAAAAGTATAAACGATATTATATGATCGAACCGTCACCGGGTCCGTCGCTAAAGGGATGAGCTGAGGTGAGTTGAATAAGAGGTGAGCTTAAGATCCGGACTATATATATATAGGGAATCCATCCATGGCAACCAGTTGCCATGGACACTATTATAGCAACTCACTTTTGGACTGTTGATCAACTTATTGGAAGGTTTAGATTGAATGTCATAATTGTCCAGCCGGCACAAGCTTTACCGACTTTTATTTTAATATATTGCATGGTCAACTGTTATCATTTTAATATTAAAATACTCCAATGAACCTAACTTGTATTTAAGTAGGTTTTTTTTTTTTTACGCATTTCTCCATTTTATGGGATGACTAAAGACATTAAAATCACATTAAAAAATATAAAATACTCGGTAAATGCATTATCTTAATTCCACGTATATTACTCTCTTTTTTTTTTTTTAATTTGGAGTAATCAAAACTTGCACTCTTGTTCACTGTACACTCATGAATGCAAATGAATATTAATATTTTATAATATTGATATTAATACAATATTTTGTAATATTAATATTAATACTAATATTAAATATTAAATATTAATACTAATATTATAATATTATTACAAAAATAATATTTTTAATATTACAAAATATTATAATTATTAATATTTTTGTAATAATATTATATTACAAAATATTATAATATTATTACAAAAATATTAATACTTAAAAAATATTTTTGTAAATAATATTATAATATTATTACAAAAATATTAATATTAATGTGATTACTAAAATATTAATATTATAATGTGATTACAAAATATTGTATTAATATTGTAATAATATTTTCTAATATTACAAAATATTGTAATAATATTTTCTAATATTATAATTATTAATATTTTTGGGTTATATAAGTATTAATATTTTTATAATAATATTATAATATTTTGTAATATTAGTATTAATATTTAATATTAATATTAATATTACAAAATATTGTATTAATATCAATATTATAAAATATTAATATTCATTTGCCTTCATGAGTATACAGTGAACAAGAGTGCAATTTTTGATTACTCCAACCGCAAAAAAAAAAGAGAATACTCTGCTTAAGATAAGTCAGTTTACCGGAGTATTTTATATTTTTTTTAATGTGATTTTAATGTGTCGAGTCATCCCATAAAATGGAGAAATGCGAAAAAAAAATAAAACCCGAATTTAAGATAAGTCAATTTACCAAGTATTTTAATATTAAAATGATAACAATTGACCATGCAATGCAATATATTAAAATAAAATCCGGTAACGCTTGTGCCGGCTGGACAATTATGGCAATCGATCTAAGTCTTCCAATAAGTTGATCAACTATCCAAAATGGGTCATATAATGTTGTCCATGGCAACCGGCCATATGTATGGATTCACACACACACACACACACACACACACACACACACACACACACACATATATATATATATATATATATATGGGATCCCTTCTATGGCAGCCGGTTGCTATGAGAATTGTGCAACACCCCCTTTTTGGACCGTTGATCAACTTATTGAAATTTGAGATTGAGATATATTAATACCAAGTCAGTAACAAGCTCTCAACGGGTTTCTATTTAAATAAGAGGGCCCACATTTTAACATATTATCGGTATAGTTAAACAAAATAAATATTTAATATTAAAATATTCCTATTTGCATGTCAAAGTTATACTACTCTTTTTTTTACGCATTGATGATTTATCAATTTTAATCAAATCTAAAGAGATTGCACAAAATATTAAAATATTTAAAAATATTAAGTTACAAGTTTAAATTTACTTACTTTTTTTTTTAACACATTCATGCTTTATCACTTTTAATCAAATATAAAGAAATTGCACAAAATTTATTTTGACTTACAAATATAATGTTAAAAATAAATATTATTAATATAAAAATTAATATAATTATATTATACATAAATAAATATATAAATATTAATATTATTTTTAATATTAACATATTAAAATAAATTTAATAAATATATAATTATGCAAGATATATAATTATATTATTAATAATTATGCAAGATGTAATAAAGATGTAAATATTATTAATATAAAAATAAATATAATTATCTTGCTTTGTGGATGGAATCCATATATATATATATATATATATATATATATATATATATATATATATATATATATATATAAATATGTGTGTGTGTGTGTGTGTGTGTCAGTGGAGTGGGGTTAACGCATAGGCTATGTTTGGTTACCATTTCTTTGCATGCATGGAATGGGTCTCATTTTTATGTTTGGTTTGTCATAAAATTATTATTCTAATTTAAGTGTAATTTATATGAATTACATTATGAATAGAATGTGAAATGATCTTTTTTATTTTTTATATACTACAAATTTATAAAATGAATAAAAATATTTTTTTTTATATTTTTATGCATTTAAAATTCAAATAAACACCTTCATAAAAAAAAGCCTTAAAGCTAATACAAATCATATATATAAATAAACAAAAAGTAACATAACATGTTACTTAGCAGCTTTTTCAAAGATTGTCCTATCTTTTCCATAAGATTATACTAAGATCATTAAACCATAGAAAACGATTGTAACTCCACTTAGCAGCTTTTTCATGAACCTGCATACCAAAGTTTTATATAAGATTAAATTGCATATACTTTTAAGCTAAATTATAACAGTCAATAAAAAACTCAGTCTCATGCAAGAGAAAAGCTTTACCAATACAGATTCATGCCCCAGCCGTATAAACTCAACAAGCCAATTACACACTGTTGTTATTTAAAAAAAAAATCTTCTCCACAAGTTAACACAATGAAACTGAAGATGAAGAAGAGTCTTGAATAAGTGATCAAAACATGATCTGAAATTCTAGATAACAAGTTTGGCTAAAAATTTGATCCAAGTAGTACGTAGTTATAAATGAGCAAAGGTTATGATGATGTATGATGCAACCTTATTATTCAACATGTCCTGTTTACAGGTCAACAAACATCTTATGTATGTACTTTTGAAAGCTCTAAGCCTCTAATGTAGCCCAATCACATGTACTTCTACGTAAAAACCAGACCAAAATGAATCTTATTAGATCTAGAATAGTAATATAAGATGGAACAAAAGAAAGAAAAAAGTGATTGAACATCAAAGAAACATGAGGATTCATATATGATTACACCCCCATAAAGGTCACGAATCCAATTCAATTCATATATGCACGATAGGTAGAATAATGCAAATTTTTAAGGTTAAGAATAGTGACCCCAGCATTGTCTAAATTAGTAACACTCTTTAGTGACCGTAATTATTCTCTCACATCACAATCAATTAGTATTAGTACTAAACTAAAAGCAACTAACCTTATTGCAAAATCAAATCTTATAGTTATTTATGATGTTTATTTGGTTCATGTAATTTCCAGAGAATAATAAGCATTCACAAGATCACTTATTTTGGTTCATGAAATTTCCAGAATATATGCTATTGCGCAAAATAGTCTTATGAGTCCATGATAAAACAGAATATATATATTTTTAAGTGGGTTAAAGAGGGAATTGTTTGTATTACAAATAAATAAATACATATGAGTACCAAACTAATACACCCTCCACCCTAAAATGACTGCCCACATTTTATTTTCTTGGTTAAATTTATCATTTCTAAAGTCAATTTGAATTGAATTACATTACACCCAAACAATTACTACCCAAACCATTTGAATTGAATTACATTACACATCCCCCGTTTTGTCAACTAAATCCCTTTAGAACTCAAGATTTACATATGATGAAACAACAGTTGTTTAGGAATCAAATTACCTCCCCCTAATCTAATTTGATCTTTGGGTTTATCAAATTTGTGTGTATATATCAAATAGGGAGAGTTCAACTACAAGTACAATATCAACTTATAGAAAATGGAAAGGAAAAGCCAAAGCAGAAAATAAAAGGAGTACAATACAATTATCTACTTGTTAGTTATCTTTGAGTCAAATTATCAAACATTTGGAAGACAAAATGGAGGATACTCTAGCAAAACAAACAAAAACCCAAACAATTAATGAAATTAAACATGGAATTGAAAGAGTAGAGCATATATACAAATACATATAGACCGAAAATGATAAATCTAGATTCAAACAAAATCGAAAGCTAGATTCAAGTGCTAATTATGGTATGTAGATCAATTGGATATGAGAAAGAGATCGGTGAAAATATTGAATGAGAATAATGAAGAGAACCAAATTGATAATACCTTTATTCTCCTCTAGCGATTTGCTCGATCAATTCGATGTGAAAACGACATTGGTGCTAATTTGCTTCTTCGATCGGTGGGAGAAAGGTAGGGAGAAAAGGTACTGTGAAGAGAAGGTAGGGCTGATGATGAGAAGTTCGATCAACGGAAGAGGATAAAGTCGAACGAAGCCCAAAGGAATGAAATAAACCCATCTATTTAGAAAGGAATGAAAAATAACTTTCAGATTTGGAAGGGAATAACTAAAGGAATGGAATGCTCATTCCAATTAAGCAACCAAACATCTTTTAAGCCATTCCATAAGGAATGGTCATTCCATCCGTAGCCCATTCCATTCCCACCAACCAAACACAACCATACATGCTGCATACAGGACATGAGTATTTGTAGAGAGTTTCAACAGGAAAATCAATGGGTGAACAAGAACACGTTCATACAAATTATAGGTCACGTAATAATAGATGATGTTCTACACAAATTGAGCATAACATCATTAGATTTAGCCCCTAACAAACTGAGAGGAAACTGGTGCCCAGGACGTGATAAAATTACATCCTACATCACCAAATGAAAAAGTGTGGTGATTATGGATGGATGTGTAACACTGCCACAAGTTTACAACTATGTCAAAAAAAAATACACAAATCGATATCTACATGCTGCCATATCCACAACACCCCCTCCCTTTATCCGCAGCGTGACTTTTTAGTAATTATGAATCAATGTGTTGCCGAATGTGAATCTATCTCGATTAAGTTAAATCACGTAACTGAATGATTTGTGCATTAGTCAAGTTGTCTGATTCACCATTACTTGGCAAGGTATTCTTTTCTTAACGATGTGGATCTCGATCAGCATACAGGAATTACTATTATGACCTAGCTCATATTCAGTACCATTTTTAATCATCAAACTACCTTCTCTTTTGAAGCTAATTTTGAACTTTATAATAGATCATGACAGTTCATAGGTGTAGCTCAAGCCTTGGAATTTCAATACTTTTCTACAAGTAAAGAAAATTACCTTTTGCAAGCTGAATTAAGCCGCACACGTATCCATTTTGTAGCGGACCAATTGTTCCCTTCCATAACACACCACATCCACCTAACAAAGACACAAAATTCACAACTCAAATTAGAACAAAAGGAACACTCGAAAAACTATATTCAAGCCAATGCAGAGATCTTAATGACAAAAATGAAACTAAGCACAGAGAAACGTGCCCTCTTGCCAAATCAGCAAGATCAAGAATTCTGTGCAACATACATTTCAAATCAGTGTAAAAAGAACTTAAACTATCCATGCAAACTTGAAGGATCTATAATTGCATCAGGCATCATGCTCCAGAATAAAAATGCATCACCCATCTTTGGTTTAACAGATAATCCTCCTGTCCCACATTTAGATAGCTCATTCCACCAAGGAACAGCACTAAAATTACCTTTAGCAGCAGGAAAAACAGTCTCTCCCCCTTCTTCAACCTCTGATCTGTAAAACAAAAGCAATAATGTGTGTGTCAGAGAGAGAGAGGGGGGGGGGTGTCAAGTCAAATCACTATACCCCAAGTGAGGTCCATAAGGAGATGGTACTTACAGGTACATAAGAGCTACCCGTAGCTAAACGTTGTCCTCCGTTCCTAGTGTTGAACTAATCAAGAAAGTAATCATAGTGAGGCTCATACTTTTGGCCCACTTCATAGTGGAGAATTTGAAGTCCTTCCCCATCCCCTATATGTTACAGAATGAAGACACATTAAATGTAACAACAAACAAGAATTCATTGTAAGCCAATAAGTGGATCACAGAAAATAAGACAACTTTTGCATCAAAAATAGTTAGCATTAGGCCTGTTCATTAGTAATTAACTGGCCCATACCGGACTGGACCAGACCGAACCGAAACGGTTACCGAATTTAACCAAAATTGGGTACTGATACCGGTTGGACTAGTATACCGAACTGGTTTCGGTACCGGCAAGATACCGGTTTTTACCCATATTGTACCGGTTGTTTTTTCAAATGGGAACTCAAGCCTTACTGCGAATTCATGCCAAGGATAAACCCAAATTATTTTTTTAGAGAAGTTAGAAGACATAGTAGCAGAACTTATTTATGAGAAACCCCAAATTTGGTAAATCAGAATCAAATAAAACCCCAATCTACTTTGCCAATTTCGCAAAAGGATAAACCTTCCAATCAAAACCTCAATCTTCTTTGCAGATTTCGCAAAAGGATAAACCTTCCCATCAAAACCCCAACATTACTTCACAAAAAGTCAAAAAAGATAACCAAGAAATATTTGATGGGCTGCTAATGCTCGTACCTTTTTGCAAGAGTAACAAAACCCCAACATTACTTCACAAGAAGTAAAAGATTACTTCATTCTTCGCAGGCGCAACAGTAGGCAGTAGCGTCGCAACGGGACTTTACATCCTTCACAAGGATTACAAGGCTGCCCATCAGTCCACCTCTCAAAAGGTGAATCCTCTTTCCTATCCCCATTCTCTCTCTAAGTTGATAAGGGTTTTTTGCTCTGTGTTTTTAATTTATCTCGGTACAACTACCCCGGTTTGGCATATACCGAACATGCCAAACCCCTTCTCGTTCCAGGTCCCAAAAATCCGGTATATACCGGTTCCATGTATCGAACCCGAACCGGTTCCTATTTGTCCCGAAGCGGTCGGTTCGAACTTATTCGGTTTCCCTAAAAACCGAATATAACGAAAGTTTTACCCACCCCTAGTTAGCATTTTCCAAGTTTTACTTGAATTAAAAGAAATTGAATCGAACTAATTGAAGTTCAGTATATAAACACCATAAAAAGAAAACTTTCAATAGAGAACTCAAAAAAATAATAATTAACTGGGTCCTACAGCTCTAAATGAGGTAGTGGCAATAGTGTGACAGAGTTGATACTGAGACTAGATAAAAGGGAGCAGTGGTACAACTTCTAATAGGGTTGCAGGTGAGTCAAACTGTTCATGAACAGCTCGTTGCACAGTTTGGTTAGCCCAGTTTGAACTTGATCTGTTGTGACAAACACAATAAATCAACGCAGAAAGATAAAGACAATAATACAAGATTTTACGTGGAAACCCAAATCGGGAAAAATCACGAAGAAGGCAGAAGAAATCCACTAAATAAATATCTGAAGAATACAAGATAAAGAGAGAACTATGAGAATTCTTAGAATGTTTCTGAATGTCACTTCTCTAAAATCCTAGCACCTATATTTATAGGTCATAGGAAAATCCATAACCAAATAGGATTAAAAATACTAAATTGAGTATAGGTAGAAAATATAACTTTCCTAGACCAAAAAGGATTCTAGGTAATACCTAAATCAAAATCCAATAAGGATTCATGTTATACCCAACATGATCATTATGTAAACAAATCGAGTTTCAACTCAATTTTTTGGGCTAGTAAACAAGCCAAACTTAAACATTGTAAAGCTCAGCTTACTAAAGCCAAGAAATCAGCTGGACATCTCAACTCGGTTGAGCTCGTGAACGTTAAGTATAGTTAATAGTTATTTTAGGAGTTGGTATTTGCAAGTAAGTGAAATCTGTTGGTACTTACGGTTTATGTATATTATATGGATTTCAGTAATGAAAAATACAAGAAGAAATCTTTTCCAAAATAGGGATTTTCTCAAGTGGAGGTTTGAATCTCCGTACAGTGAATCACACAGTCATCTGCCCCCTCTCCCCCCTTTAAATGGGTAGCCTTTATTTTTCATTTTGTTTTATTCAAAATGGGCCGTGACAGAGGACTCTCAAGTACGCAAAACCTGTTGTACTGTACTCCTCACAAAAAATTCAACCTCTTTATTACCTATACCATAAAAATGAGGAAAGTTCCGTCTTGAAAATTTTCTATTTAATAAACTTCATCACAAAACACCACCTAATGATGATACATACCAATCTCAATTCAGTAAATAGTAGGTTCACGATACTCTTATTAAAGACTATCAAAATAAATAAATAAATACCTATAAAAGACCTAAAAATACGGAGAAAATCATCACAAAGCTATTATGGCCCACAAGTTTGGACAGCGAATACATTCCAAACAATAATATCATCCATCCCACTGATAAATGAGAGTTCGTAGTAGGTGATCCAATGATCCTTCTATTTCCACTTCTACACTTTGTTCTTAAAAAAGTAGTTAACTACCCCTTTGTTACTTGAGTTTAATCAGCATAACTCATAAAGAGAATTTTCCTAGACATAAACTAGCAACTAGTGTCGACCAAGCTCAAAACAAAGCCCTCTCGTGATCCTTGAAGCTGGAACTTGCTGGGTTTTGTTTCACTATACAACCTATCAAGAAAACTAATGGCTAAATGTAATGACAGGTCACCAATGCATGAAGAAACAACCTATGAGGAGGAAATGGTTGACAAGTAGTTCGAAACTGCATACCTACGCGTAAGAAGGTGAAATCTGCAATTCGTTTCTCGATGTTTTGTACTGTTTTATCACGTCCTCTAGCCAGACATGTTACAGAACCCGTCCGCACCTTGCATGTACAATTACCTCAGAAGTATAATAAGCATAAATTAAAAACAAAGATAACAAGGTGATAAAAATGTGAAGGTTTAAATATTTCATGTCCGACTGTATTAAAGAAGAGAAATAGGAAGTTTAACACCTGCTATCTTTGCTTTTCCCAGTTGCACTATCAACAACCCTTGACTTTCCCATATGAGGCTTAGCAAGATTGATTAGATACTCACAGTCATCCTTCGACTTCACAAAGTAAATGTATACAAAATTCAGTTTGGTGAGGTCAAAATCAATTATACATCCATTGAACAAAAACATAAAGTTTATTAGTGGAACATACATGCAAGCTGCCTTTTATATAATTTAAAATGTGGAACTGAGGTGTATTTAACATGTCAAACAGGGTGATTAGCATCTTAATCATGATTACAGCACATCAGATCTTTAAGGATATTAGTGAGAAACGAACGAAAACCTTGATGAATCTATGTGCAATACGAAAGTCGAAAACCATAAATTCTTCGATATCTAATTTTCAAACTTATGTGAACTTACTAAAGTTGGCTACACGTTTAAGGCTTTCATTCTACACAGACAATGCAATTCAATCCCTGATTTCAAGTGTCCATCAACCCCAATTTTAACTGTCAGTCGGTGGTAACCTCTCACGAGCTATACTGTAGTAACAAATCAAGGTTTATACGTGCATTAATAAAATCAAACAAAACACACATTTGAGAAAATTTAATTCCAAATACATACAAGATTATTACTCAAACACATCCATAAAAAAAATTAAACCTTTATATGCAAGCAAAAAAAATAGAACATAATTACAAGTAAAAACAGAATTAAAATCTTTAAAAGCAGAAAATTATGATCGATCGGCTCTAGGCTCCCAAGAGATGACTTAATTCAACCCCCTCCCATCATCTCCATGACTTGAACAACATTCGAATATAGCTACACCAGATCAGATCAGTACAATTCATAGAATAATAAAGAAGAATTAATAAATTAATCTGAAAGTAAGTTACCTGGCCACAGAATTGTGAACGATGGAGCTGAGATCATGGGCTTTTCGATCGAGAAATGGGAGAAGAAGTGGTCGGAATGGAGGGAATTCCGAACGCGAGGAGAATGAGAAGGAAGGAGGAAAAAATGATGAGTGTAGCTAAGTAAGTTTTCCGAGACGGAGTGCCTCCCTTTCATCACCATTGCCGTAAAAAGCTTGGAAAATCGATCAAAAGAAATCTAGCCAATCGAGAGATGCATACATACGAGATATGTATCATAAATAAATTATATTATTTTTAATTTTTTTTTAAAACATGTATTTTATTAAGTATATGTGATTGTGATCAATAAAAAAGTTAATGACATTGTAATTTTATTTTTTGTATATTAAACGAGTTAAATGGATCGTTAGACTTGTTAATAAATAAATTAATGTAAAAATATATGAAGAACATTAATTTTAATATATTTAATGTATTAGTAGTAATACTTGTAAATTGATACGATACCAATTCGTTTAAGGTTAGGGAGATCTTACAAGTAAATTTCTTGAAAAAAGAAATGTAAAAGAAAGAGGAAATTATTATGTTTCCAATTAGAATCACGACATAGTAGTAAACTACTTGGGTCCCGTGATTTATTTTAAACTTTGAATCACTCAGATAATTTATTGAATAAGCAAAAATTTTAAAATCATTTATATTTTATTATATAGATTAGGAACAATTACATATTATAATACATTTTTAAAAGTAATTACAAAAATCATACATTCATAAAATAATTACAAAAATATGACACTTCATCATATATGTAAGACCCTAACTTTTTATAAATAAAATCGAATTTTCTCTAATTATTATTCTTGATTAAAAAGGTGATAATTTGATATAATGCTTTGGTTATGGGTGAAATGTGTAATTTTTTGCAAAATAAACAAGTGGTTATTAAAATATTCATTTTTGTCGGGGAATATTCGTTTGGTCGTGGAATATTCATTTTTTTGTCGGGGAATATTCGTTTGGTCGTGGAATATTCTTGTTGTTTCGGGAATATTCGCATTTACGGCAGTAGGTACCATTTCATGGGCCCCATGAAAAAAACGGTTGGATGAAAGAAAACGACAAAGATTGAGTGTTATAAATAACTACAGTAAATTGTTACTGCTAAACTTTGTTGGGTTACTCCGGTGGTTAAAATACGATGAATACGCGTGGTCGCAAAGAAGCCTTTGGCGGTATTGCCTTGCAAGATTGTTGAATTATTGATTCGCACGTAAGAAGACACTACTCAATAATTGTTACGGTAATTCTTGTTCATTATTTTATTGATTCAATAATTCTTTGCGTTGATATTTATATTATTATTGTTGTCATCAAGACAAGATTTTTCATTATCGGATCAATAATTCATATTATTTGAATAATATTATCGGATAACATTATTGGCAATGTCTAGAAAGTTCGTCTAAGGAGAGGTTTGGTCACCTAATCAAGGCGCATAAGTAAGGAGAAATCCTTATTGGAAAGCCCCTCTTCCTCCTAGGGCAGTAGGTTGTCATAATTGTGATTACGTAATATTATTTGTGAATAATTAATTATTGATTTATATGATAATGAAATATTTATTTGATATAAATGATGGATTTATTTATTTTATGTGGATATAATTGAAGGAATTAATGCTGAGGTGTTTTATCAGTATTTTGTCGGACTGGAAGTATTAAAAATCATCCGTTTGTGGATTTCAGATATTTTCGGTTGGGAATTTGGAAAAACTCAAAATTACAAAGTTGTAGAGAATTCGATTTCAGGCAGAATGGACATAAAATTCGTATTTTTCTGATAAACGATCTATTTTATATGAATTGTTGAAGTTTCAAAAAATATAATGATTTTTATTAAATTATGGGTGAGACCCACTTTTGTTTTTTTCAAACACATGAAATTTCATTGGAATTTTTTCAAGGTGGTGGTGGTCATGGTCTAAAGCTACGCGTATGAATTTTAAAAATAAATAATATTAATTTATTATTTTAGTCTCTTTGGCGTCTAAAGATTTTCCTATAAATAGAGGCTAAGTTAGAATTAAAAATCACACCGTAAACAAGTTTTATCTCTTTCTCTCTATATTATCGGCGTATTCTTGTGAGTATACTTTGAGTGTTCTTTATACGGTCATGAAGTTTAAGTAAATAATACCCGAAATATGATCAAATACGGTTATTTTGAGGTAAGAGATGTTATTTCTTTCATGAATGGTATTATTTTCTTCAATATCATTATGCCAAAATATTGGTTAAACTTTTATCAAATTTGAAACTTTTTGTGCTTTGGGGTTTTATTATTCACGATATACTAAAGACTATTCACGATACTATTATTATTCATGAATCGACCTTTATTATTCACCAAAAATAAAATTTTTCTTTTTGTCCAAAATGTCTATTATGGTTACTAGCTTTGATTGTATCCATGTTTTGATCATTCTTGAATTTTACACCACTATGATTATTTTTGAGTTATTTTTGAACATGGATAAAACAAAGTACGAATCCTTAATCCTTAATCCTTGTCATTTTGTTTCAATTGGATTCGTTTCTTTAAAAATATTTTTCATCATCCTCGATCTTAAATGATGATATTATTGAATATCTTTGGCCCGTAAAGGCAAAGATGAATGATTTCGATGAATATCTTTGGCCCGTAGTGCAAAGATGAGCAGTGTTTAGATGAACATGAATTAATCGATGAATATCTTTGGCTCAGTAGCAAAGATGAATATTTGATTCGAGATATATATTGATTGAGGTTACATGGATAAAAGATAGACGATGAACTTTTAAATTCATACATGTAAGAAGATAGTAGTTTGCATTCTCTACTTAACTTTTCTAATGAATTATTATTTCATTGCGAATATTGATTTAAAACTTGTTGTCTATTGTATTCTATTAGATTTTCCCGTTGAAGACTAACGATAATTTGTTGTATATTATCTTAGTCATAATATTCTTTATTGGGCTAGTTAAGCTCACCCTTTTCCTTTTGTTCCATTTTTTTTCTTCTCGTAGAGGCGAGAATATAAGAAAGACGCAGCCTGGGTATGGAATAAAAGTTCTAGAGAGAGTTGTTTAGTAGTCCTCACCATTTTGTAAAATAATGTATCAATAAATGTGATGAGGATTTATTTGAGTATAGATATTGTCAGTAAGATAAAATTTGTATTCAAACTCAGCTTTTTTGTTGTAATAATAAAGTCGTAGTTGTTTACATGCCATGTATTGACAACTCGGAATGGGTGATGTATACCTATTTTGGGGGCGTCAGATTACCATGTATTTCCTTAGTATATATGGGTTGACTTGGTATACCATGTATTTGCTTAGTTTATTTGGTTACTTCGCATTATATTTTGGTTCTTTGTTAACTTGTGATTCGGATACCATTTTGTTACCTTGATTTGGTATTTTGGTTACTTTTTTATGTTGTTATGGTTACTGTGACGCCCCCAAAATAGGTATACAACACCCATTCTGAGTCGCCAAAATACATGGTATAGAAAGCAAACTACAACTTTGACAATACGTATGTCGTGTAGAATACAACAATACAATCATGAGTTTGAATACAAATATTGTCTTCTAGACAATATACACACCCAAATAAGTCCTCATTAATTATTCATACACTTTTTACGTAAAATAGTGAGGATGACTAAAACATCTTCTTAGAACCATCACTCCATACCCCGACTCGATCCTCGCTATGTTCTCACCTCCCGAGAAGAAAAATGGAACAAAAAGGAAAAGGGTGAGCTCAATCTAGCCCAAGAAAAAATATTATGACTAAGATAATATACAACAAATTATCGTTAGTCTTCAACAGGAAAAATCTAATGTAATACAATAGACAACAAGTTTTAGATCAACAAATGCAATGGAATGAAGAATCCATTGAAGAGTCACGTAGAGAAAGAATTCTATCGCCTTCTAAGGTTTAAAAGTCCATCATCAATAGTTTATCCTCGTAATAACAATCAAAATACATCTTTAATCATCTTTGCACTACATGCCAAAGATATTCATTCAGTATCACCAATTGGCCATGTTCATCTCAACACTGCTCATCTTTCAGACTATGTGCCAAAGATATTCATCGCTTAATCGCTCATCTTTGCACCACTGTGCCAAAGATATTCATTTATATCACCATTTAGGACCGAGGATGATGAAAACATTTTTAAAGAAACGAATCCAAAGTGAAACAAAATGACAAGGATTAAGATTAAGGATTCGTACTTTGTTTTACCCATGTCCAAAAAAATACTTCAAAATAATCATATTGGTGTAAAATTCAAGAATGATCAAAACATGGATACAATCAAAGCTAGTATCCGTAATAGATATTTTGGACAAAAAGAAAAATTTTATTTTTCTATGAATAAAGATCAGATTCGTGAATACCGTCAGATACGTGAATAAGGCCGATACGTGAATAAGAACCCCGACACAACAAGTTCCAAATTTGATAAAAAAGATTCACCAATACTTCTAAGCATAATGATATCAAGAAAAAATATCATTTAAGAAGAAAATAATAATCTTTACCTCAAAATAACCGCATTTCCGATCAATTTTCAGATAAGGTCGATGTAAACTCGCAGACCAGATAAAGAACACTCAAAGTATACTCACAAGAATACGCCGATAATTTAGAGAGAAAAGAGAGAAAACTTAGTTTCGTGTGATTTTCAATTTTAACTTAATTTCTTTATTTATAGGAAAATGTTAGAACGCCTAAATGAGACTAAATAATAAAATATTATTATTTTTATTCTTACTTCTACGCAACAAGCTAGCCACCAATTTCTGAAAATTTTCAGCAAATCATGCATTCAACACCTACCAAAAAGTGGGTCCCACCCATTAATTTAATAAAAATTATTTTATCTTCAAAACTTCAATAATTCGTAAAAATAGCTCGGTTATCAGAAAAATTCAAAACTCGCGATTTTTCATGGAAATTCCATTCTCTACAACTTTGCAGAAGAAAAGTTTTCCAAATTCCAAACGTAAATTGACCAAATCCATAAACCAAGCGATTTTACGATCCTATAATCAATTTTCTAATAAGAATGTGTCCAATTTAACACACAAAACATATGTTAAACATTTAATGCCATAAAAATACTCTTCCTCCTCATATACTCATATATCCCACATTCATTATAAAAATATCATCGTTAATATATTATTAAAATAATATATTTAAATGAATTATTTTATCGGGAAAAGATAAAATATTAATTTTCAATAATTGTCACATAAAAATTTTCTCCATCTATATCCACATAAAATGAATATTCTCTTTATCATAATAATCAATAATTAATTATTCAAAAATAATATTACGTAATCACAAGATCGACAACCAGCCGCTCTCAGGGAAAGAGGGCTTTCAATAAAGATTTCTCACATCGGGCGCCGCCAAGTGATTAGGTGACCAAACATCTTCTTAGATGTAAATTTCTAGACATTGCCAATAATGTTATCTCGATAATATTATTCAAATAATATGAATTATTGATTTGATAATGAAAAATATGTAGAATGACAATTATTGAAACAACAAAGAATACAAAATATCAACGCAAAGAATTATTGAATCAATAAAATATAATATTGAAACAAGAATTCATCGTAATAATTATTGAGTAAAGGCCTTTTACGTAAGGATCAATAATTCAATAATATCTGCAATACCGTGTGCCATCGCGCAACCACGCCAGACATTTTATTCTAACACACTGTGTAACCCAACAAAGTTGTTAATTCAGTAATAATTTACGCCGTTATTTATAAAACTCAATCTTTGTCGCTTTTCCTTCATCCAACCGTTTTTTTCAAGTTATGGGCCCAATTAATGATCGCTACCGTCAGACGGAGATTCCCGACAAAAAAGAATATTCCACGACCAAACGAATATTCCCCGACAATAATGAATATTTTATAACCACTTGCTTATTTTGTAAACTTTGCACATTTCACCCATAATCAAAGAATTATATCAAATTTACCCTTATTAATTTAGAATAATGAATAAAGAAAAATTCAATTTTATTTATAATAAGTTGGGGTCTTACAGTTACCATGTATTTGCCTAGTATACATGGTTGACTAAACTGATTTTGGTGTACATGTTGTTTATGTATTGGTTACCATTAAAATATGTTTAGGTTATTATCATATAAATATTTGGTTACTTCTTTAGTATATTTTTGGTTATTGTTAATTTCTGATTTTGATTCTATTTTTGTTTCCTTGAATTGGAATTTTGGTTACTGTTTTTTGTTGTTCTGGTTACCATGTATTTGCTTAGTATATATGGGTTGACTAAACTGTGTTTGGTCTATATGTTATTTATGTATTGGTTACCATTAATATATGTTTTGGTTACTAACATATATCTGTTTGGTTACTTCATTAGTATATTTTTTGTTGTTGTTGGCTTATGATTTGGATACCATTTTTTTTTTCAATTGAGATTTTAGTTACTTTTATATGTTGTTTTGGTTCCAATGTATTTGGTTAGTATACATTGGTTGACTAAACTGGGTTTGGTATACATGTTGTTTCTGTGTTGGTTACCATTAAAACATGGTTTGGTTACTATCATATAACTGTTTGGTTACTTCTTTAGTATATTTTTTGGTATACATGTTTTTGTTTTGGTGACCTTTAAATTATGTTTTGGTTAATATTATATATAACTATTAACATATAACTGTTTGGTTACTTCATTAGTATATTTTTTGTTGTTGTTGGTTTATGATTTGGATACCATTTTTTTTTCTCAATTGGGATTTTAGTTACTTTTATATGTTGTTTTGGTTCCAATGTATTTGCTTAGTATACATTGGTTGACTAAACTGGGTTTGGTATACATGTTGTTTCTGTGTTGGTTACCATTAAAATATGGTTTGGTTACTATCATATAACTGTTTGGTTACTTCTTTAATATATTTTTTGGTATACATGTTTTTATTTTGGTGACCTTTAAATTATGTTTTGGTTAATATTATATATAACTATTTATTTACTGCATAAAATGGTCTGTACTACATGTTGTTTATATTTTGGTCACCATTAGATTATATAATATAACTATTTGGTTACTGCTTTATTATGGTATGGTTAATGTTATATTATGATATGATAACTATTATTGTGCAGTCAATGTGGGATGTTGGTTATTTGTTATAGTCTGTTTTGGCTACTGTGTAATTGTTATATTATGTTTTGGTTAGTATGCTTTTATTTGTTGGTCATTACGTAACTGTTTATGTTATAAATATTGTTTATATCTGGTTACTAATGACTGTGTAAATCTGATTTTGTTTATTTACAGTTATGGGATCTTTTTACTATGAGGAATGCAACAGAAAATTCACTGGAAAAGTTATATATTGGTGTAACATGGAAGTCTCCAGCATTATTACCAAGAAATTGAACCCAAGTCAGTTAGAGAAGTTTAAGGCATCATTAGTTTGTGAATGTTTTATTTTTGTAAATAATAAACCCAAGTCATAATAAATCATGTATTTGCTTAGTATACATTGATGTATTATTTTTGTAAATTCCTTCAAATATATTCTACAAGGGTTATGGTCTTCTAGAAAATTCATTGGAAAAATTATGGTTAAATGTACATGTGAGAGTATATATGGGTTGCCTAAACTTGGTTGGACATACAGGTTGTTTCTGTTTTGGTTACCATTAAAACATGTTCTGGTTACTTTCATATAACTATTTGGTTACTTCTTTATTATGTTTTGGTTACTGTTACTTATGATTTGGCTATTATTATTGTGTCCTCAATGTGGGATTTCAGATACTTTTATTTTTTTATTCTGGTTAATATGTAATTGTTTAGTATACATGGATTTTCTAAATTGGGTTTCATTACATGATGTTTCATTTTGGTTACCATTAAAACCTCGCTCGTTACTTATCATATAATTATGTGGTTCTTGTTTTATTATGTTACATTATGGTTATTGTTATTAGTAATCAGATAATTCTATAAGCTTGTATCGTGACAAACATCAATTGTTAAATGTACATGTGTGAGTGTCCTATTTATCTACAAGCTTGTTAAGAATCAGATAATTATCATAGATATAATTACAAGCTTATTTAACTAGATAATTATAAGCTTGTATCAAGACTGTTATAAAGTGTTAAATGTATATGTTTTATTTATACCCTGTCATCATGATAGAATAAGAAACTCCAATTAAGAGTTCTCATTTATATATATGATGTTCACTTATAGATCTCATATTAAAATAAAAATAGGTTAAGAGGTGTAGTTGGTAACCAAACTTGCATATAAGGGTAACCATTTTAGTTTTTGTTAGAAACCAAATAATTAAAAACTTATATCAGAACAATTATCAAGTGCTTAATGTACATGTGAGGGTTCCCATTTATCTAGCTGATGAATACTTTTAAATTACGTAGTTCTAAAAGTTATTTGGAAATGGTCCATACCAGTTGGTAACTAAATATGAATATAGAGGTAACCATTTTATTTTAGATGGATAACCAAATTTACATAAAAATATTTCAGAACACTTATCAATTGTTCAATGTATATGTTTACTTTATATTGATAACTCATGATGGAATAAAAAATTAAAATATTATTCAACATTAATTTTAGTTACTGTACACCATCAAAAATGTTACCAACCATGTGGTTAATGGTTACTAACAGTAAACAATTATATATTTCTGTAAATAATTAAATTTGTTGTATTGTTTACTGTCAGTCTCCATTGTATAACAACTGAATAAACATTGTAAAGTAACCAAATTAATATTAGACAGTAACCAAATTACATAATCTTAGTAACCAGAATATAAACCACATTTTTACATGCAATTTTGAATGCCTAAATTATGGAATTTGACCAAAAAGCCCTGCAGTTCACCAGCAAAGCTTGTGACTTTGGATCGTTGACCCGTTTTCAATGAAATTAGGCTCCGAAAATTCCCAAATTCGACACTCCAAACTTGACAGAGATTGTCAAATTGTCACTGTTTCCAAATAAACATTATTCTGTAAGCAATTAAATAGTACACAACAACCAATATATATAATCAGATTAACAGTTGTATGAAGGTAACCAATGTAGTCAATAAGTAACCACCAATATAAAAGAAACAATTATAAAACTCAATAACATTATAGAGTAACCAAATAAACACCTTACAATATCTAAATACATATTATACAGTAACCAAGATATATGTAATTAGTAGCCAATATTATAAAAAATATTTTTACATTCATTTTACAACCAAAACAATTAGTAATGACTTTGTTACAAATTAAAGACTAACAGGTGTATGAAGGTAACCAATATAGTTAATCAGTAACCATCAATATAAAAAAATCAGTATAAAACACAGTAATATTATGTAGTAACCATGATAATATTACACAATAAATAAGTCAGAATTATATACTAACCAAATCCAGATTAGACAATAACCAACATATATTTACTTGGTATCCATAACATAAAACATATTTGACATGCATTTTACAGCAACCAAATAAACATTATACAGTAACCAATGTATTTAATAAGTAACTATCAATATAAAAAATATCAGTAGAATATACATTTAAAGTATACAACAACCAAATAAACATTATACAGTAACCAAATCAATAATAAACAGTAACCAATTTATATGTATTTAGTAACCAGAATATAAAACATATTTTTACATGCATTTTGAAATCAAAACAGTTAGTATACTGACTTTGTGACCAATTAAAGAGCGAAAAACTTAAGAAAGATAATCAATATACTAGTATATAGTAATCACGGGGTAACCAAATAAACATTAATTTAAAGTATACAACAACTAAATAAACATTATACAGTAACCAAATCAATAATAAATAATAACCAATTTATATGTACTTAGTTACCAGAATATAAAACATATTTTTACATGCATTTTGCAATTAAAATAGTCAGTATACTGACATTGTGACCAATTAAAGAGCGAAAAACTTAAGAAAGGTAACCAATATACGAGTATATAGTAATTACGGGGTAACCAAATAAACATTTAAAGTATACAGCAATCAAATAAACATTATACAGTAACCAAATCAATAATAAACAGTAACCAATTTATATGTACTTAATAACCAAAATATAAAACATATTTTATTTATATGTATTTAGTAACCCGAATGTAATTATTTTGTAGATGTTTTATTTTTGTAATTACTTTCTAATTGTTGTATATTAGTGTTGAGGACTCAATAGATTACTCCATCCCGAAAATCGTGACTTGGGCCCAAAACACTGCTTTCTGCGTCTATAAATACGCCCTTCCCCTCCCAACGTTTCATAGATAGAGAGGGAAAAAGAACTTCATGATCAATCAACAATTTTCTTCGTAATAGTAATAAATCAATAACGAACAAATAAACTGATTAACTAAAACTTAATAACGAAAAAAGAAGAAAGCGAAATCAAAGAACAATTTTAATTGCAAATTCGTGCTCACCGCCATGGATATGCGCTTCGCATACTCTCCGGCTCAAGTCGCCAAAGTCCTGACGGTTCAGTTCGGCATACTCAGTCCTGACGATATTGTACACTATTTATCTTCCCTTAATTTGAACTTATTCACCTTTTTCCCTAGGGTTCGTTCACTTTTTCACTTGCTTAATCAAGCATTTGTTTCCTGTTCAAATTTATTTTGGTGGCAGAGGCAAATGTCGGTGCTGCAAATTGAGCACCGAGAGACAACGGAGAGAGGGAAGCCCAAGGTGGGAGGCCTGAGCGACCCTCGGCTCGGCACCATTGATCGGAGAAGCAAGTGTGAGACATGCATGGCTAATATGGCCGAGTGTCCCGGCCATTTTGGCCACCTCGAACTCGCCAAGCCAATGTTTCATATAGGATTTATGAAGATTGTGCTCAGCATCATGAGTTGTGTCTGCTTCAATTGTTCCAAAATACTTGCTGACCAGGTCTAACCTATTAAATTTGTATCATTAACACCTTCATTTGATTAATTAGATGGGTTTGCACTATTTCATGCTGATTTTTTACTGTTTATTTTAGCTATTGATGTTTCTGAGACTATTTGGCATCTTGATTTTAGCGTACTATGAACAAGCACTGGACTTAAGGAAATGGCTGTTATAGAATCACAGAAAAGTAGGAAGAAAAACCAGAGCGGTTTTGAACTGAATTGTAGATGACTGAATCATCAGCTCAGTAAAAGAAACAGTAATGTTTGTTGTCTTGTCATATGCTCGAATTTGTTGTCATTTCAACTATAATTTTGAGCTTATGGGTTTATAAAAGACCTATTCATAATATACCTTATAATTTGTTTTCTGGCTTTTGGCTTTTAGGAATGTTGACATTCTTTTCCCCTTATGTTTTTCTATCCTATGCATGTAAAAGTGACTTATGTACTCTCTAGTGTCTGAAAAGCAAGGGCCACAGGGAACTGGAACTAGTATTGCCAATGCATTGGAAGAAACAAAAAATTATTTTACATAATATTAAGGTTTGTCGCATGACGGCATCCCCTTTTGATGCTTATTTATGATAGTTGATTATACATACATACATACATACATATATATATATACACACACTACAAATTTGCTGTTTTCGACTTCTAGGGTAGCTACATAAGTCACTCTTGAGGTTTAGCCCAGTGCAAGCCTCTTTATTGTTGAGAGTTGCTAACGCTGCTATATGATTGAGAATTTAGTTTTTATATTTCTTATTTAGATGTATAACTCTGTAGAAGTGTGTGAGATTCAGGACAAGAAGGACAGTATAAGTTAGATTCATGATTTATATGAGTTAGATTTATGACATTATTCAATATGATAAGCAATGGCATTACCTTCATGTTACAATACAAAATAATATATCACTGATGACGTATGGTAGCTAAACATTTTATTCATGTTTATTTTTTTGACTTTCTATTCAGGTATAGATACCTAAGATTGTCTGAATGTATGTTAAGTTAACATAAAACATTGATCCTGCTTCGGATATTATATCAATTACGGCATATCATCATTAAAAGAGCCAAGGAAAAATGCAGGTCATCTACATAAGAGAGCAACTGAATATTCATAGCCTCAAGTTCAGAAGGATGCAGTTATAACACAATTTTAGAGAAAATATAAATCTAAATTGCATTTTAGGAGCTCAAAAAGAGATATATATATATATATATATATATATATTGCTAATTTTGCATCTACTATGAGCTTTCATAAATTGTTGTTTCTAGTTAATTTAAGGTAACATATTGACTTATGTTTTTCACAGTAGAGCTCCGTATCCACCGTATATAATGAAATGAAACGTCAGAATGGACAGTGCTTATTAAAACTTGAAATACGAATAATTTGTGGAATCAACTTTTAAATTCTTTATCTGAAACAGTACTACTTTTCTTCTTTAATCTGTCATCTTTAGGATCAAGTTCATATGTAGACATGAAAGTAGATATGAAGAAAAAATAAATTTATTCCCTTAATATGCATTTGCCATCGAACTGACAACCCATGAAGGCGTCAAACGGATCGTCTTTTACATCCAATGTTAAGTTAGCCTCTAAACAAGGAGAGCCTGAAAGCTGTTTAGGATTTAACTTTATATAGGTTGTACTTCTCAGAACATGTACAATTTTCTGTTTAATGTTTACTTGCCGGCTTATATGAGTTTTGCATGTAAATTTCATGATTACACTGTTTGCTTAGATGAATTATGTGCACACTTGACAAATTTCATATCAATCGTGTAGTTGCCAAATACGGACGGAAAAGGAAATAGAGAAGAAAAATTAGAATATTATACGTGTACTTATTTTTTTTATGTTCTGGTTCTTATTTCAGTGGATTAGTAACTATGTGTTTATCATATCATTTTAATAATGTTCTGTAGGAAGATTCCAAGTTCAAGGAGGCACTGAGAATTAGGAATCCTAAAAATAGGCTTAAGAAGGTTTTGGATGCCTGCAAAAATAAAACCAAATGTGAAGGAGGTGATGAGCTTGAGGTCAAAGGCCAAGGTTCTGACCAACAAGTGATAAAGAATAGGGGTGGTTGTGGTGCTCAGCAGCCAAAACTTAGAATTGAAGGTATGCAAATGATTTCTGAATACAAGGAACAAAAAAGGAAGAATGATACCCAGGAGCAGCTTCCTGAACCTGTTGAGAGAAAACAACAACTTTCTGCAGAAAAGGTAAGTCATTATGATTTGGTTATTTCTGTCTTTATTTCCTCTCTGGGTGTTTCCTCTTATGGAGTTGTTTTTTGATTATATATCTTATATTGGTTTACATGCTTACCAGGTCCTTGGTGTTTTAAAAAGGATAAGTGATGAAGACTGCCAATTATTAGGCTTGGACCCAAAATTTGCTCGTCCAGATTGGATGATTCTTCAAGTTCTGCCAATACCTCCACCTCCTATGAGACCTTCTGTGATGATGGATTCCTCCAGAAGGAATGAGGCAAGCTACTTCCTGTTGTGCTCTGCATTTTTCTGGGGATCACGTATTAGTTTTCTTTTTTCCTTGAGTATATATAAAATCACTAGAAGAAATTACTTATCACAAAAAATAAAAGCACTCGGGTAGACTTCGTAGCTTTTATATAATTTTTAAGGTATGCGGTTCATAGGTGAATGCTGATTTCCTGTCAATTTTGACTACAGGATGACTTGACTCATCAGCTGGCAATGATAATTAGGTACAATGAGAATTTAAAGAGGCAGGAGAGAAATGGGGCGCCTGCACACATAATCTCAGAGTTTTCACAGTTATTGCAGTTTTATATAGCTACATACTTTGATAATGAGTTGCCTGGTCAGCCAAGGGTATGGTCCTTGTGTTTATGCTTCTATACTTTGAATTTTCAACATTGACTCCGTAGATCATAGAAGTAACATTCAGACTTTATAGGCAACACAGCGATCAGGTAAACCGATCAAAGCAATATGTAGTAGGCTGAAGGCAAAGGATGGACGGGTACGAGGTAACTTGATGGGCAAGCGAGTGGATTTTTCTGCTAGGACTGTTATTACACCTGATCCAAAGATTAATATAGATGAATTGGGGGTTCCATGGAGTATTGCCATGAATCTCACATATTCAGAACCAGTAACTCCACTCAACATTGAAAGGTTTCTTATATTTCATGGAGTTTTCTGTCTTATACCTTTTCATCTGGTTATTTTTGTTAATTGTCATAACGAGACCATGTACAGGTTGAGGGAGCTTGTTGAGTATGGTCCCCATCCTCCACCAGGAAAAACTGGAGCCAAGTATATAATTAGGGCTGATGGACAACGGCTTGATCTTCGTTATTTGAAGCAAAGCAGTGATCAACATCTGGAGCTTGGATACAAGGTGATATCATATTACCTTCCTAGTGGTTAGTAACGAGGTGTTGAGTCTTCCAAAGCTGGTATGTAACCTATATTGTCATGATGCAGGTGGAGCGACAATTGATTGATGGAGACTATGTCCTTTTTAATAGGCAGCCTAGTCTCCATAAAATGTCCATTATGGGACATAAGATAAAGATCATGCCATATTCAACTTTCCGCTTGAACTTGTCCGTTACTTCACCTTACAATGCTGATTTTGATGGTGATGAGATGAACATGCATGTTCCTCAATCATTTGAAACTAGAGCAGAAGTAATGGAACTAATGATGGTGCCTAAATGCATTGTGTCACCTCAGGCAAATTGTCCTGTAATGGGAATTGTCCAGGATACACTTTTAGGATGCCGTAAAATCACAAAAAGGGATACATTTATTGAGAAGGTCATTATTACCTCTTTATTTGAACATTCTCTTTTGCTTTTTTTGGCTTGAAAATAATTGAGCTTACTAAGTCGTGATTTATGATAGGATGTCATTATGAACATGTTGATGTGGTGGGAGGATTTTGATGGGAGAATACCTGCACCAGCAATTTTGAAGCCAAGGCCTCTTTGGACTGGAAAGCAAATTTTTAACCTTATCATACCCAAACAGGTATATCTGTTAAGATATTCAGCTTGGCATGACTCGGATGAGAAGGGATGTATAACTCCAGGGGATACTAGTTCAAATAGAGAAAGGGGAGCTGCTTTCTGGAACCCTATGCAAGAAGACTCTTGGGAGTTCTGCCGGAAGCCTTATACATATCATCTGGTACGCACATCCTTGAACTTTTCTGTTTATATTTGGTGATCTGGTTTGTCTTATAACTTTATTTATTTCTCTGGATTTACTTTTTTGAATTCCTAAAGTAGCAGCCCATGTATTTAACAATCCAAGTTGTGAGAACATTTTATTACTTTTTTTCCATATATCTCACCTTTCAGCGTAGAATATAATTCTATCAATTTTAGTAGTGTTTTCTGATTGAAAAAATTCTGTGTCCAAAATTTTGTTTAAAACTAACTTAACTTGTTCATGTAAGGTATATTTGAAATTATGGTGAAAGGTGCCTGAAGTACTCTAGTCCTGTCTGAATAACTGCTTTAGCATTTTCTCTGATTAACTGGTTTGTTGCATATAGGGAAGATGTTGGTCCAGATGCCGCGGGCAAATTTTTGGGACATACTCAGTGGCTTGTTAACTATTGGATTCTGCAACATGGATTCAGTATTGGGATTGGAGATACGATCGCTGATGCCTCAACCATGGAAAAAATCAATGAAACTATCTCAAATGCAAAGAATGAAGTAAAAAAACTTATCAAGGACGCCCATGAAAAGAATTTGGACCCTGAACCTGGACGAACCATGATGGAATCATTTGAAAATAAAGTTAACGCGGTCCGTAGTTAGAATCATTTAATTTTTTCTGTTTTTTTTTGTTTGGTTTCACAGCTCCTTGTTGAATTCCAACGTGTCCTTGTGTTTCTTAGGTGTTAAACAAGGCTCGTGATGATGCTGGAAGTAGTGCCCAGAAAAGCTTGTCAGAGAGTAACAATCTTAAGGCAATGGTTACTGCGGGATCTAAAGGAAGTTTCATTAACATATCACAGATGACCGCTTGTGTGGGGCAGCAGAACGTAGAAGGCAAACGTATCCCTTATGGGTTCGTCGACCGGACACTGCCCCATTTCACCAAAGATGATTATGGTCCAGAAAGTCGTGGTTTTGTGGAGAACTCGTATCTCCGTGGCTTGACCCCACAAGAGTTCTTCTTCCATGCTATGGGTGGTAGGGAAGGTCTTATTGACACTGCAGTGAAGACTTCTGAGACTGGGTACATCCAGAGACGACTGGTGAAGGCCATGGAGGATATTATGGTGAAATATGATGGAACTGTGAGAAACTCCCTGGGGCATTTGATTCAGTTTCTCTATGGGGAGGATGGTATGGATGCTGTTTCTATAGAATCACAAGTGATGGACCTCATTAAATTGAGTAAATCAGATTTTTATGAGAAATACAGATATGAGATCCACGACCCTGAATGGAGACCGAGTTACATGTTGCCAGAATCTATTGAAGATCTGAAAACCATCCGGGAATTCTGCAATGTGTTTGATGCTGAAGTTCAAAAACTTGAAGCGGATAGGCACCAACTTGGAACAGAGATTGCAACTACAGGTGATAACTCATGGCCTCTGCCTGTTAACATCATGAGGCTTATATCAAATGCACAGAAGACTTTTAAAGTTGACTTTAGAAGGCCTTCTAATATGCACCCGATGGAGATTGTGGAAGCTGTTGACAAGCTTCAGGAAAGGCTTAAGATTGTTACAGGTGATGATTTGATAAGTTTGGAAGCTCAAAAGAATGCTACCCTCTTCTTCAACATAATGCTTTGAAGCACATTGGCTAGTAAAAGGGTTTTGAAAGAATACAGGCTTCCTCGCGAAGCGTTTGAGTGGGTTATTGGTGAAATAGAGTCTCGCTTCTTGCAGTCACTTGTAGCTCCTGGGGAAATGATTGGTTGTGTTGCTGCTCAATCCATTGGCGAGCCAGCCACTCAAATGACTCTTAATACGTTTCATTATGCTGGCGTGAGTGCAAAAAATGTCACTTTAGGTGTTCCACGGTTGAGGGAGATCATCAATGTGGCCAAGAAAATCAAAACCCCATCTCTTTCAGTATATTTTAAGCCTGAAGTGAATGAGACAAAGAAAAGTGCTAAGGAAAGGGCCAAGGATGTCCAATGTGCACTAGAATCCACTACTCTGCGTAGTGTTACACAAGCTACCGAAGTATGGTATGATCCAGACCCAATGAGCACAATAATTAGAGAAGACCTTGACTTCGTCAAGTCTTATTATGAGATGCCAGATGAAGATATTGACCCTGCAAAAATATCTCCTTGGTTGCTTCGAATACAGTTGAATCGGGAAATGATGGTTGATAAGAAGCTAAGCTTGGCACACATTGCCGAGAAGATAAGTTTTGAATTTGATGATGATTTATCCTGCATATTTAATGATGACAATGCTGAAAAGCTGATCCTTCGTATACGAATCATGAATTATGAAGGTCCAAATGAAGGATTGCTTGATGAATCTGCCGAGGATGATGTTTTCCTCAAGAAGATTGAGAGTAACATGCTGACAGAAATGTCTCTTCGAGGCATCCCAGGTATCATGAAGGTCTTCATAAAAAATCTTAAGATGAGCAAGTTTAATGATGATGAAGGATTTAAGCCAAAAGAAGAGTGGATGCTGGACACAGAAGGCGTCAATCTTTTAGCTGTTTTGTGTTGTGAAGATGTTGATGCAACTAGAACAACGAGCAATCACTTGATTGAAGTCATTGAAGTTCTAGGAATTGAGGCAGTCCGTCGGTCCTTGTTAGATGAGTTGCGCACTGTCATATCTTTTGATGGATCTTATGTGAATTACCGGCATTTAGCTATCTTGTGTGATACCATGACCTATCGTGGTCATTTAATGGCCATTACTCGTCATGGGATTAATCGAAATGACACTGGCCCCATGATGAGATGCTCTTTTGAAGAAACAGTGGACATTCTTCTTGATGCTGCTGTGTTTGCAGAAACGGATCACTTGAGGGGGGTTACGGAAAATATAATGTTAGGTCAGCTTGCACCAATTGGCACCGGAAATTTTGCCTTGTACCTCAATGATGAGATGCTAAAGGAAACTATGGAAATTCCACTACCTAGTTACATGGAAGGTGGCCTCAACTTTGGCTTGTCACCTGCTCATTCACCATTCATGGGGTCTTCATATCACAAGGGCTCGATTTCTCCTAGTTATATACCAAGTCCAAATCAATGTCAATCACCTGTGACAGATGCTCAGTTTTCTCCTTATATAGGCAGGTTGAGCTATTCTCCTACATTTCCGCCAGGGTGCAATCCATCATCACTTGAATATAGTCCTTTCTCCCCCTCTCCGGTGCACAACCTTACTTCCCCGGTTTACAGCCCCACTTGCCCGGTTTACAGGCCTACTTCCCCAGTTTACAGGCCCACCTCCCCGATCTACAGCCCCACCTCCCCGGTCTACAGCCCCACCTCCCCAGTTTACAGCTCCACCTCCCCTAATTACAACCCCTCTTCCCCAACCTACAGTTCCTCTTCCCCAACCTACAATCCAAGCTCTCCTGGATATAGCCCAACCAGTCCTTCATATTCTCCTACTAGTCCATCCTACTTTCCCACCTCTCCCAGTTACAGCCCCTCTTCTCCCAGTTACATTATTACATCTCCCGGCTACAGCCCCACTTCCCCTAGCTATAGCCTCAATTCCCCTAGATATAAGCCCAGTTCCTCCGCATATAACCCCTCTTCCCCTACATACAGCCCCACTTCTCCAGATTACAGCCCAACCTCCCCATCTTACAGCCCGACCTCTCCTTCTTGCAGCCCTACCTCGCCATTTTATAATCCTACTGTCTACAGCCCCAGTTCACCAAGCTACAGTCCGACCTCTCCCAGCTACAGTCCTACATCCCCTAGTTATAGTCCCTCATCAAGATACACCTCCTCACCAGTGTATTCACCTAGCTACCAGTTCAAGGGGTCCATGTAGTCTATCTTCTCCAAATTAGAGGTAAGTCTTGAGAGGTTTCTGGCTATATTATGTTTCTTAATTACTTTCTATCTTTGTCCTCTTTTGGCGGTCTCTTTTAGTTGATTTACTTATGTGCCGATTTCAAATGCTATATAAAACCAGCAAGATGGCTTCGTACGTTTGTTGTTTAACATGCTTTTAAGGCAAAGCATATGACTGATCTTTTTAGCCTGTTTGTAGTTTTAATTTGATTTGGGAAAGTTCTTGATTTTTTGGAAAGAAGAACTGTCCCTTCCCATCCCTTTCCTTCCCTCCAAATCAGAACTCACAAACACACCCTTAGTTTCTGGTAAATAAATAGGTGAAGAAGAAAAGTTTGATCATGAACTAGTTGTAACTCATAGGCAGATTTCGGGCTGCTTCAACTTTGCTTTTTTTGTTCCCTAGTTTTTTTTTTAAAGTTTCCTCCAATATGTTTGACATACTTCAATGCTTATTCTCTGTTGCAGCTCAACATCACCTTCACCTACATCTCCTTCATATACCCCTTCAAGCCCAACCTATAGTCCCAACAATCTTTGCAATATTTTGTTTTGGGGTGTTGTTGTAGGCAGTATTACTTGTTTTCATTTACTGTCCATCTCATTCAACACGTACTGTCATCTCTCTCTCTCTCTCTCTCTCTCTCTCTCTCTCTCTCTGATAGTTGTCATGCTTAATTATATGAAATTTCTACTTTCTCTTGTTAAATGAATTTCTGTGCTTAATTTCTCCAATTGTGAACATAAGGTAAATTGTGCAAACATCTAGAGTACTTCCCACCCGAACAGACTTTTCCTACGAGTTTATTCTATCTTTGTGAGATGGTGGTCATCCCTTATTGAATCATTTAAATTCCGATTGTACCATGTCTTTAGACAATCAACACATGAGCACAGGCATTAATTGGGTATTTCCTGTTAATGCATCTTCAAAATAAAGATAAAAGGACCTTTGATCACGAAAGAATATGACAACATATTTCAACAGTGTCCTTGTGGATTTTTATTTTTTTTGGCTTCATTTGATGTTTCCTATAATATTTGTAGTAACATGTAGAATTATTTTTTGGTCGGTTGCACAACTTTTTTTCCTACTTGAAGCATGGAAAACTTAGGTTTTTTTATACTTGATCTTGGTTTTTCAGAATGCTTTTCATCATGTACATGCTGATGATATGCATAAATGGAGTGCTTTAACTGATTTAATCTGTATCTGGCATTCAATTTAAGACTTCAAAATAAATGTATAAGAGAAGAGTCCAGAATCATTCAATATCCAGATTGTCCAGAATCATTCAATTTAGGGGACAGTTTGACATTTGAAATATGTAGACTAATCAACCAAACAGGCATTAAATTCACTTTTGACAATACTTCATTTATATATTTACCTTGATTTTCATCATGTATGCATTAATTGTTTTTGTTCGAAGAAGATGTCATTTGTATTCAATTTGAGCAGAATCATTAATAGATGAGTAACAGTCCAAGTGGTGAATCCTTGATCACCATCTTTAACTCATCAATATAGCTTACATTATATTTTTAGTGTAGATAAAAGGTGAATTGAACAAAATTGAACTGGATACTGAATTTGTCACATTGTTTTTGATATATTTCCTTTGTCAGTCCAAGTGCAGTCCAATCTCAATACTCACCTATTGTGGCTAAGATTGTTTGCTGAATTTCTTTCTATTTGATGCTTACCGTCATCTACTAGTCATCTAATAGTCAAGATGGTACAAAGCAGGCTCATTACCTTATGTTAGTGTAAGAGCATCCCTGCAATGTTTCATGTCTTAATTTGGTGTTAAAACAGATAACAGTTTGACTAATGCAATCATGAATGATAAATTCATAGTTTCTCTAAGTTGGAGTTAGACAAGAACATTTCTTGTTGATATATATAATAATAAGTATCATGATTTGGCTTAAATTAATTCAAATTGTTTTTAATACAATCATCATGTCACCAATAACTAGAATATATTATAGCATAGGCTGGAGCTTTAACATGTTTATAGTACTCTACTAATTAGGAGGAAGTATTGAAAATTTTATTTGAAGATGATATATATTTATATACCCACATATATGTCAATGGATTCTAAAAGTAAAATTAATTATCAATCTTGATTATTTTTCAAGTTTGTAATTTTACTATCTTTTTTTTAAAGTTATTGATTCATGATTATATATATCTATATATTTAATTGTATTCGTTTAGCATCGGCTGGATATCCTAATTGAATCCATATCCGTAATTAGTATCCAAAAATAATATATATATATATATATATTAATTATTATATAATAAGTAAAATAATTTTTAAAAGTGACATTCTTTATATAATAATTACTTTTACTATCATACCAAAAATATTTTAAAAATATATCATTACTTCTAAAAAATAGGAAATAACACTTTTATTCTAATTAATAAATTGAAATAAATTTATTTAAGTATAGTTAATTACTTTTACTATTATAAAGTTAAAATATCTAAAATGGAATTTATCAAGAAATATATATACTAGAAGAACAAATTTATAGTTATAAATACCCACACCATATGTTAGGAGGAAGGGAACAATGGATTCTTTATTATTAAAATGTGTTAACGAATTAATTTAATTAATTTAAAAGGAGGTTGAATAATTAATTCACATTTATATTTTTTATTTATCACTTTCATTTGTCCAATTATTTAAAAATTTAGAAGTCCAAATATTTATGTCCAAAGTAAATTTTGGATCAAGAATGTCATTGTCACATATAACTCATAGTCTCCATAAATATAATGAAATAAAATAAACTTTTTATAACTATATAAATTGTAATATATGTATTGAGGATAAATTATAAATAAAAGTTCTTATAAACATATTACTAAAATTTTAATAAAGTATTTGAAAAATAATTAAATAAATTAAATTTTTAAATTATAAATATGCACACACTACATTATTACTCTACACACATAAAATGGACATCTAAACATTAATAAGTAAATCATTTTGAAATTTTGAAATTTATGACCGATAAAAACTTATTTGAATTGTAATTTAGAACATTGATTATTGTATTTAAATATTTATTAAAAATAAAAAATTAACATTCATTCATTAATAAACTATATTTTAAAACTCATTAATTTTTTATTTTAGTTATAGTTAGAAATCGAAAAAATGGTAATCAAAAAATTCATATTAAAAAAAAAGCGATATTTTTCAGATTGAAAAAAATTTGAATATTTTCCGATTTAAAAAATCGAATATTATCCGTATTAGGTTTAAATCTGTATCACGAATAATATATTCATTTACCCCTAATTAATATACCAATTTTTACCAATTTTTCTATTATTATATTATTAGTAATCAAACCTTGGCCATAAATTTATGCAAATTATAATTGCAAAAATTGTTAAGAATTATAGAATGATATCACTTATTATTACACATGCATCCAAAAAAATTACTATAAATATTTATTGACTTGAGATTAGGATTCCCTCTAGTATACTTATATTCCGCAAGTGAAAATAAAAAAATCGGCCTAACCATTCATAATACATATTATTTTTCTTAATAACCGAAAAATAATCTCATGACGAGGTTGGATTATGAAAATTTTAAGAAATAAATATGTGTAATTTCTACATAAATTTGTCAAGGTGAATACGACATCGTTTGCTTGTAACCGCAACAGTAACGACATCACCCTCTTCTCTCTCCTACGCTACCGATGGCCGGGTAAGTAATAATACCATATGCCTCGCCCTCGGCTTTCTGCAACAACAAATAAGAAAACAAACCTTTGCTTTGCATCCATAACTATTCATATCCCTTCTTGTGTTTCATCATCTCCTTCCTTCCTTCATTTATATCTATCTATTAAACCCTATATATATAATATACATAACACACGTCCCGTATATATATAAATATATTCTTCGTATTTTGTATAATTTCTCAACAACCACATTAACGTTTTGATTTTTTGAGTGAGAGAATACGAATTCTTCAGCTTCAATGGCGGAGAATTTATCAGCCAAAAAATTGATTTGGTTACACGGAGACCTGGAATTGAGTATAATCGAGGCTCGTAGCTTGCCAAACATGGACTTGATCGCCGGCCGCTTCACCCGTTGCATCACCTTCGAAACCTGCCGTACTCCCTCCACCTCCAAAGACCTTAAACTCGGCCACCACCGCAAGATTATCACCAGTGACCCTTACGTCACCGTCTCCGTCCCCCAGGCCTCCGTCGCCCGTACACGCGTCCTCTCCAACTCCCAAAATCCCAAGTGGAACGAACACTTCTACATCCCACTAGCTCACCCCGCCCTCAACTTGGAGTTCCAAGTCAAAGACAACGATATGTTCGGTGCGGATATCATCGGAACTGTACTCATTCCGGCGGAGACTGTTGCCGCCGGTGAACTCATCAGTGGCTGGTTCCCAATCATTTCTTCATCGGGAAAACCGCCTAAGCCTGACTCTGCTCTCTATGTTGAGTTAAAGTTCACTCCTTGTGAGAAAAATCCTCTGTATCGGCACGGCATTGCAGGGGATCCGGATCATTTAGGTGTTAGGCACACTTATTTTCCTTTGAGAAAAGGTTGTGAGCTTACATTGTACCAGGATGCGCATATTAGCCATGATGTTAAGTTTCCCGAGATCGAATTAGACGGAGGGAGGAATTTTCAGCAGGGTCATTGTTGGGAGGATATATGCTATGCTATATCTGAGGCTCATCATATGATTTATTTGGTTGGTTGGTCAATTTATTATAAAGTGAAGTTAGTTAGGGAACCGACTAGGCCATTGCCACGAGGTGGGGACTTGACTCTCGGAGAATTGCTCAAGTATAAGTCTGAGGAAGGGGTTAGGATTTTGATGTTGGTTTGGGACGATAAAACTTCACATAGTAAGCTCTTCATTAATACGGTGAGAAAAATTGTAGCAAAGACTTTATTTTCTCTCATTGTTTTAAAATGTGTTTTCAAAGAGTACTGATTCAAATGCTTACTGTCTGGATTGTTTTGTCAGATTGTATGTGTGATTCATTATAGTATATATTAGTACTGTCATTTTTAGTGATAATGTTCTCCATGTTCATTCAAATTTTATATATTTTCATGCACAAGGATGGATAGTTAAACCAAATTTTACTGAAGACTTTCCCTGTCATGGATAAAGCATAAGCACAACTGCTTTTAGCATAAAATGTGATTTGTGGGGATTTTCAATCAAGGTATGAAGATGTGAAATAATATATATATATATATATATATATATATATATATATATATATATATATATTAATGGCAACCATAGTATTTTTATGAGCCAAATCAGTAAAATGTCATTACATTATTGAGCACTCGCCCATTGGCAGTCGTCACCAGTTTAATCTTGAAAACCCTGTATATACTTAAAATCAGTCAGAAAAAGACTAATCTTGATATCCCATGTAAATACTTATAATCAATCAGAATTGTCAAGTCAATTTAAATTCATTTGTTAGGTAATGACGTTGGACATATCAAAATATCTATGTGCAGTCTACACTTGTTGTTTTGAGTCTTATCATGGATATGTATTGCTCAGTAAGAAATTATTCAGCCTATGCATTTAAGTAATGATTTGAATTGGCGGACGCAGGAAGGAGTAATGCAGACTCATGATGAAGAGACCAGGAAGTTTTTCAAGCATTCATCTGTTATTTGTGTGCTTGCACCTCGTTATGGCAGCAGTAAGCTTGGCTTTCTCAAACAACAGGCAGGCTTAAACTCGTGTTTTTCGATATACATGTATAACACAAGATTTCATAGCATCTTTTTTTTTAATGTATATATTTAATTAAAAAAGAATATATGATATTCTTCCTCCCTTAATTAATTAGTTAATTCTATTAGTCCGAATTGTAATCCTTTGATATCCTGCTTTGTGCTAACTGACTTTGTTGCAAACTAAAGTTATCATTGTTGTACCTCACCCCCACTTTAAGGAGGAATTTTCATGGTACCCTTTGTTCCTTGATAAGTGTTACCTTTTCCCAAGTGTTTTGGCACGGATCTAAGAAAATAATCTTTATAAATATGGTCTTTGATTCTCAGGTTTTCAAGAATTTTCATGATTCTAAAAATACATGTCTGCATTCCCTTAAGAAAATTATATTGTTGAATAACTTCTTGTTACGGCTTATTTTTAGGTTGTCGGAACTGCATTTACACACCATCAGAAGTGTGTGCTTGTAGATACCCAGGCATATGGTAATAATCGAAAGATTACAGCATTCATAGGTGGTCTTGATCTCTGTGACGGTCGGTATGATACTCCTGAGCATCGAATATTTAGTGGTCTTGATACTGTATTTAAGGAAGATTATCATCAGCCTAATATCCCAGTGAGTGGTTGTCCCATCTCATCTTTCAGTTGTTTTTTATCCTCTTTTGGTGGCCTTCACTTCTTTTATATATAACTATTAACTGATGAAATCCATGGCTTAACTATTTGGTAACTTTTTTCTTTGTTGGGAAAGTTATTTGGGATGCACTCTTCTGATCAGAATTTTCCAGACTTTCATTCTTGGTACCTGAAACTAAATAAACTTGTACTATTGTGTATTTGAATCATGTTATATAATGCTAGCTTTAAATTTTATGTCTACACATCAGACTGTGTAATCCTTTTCGCTTGCCTTCATCCTTGCATATTAGACAACCATTCAATAAATAGCTAGGAAGAGTATTACTGTGACATACTGTCTATTGGAAAGGGAGTGGCATACTTGCAGCGGTTCAGTGAGCAAAAGTTGTTTGCTCTAATAATTTACTAGTAGAATAATTAACTTGATTTCTTTGGCAAATAAAGCTTCTCTATATAAATATAACATGGAGATCTTGATTTCTAGAGATGGTGTCTCTTAGCCATTTGCTCCTTCTGTGTAAATCTAGATGCGTGATTCATATCATCTACATGTGTTGTTTATATATTTCGGGATGAAATCTGTGTTTTAATTCGTGACTTTGTTATAAATTTTTTTTTTACTTCCTAGAAATAATAATTTAAAGCAATCATGGTTATATAACCTTCATATTGACCACTTTAATTTAATTTGGAAGGCTGCAATTTCTTTAACTGCCGCAGTTTCTTCTCTTGCTAATAGTTTAGCACATTCTTTATTGTTACTATGCGGTCCTGAAGCACAAGGGGATTTTACTCGTTGGTGTCAATTCCGTCCATCTCCAGAGGTCTCGACGAGCCTCGCGGGTTAACCACCACTTCCCGTCCGACTTGCATGCGTTGGGGACAAGAAGTCCGTCCTCACAGACTAATGAAAACAAGAACAAAAGAGCATTTAAAATAGAGCAGGACTCGGATTTTTGCACATATCTGTGTACTCCTAAAGGACTCCACAGCAAAAGCCCAAAAGGAAACAAGAAAAATAATCCTATCACACAACAATTTAAAAGATAAGGAGCTCACTCTAAACAGTTTAGTATTGCGCTCATTCCAAATTGCCCATAAAACTGAAAAAGATGGCACACTTTCATATGATCTGTGTATGTAAAATCAGGGTGCAGAACTTTGCAGCATACCCTCATGTCTGGAGGAGTTCACCTTGTAAAGCTTTGTGAGGTGACATATGTCATGTTTGTCATCAGTGGTTTCAGGTTATACGTGGCTCGTGCTGTGTATCCCATACTACATGTAAATTATTCTGATGATGCTTGTTAAATGTCACCTTCTCCAGTAAATTCTTTAATTTGCAATTTATTGTCTATTTTAGACAGGAACCAAGGCTCCAAGGCAGCCATGGCATGACTTGCATTGCAGATTTGATGGTCCTGCAGCATATGATGTTCTTATTAACTTTGAGCAACGTTGGAAAAAATCAACAAGGTGGAGAGAATTCAGTATACTTAAGAAAAATATAGCCCATTGGAGTGATGATTCTATGATTAAGATAGAACGTATATCATGGATACTCAGCCCTGCTATTTCTGTTCCTAAAGATGGAAAATACACAGTGGTTCCAGATGATGATCCCACGTTACATGTTTCCAAGGAAGATCATCCTGAAAACTGGCATGTGCAGGTTTCAATACCAGCTTTTTCTTTTACTAATTTTCCCTTTTTTGTGCCTACCCCAACTTGTTTGGTATAAAACGTGGAGTTGAGGTTTTTTTTTTCTTTCCCTTTCTGTGCATGTATCAGTATTGATTGAAATTCTTGTAGTTTATATTATTTTCCTCAGATTTTCCGGTCCATTGATTCATCATCTGTAAAGGGATTTCCCAAAACCGTTGATGTCGCTCAGGCTCAGGTTTGTAAATGAACAGTCTTATCCTTTTAATTTCATTTATGTATTCATGCATGCCTTGTTTCTATTTTATTTATTTATCTAATTATTCTATTGTTTTGATGTGTGTCTGTGTATGGAATAAAGGTTGGTAATGGTTCCTAGACACTAGAAGTAAGAGGACTTCTAATTGACATTATTGTTAATGATACTCCGTGCTAAGCAAAGTTTTCTGTTTCTTTGACATTTATTTACTACAGAATCTTATCTCTGCAAAAAGTCAGGTAATAGACAAAAGCATTCAAACAGCATATATCCAAGCAATCAGATCAGCTCAGCATTACATATATATTGAAAATCAATATTTTATTGGATCATCTTACGCATGGCCAGGTTACAAAGACGCAGGTAAAAATTACTTTTGTTTTTTACCCCTTTAAATTTTACTCCTCAAATTTTCTCTCAGTTGGGCCATGCAGAATTTTTTGGTAAATGATTGAAAATCTTTTATGATAGTTATTCCAGGTCTGATTATGTCATAACTGGGAACTAGCTTTCAAACATTTTCATTTGTTCAACTTATGGTTGAACTGAAATTTTATATTGGTGTATTTGTTTCCTCTTTCTCTAACAACTGGACCAGATTCTCATTCAATTGGACATAGTTAATTAAGCCTTAGCACTTTGTGTTTGAGGTTATTGTTAATTTAGTCATCGGTTTTCTGTATCTGCATGTGACTGTGCTTAGCTATTCAGGATCGTAATTATATTACATGTTCTACCCTTCTTTAGTTTACATAGTATGCTTTTGTTTGCTTAAAAGTTCTTTTCTGAAGATAACTATTTAAAGTCATGGTATGATCAGGAGCTGAGAATCTCATCCCTATGGAGTTGGCATTAAAAATTGCTAGTAAAATTAGAGCTAAGGAGAGATTTGCGGTTTATGTTGTCATGCCAATGTGGCCTGAGGGTGTTCCGACTTCTGCTACTATTCAAGAGATTCTCTTTTGGCAGGTAATATGGCTTTATAACTGGTAACAGTTGACATATCTCAAGGAAGAAAAGAGATGTATGATTGTATTGCATATGATAAATGGCTGCAAAATATTATTTTTTCGCTCCTCTCATTATTAATGCTATTTTTGCTTGTTAGTCTCTCTTTGAGTTGATGATATTTGTTATACTATTCATTGAGACAAATATATGTGAAATGCTGATAAAAAATAAAACAAATAATGACATTATTAAAGGGGCTCCTGTTAGCCCAAGGTTGTGTGTGTGTGTGTGAGAGAGAGAGAGAGATGAGCAGAATATGACACCCGCACACAATGCGTTTGGGATTCCGAATGCACACCATATAGTGTCAGATGTCACACTAGGCTGCAATAAATTGACCTATAAGAAGTGGTAGTATCTGATACGTTTGGGAACTCTAATCCTAGTGTGTGATTTGTACTATAATTTTTCTTCAAACACTAGCTAACCCTAACAATTAGAATCGAAAGAAACACCCAAAGCATGGTTTCTGTTACACTGTTACAAACCTCTTTCATCCTAGTTGTCCAACGTGTACCCCTTTCTTATACCTTTAAAAAGTAGTAATAATTACTATTACTCATTACTTTTTGGTGCGACTCCTAGTCGAGTAGGTCCTTCAAATACTGGCAACTAGAAACCCCCAAAAGGGAAAATCTAATACTGTTCCCTGTACTGTTTGCAGTACTAAAGTTTCCCCTTTGTTGTACCTTTGAAAGTCTTCCTAACTCCTTTGGTCTACTAAATTCAGAGAAGCAAGTGTATAAAATCCATATTCTCATGGGCGCCTACTTCCATTTTGGCTAAATCTTGAAGAGAGAATTTGAAGGACATGATCCTTTGTTCTATTGCTTCTCATATCAGTCTATAACATTATGCTCTTTTATACTCTTCAATTTTTTTTTATTCTCTTTACAAGTCAGTCCAAGTATTGAATAGTCTACATCAATTTTAAATTGATAGAGACAAAATATTTGCACAGTATTTTAAATTATATCAAAATTTGTAAGAATTATTTATCATTTAAGAAGTGGGCTAAAAACTACTCCCTTTGAGGCCTTGTACTGCTATAAACCTCACACTTGAACTTTCATCAATTTGGGATATTGAGTCCCAAATATGTCCAAAGTGCTGAACCTGTACAAGTAGTCCATCCTGTTTTCCGCGACTATCCAGTATTTGGACTCTGTTGAAGTATTTATGGTCCAGTTGTCATACTGTGAAATTCAGAGATCGGTTAGTTGTATTAGCCTATACCACAGCTAATATTTGCACCGTTAAATACTAGTTCTAAACTTTCAGTTCATTACAGGATATTGAGTCCCAAATATGTCCAAAGTGCTGAACCTGTACAAAGTACTTGCACTATCCAGTATTTGGACCTTGTCATGTAGGGAGCAGTGTCATTATTAGTCATTAAGAGAGATCAAGGCTCGCTAAACAACTAAATTGAGTATAATTTGTGTGAACTTTGTCTTCGTGTTTGGGGACATTTTTAAGACAACCTTTCCACGGACTAATAGAGCCTCTTTAGGTTGGGGAGATATTAAAGGGGAACCAAGGTAATTCCTTTTACCTGAAGGAATTACGGGAGGTACTATTACAATTTATTTTGATTAGTTCTTTTCACTGCATTAGATTTTCTTTTACATTTTTCAAAAGGATCAATTTGGTGCATTCTAAATATGTAAGAATATGCTCCTTGAGTAGGTTCTTTCGCTTGTTAAGTCTTTTTATACTTCCTTTTTGGGGGGTTAAATGTTTGTACTTATTCGCTCTCAAAATCCTCATCCTCTCCCATTAGTGCATTTAGTTTGGAAAACTAATCACCCTCTACTAAGGCTTTTGCTTGGTCAATGATTCCACAGACTCAAAATAATGACTTTTTGCAGTTGTGTATGCCCAATAAAACCTTTGTTTCTTGAGTTGTGTAATGTGCAATATGCACGATGAGTCCGATCTTGAGATGTTCTTTAATGTGTCAATAGTTTGATAGATTTGTTGTGTGGGATTGCCCTTTCGATACGGAGTCTGCTCTTTACAGAATTATGTGTTTTTAGGAGGTGGAAGGAGAATTAATGTTTGGGAGATGTGTGGATTTTAAGATTTTGTTGTTTTCCGAGAAATTTTATTTTTAGAGATTAATATCTTCCCTCTTCTCTCTTATGTGATGAAGTGGTGTTCTTTGCTCCGGTTTCTGTCTGGCAGCAGTTGGTAAGAAAGACCATGAAAAAACATTATACCATTCT
Source organism: Panax ginseng (assembly GCA_020205605.1). Classification (NCBI taxonomy): domain Eukaryota; kingdom Viridiplantae; phylum Streptophyta; class Magnoliopsida; order Apiales; family Araliaceae; genus Panax; species Panax ginseng. Next base: position 101,342,493 of record CM035150.1, read on the forward strand.
CATACGTTTCAGGTTCTTATGTTTATATTTGGCAGGGCCAGACGATGCAAGCGATGTATGCTACTGTTGATCAGGAACTTAAATCCATGCAGCTTCTGGACTCACATCCCTGTCACTTTCTGAATTTCTATTGCCTAGGCAACCGGGAAGAACTGCCGAAGGGAGCTAGTCAAAATTCTGCAGATGCTAATCAGGTAATTGGCAGATAATCTTCTGAGTTTTTTTAGTTTATTGCAATTTTTAGTATATATGTATATGTATGATTCGTTCGTTTGGGGGAAGTGCTTTTTATTAGTAGAACTTTACAAAAAGTGATGTTTATTGAGATATTAATGTGTTTGATAAAAATTAAATTTAAAAGCACCTTACAAGTTTCTAATATTCAAACACCCAACTTTAGCTTCTATTTGTAATGCAAGTGCACCAAGAACTCTACTGCCAAAAACACTTCTAATATGTTATCAAAGAATATAAATTACAGATTTTCCAAATTAAAATTCAAAAGTGAATTAATGACACGACACTGCTCTGCCAAATGGGGGGCTTAGGCTAGGATTATTCCAGGCTGACGAAAGGCAAGGTTATGAGAAGAGCTATGTTTGTAATTCTTTTGAAAATTGTTGCGCTTGACAGTCAATGTCTTCAGATCAAAATTAATCCCATGAAAAGTTTCAACATGAAGTTTTATGGACATGGTAATGACTTCTTGTTTTTTTTTCTTTATTCTTTCTTTTATCCCCTAGGTTTTTTTTTGGTGTTTGGGGGGTGGGGGAGGGGGGGGGGGGGGGTGGAATTGTTAACAACTTCATCTCCCATATGTTTTCCTATATCTCTTAGGAAGTATTTCCTATTTCTTGGTTGTTCATCTGATTGGTCCTCCTGCGAAAGTACCACATCAGTCCTATTTCTGCTCAAGTGAAAAGGAGCAGGAACAAAATAGGCACTTTCTGGAACTATGCAAGGCCTATATTATATAGCTGCATTTGTCTCAGCAATCTTGAATGTGGGCAAACATTGCATCATTGTAGTAATTGTTATTATTTCTGCTATATATAGAGGGATAGTACCTGTTTTCTTATTTGCAACTGCTTTAGCCACTTCACAAATAGAATTGTTGCATCTCCCATGTACCATTTGCATTAACTTCTAAGTTTAGTTCTGCTGGTAGCCTATAGATGCTACTCAGATATATCTGGCGTCTATTATGAAAATCCATTTTAAGTTTTTGAATTTGTTTTGGTGATCACAGTAGATATACCATAGGTTAATTGTTGCAGCCTCTTTAGTGAGCGGAACAGTCTCGTATGCTTGGCTTTTGATTATGATCTTGAAAGTCATGAAAAGTTGGTCCTGATTTTTTTCTTCAGGTTTTCAGTGCACAGAAATTTCAGCGGTTTATGATTTATGTGCATGCCAAGGGAATGGTAGTGGATGATGAATATGTGATTGTGGGATCTGCCAACATTAATCAGAGATCTTTGGCTGGTTCAAAAGACACTGAGATAGCAATGGGTGCATATCAGCCCCATCAAACTTGGGCTGTGAAGAACCATCATCCGCGTGGCCAGGTATGGCTTTTCATTCTCTCCCTCTCTCTCTCCCCCCCCCTCCCCCTTCAGATTAGTACCAAAGTTGTAGAATTTGTTTACTATATTTGAAGTAACATTGGGCAGAAGAGAAATTGAAATTTCTGATGCTGCAAGAAGAGTAAATTATTCACTTGTTCTTGATGACATGATAAAATTCTCTTTCCAGGTCTATGGATACAGAATGTCACTGTGGGCTGAGCACCTTGGAATGTCAGAGAATTGCTTCAAGGAGCCGGAGACTTTAGAGTGTGTGAAGAGAGTGAATGAGGTAGCTGAAGATAATTGGAAAAGATACACAACTGAGAAGTTTACAGTATTACAAGGCCATCTTCTCAAGTATCCGATTGAAGTTGATGTTAATGGAAAGGTGGGTCCATTACCTGGACATGAGACTTTTCCCGACGTTGGAGGTAAAGTACTCGGAGCTCATACCCCTCGTATCCCAGACATTCTAACGACATGATATCCATCCACCTTTACATTCATGTGTTATTGATAATGTAAAGTCTGGCGAAAATAGTCTTACCTTTTCAGTTTATGGGTCACTTTGTGTGTATCTTTAAGGTGAAATAGAGGTGTACAAAGTAGGGAAAGGAATGATATAATCTATGAAACAGTTTTTCTCATGTATGTAGCTCAATTGGAACAAGGTATGCAAATCAGGTTGCAATTGGATGTGGATAAACACATTTGCTCAAAGTTTCCTCCGGGAATTATACAAATGAATTTTGTTAATCAGAACATGAAATCAACTACACAAGGGACTACAGTTTCAAATGAGACTAAATGCTAAAAACAATATCATCTCCTTTCATTTTGGTTCTCTAAAAACAATATCATCTCCTTTCATTTTTGGTTCTCTGAAGTATCCTGGCTTAAGGTCTACAACAACAGCCAGCAAAAGATTCTGAACTCACGGGTGAAGCTTCATGTATAATCAATTCTATTTCCTGTAATACTTTGCAGACAGGCTAGATAATCAGCACAATTTTTTCCATGCATGTAGGTTTGCACTAGAAATTTCTTGCATCTCGCGAGTTGAAGACTTCTCAGGATACAGCTCTGGCTGCCATCAGTCGTATTATTGATAACTAATTTTCCCACATTGATTAGAAATAAATCTCTCTCTTCCACTGCAAGGCCTAAAATTGTTTCACTTGCATATTTTTTTAACACACCCATCTAATGTGCTATTTGATATCTCCCCGAGTATAAAAAATGCAAAACTGATGAGATTGGCAGCTCAGAATCTTGTACACATTTCGTATTGCTTCCCACAAAGTAAAAATAAATATTAGCTATTCAATTAAAATCACATGCAGTGTTGCTTGATATTGAAGTTGCCATTCCATGAGGTGATACAGCTCTCAAACAATGCCACTCCTTACCTGCATTACAGAAGCACAAACTCAGTACAGTTAACCCCAGCAACTTTCACACAGACAACTGCAGAAAACAGTAAACCCCGCAAATACGCATACACACAAAGCTGATCTTTGCAGTAGTTGGAACCAGAACCTAGCAGCAGGTTGCATAGACATCGTCATAAATTACACCATATTGCTTTGCAAAGTTAGAAAGCTGATCCTTGTTGCCTCTACATTAGGCTCCTCTCTTTAGAGGATTGACCAGTTGAGTTGGGTTATTATAGTCTTTATAGAAATTTAGAATGCAAAGGACAATTAAAGATGAAACCTGTTAGTTCCAATATACAATACAACCCCCTCCCACACACATACACATATTCACTGTTTTCACGGGAAAAGTTTAATCCTTCTCTACAAATTCAATAGATTTGTGTTAGTGAAGGTGGAATTGCATTACGGAGGATTGAGATCATAATAATACACACATGTATTAATATGTGTAACTGAATTATGCCAAGCAGCCTGTATGAAGCACACGACCCGTGGCGGGAGCAGAATCACAAATTATGTTGAAGCTTCTTGCTAACACGGCGTCTAAATTGATAGTCTAAAAATTTGAGAACTTCAGCTTGTAATGCAAAAGCTTCCACTTTGATTATGCCGTCTTGTCTACTTCTTTTGGGTAAGCAGTAGTGCTCTCACTGTTCTGGTTGAAAAGGCAAGTATAGAGTTGATTTTGTAAGCAATGCCTATGAAGGTAGCTCCTCAGAAAAATCACAGGTAGATAGAATTGGAAAAGCTAGTTCTCCCTTTTGTTGTAGAACTCTCTAATCTTCTTCTGGTGATGAACATCTCTGTGATAGGGTGTCCCCCAAGAACCATGACCGTGGTAGTAGTGGTGGCGGCAACGCGACGTGGATGGGCACAATCTCAGTGGAAGTAATGTTGGGGAAAATCTCAGATTATGATGTTTGGAGCTATGTGCCTGTGTACGATTGGGGGTATTGAACAACAGGCAAGCCACGGGGTTAAGCGCAATTAAGCCTGTACATCATCCACAATTCCTTCAGCTTTACAAGTTGCAGAAATATTATGCGAGGGAAACAGTTAAGGGTCGTTTACTATTCTTGCATCCACAGTCCTATGTGTATTACACTGGTACTGCGCATCAACAACATAGTTATCATCTTATTAGGATGGCCAGCAGAACCTTTTGGTCTTCACTTTGGTAAAAAGCCGCAGAAATCATGTAACCCAAATCCAGAGTAGTTTAAATCAAGAATTACATGTATGCCTTAATTTTACAGCACAACAAATACACCTTGCTTATACAAGCACAAAATCATTGTTCTTTTTTGTATTTTTTATAAAGTAAAATACTATCTAAGTCATCTTTAGTCCGTAAATTGTTGAATTTTATAAAATGATTGCATAATAGCATGTCAAGAATCAAGACTACAACAGTTGCACACTGCAATAGAAAATTAACACAACAAGTTCAAACACCTAGCTATAGAAAACTTAGAATGGATCCAGAAATAAAAAAAGTTCTACCTTCAGAGAAGCATGACACTGACAACCTTGAGGTAAATCTCATCATTTGCTATCTTTTCATTCTTTTACATCTTTCAATTTGTTGTCCGGCATCACTCCGCATAGCATACACTGCCAGTTATTTGAAAACCTAGTTTCACCATATTTTTGTTTGGTTGGTGAGAGATTGTACGGAGTTATTATACCAGACTACATGTTTAATTTATAATGGCCAGTATGGCACATATATTTGAATATATAAGAACGCAATGGTGATTCCAAGTTTAGAAAATATAACATTCTAGAAAAGTTCATAAAAACTTGAAAAGCTGTACCACATACCTTTCCTTTGAGAAAAGTAGTTCATCAAGTCGTCAGCATATCATCCTCCATAACCCTATCCAACCTTTCCAATGTGTCAAAAATATGCTCTGTCAATGGATGGGACTCATCCTCCACTCCAAAAGTGTGGAAAACACAATCCACCTCAACTGAACTACATCCAGTTTGTTTTTTGAGTTTCTTCTCTCTCAGTGTTTTCCTTGCCTCAGCTGCATCTGCTAACCTCCCTGCATCTTCGTACATATTAGCCAAAGTTATATGCCGTGCAGCATTATGAGGATCCAAGATAAACAACTTTTCTGCAACTTGTTCAGCAAGTTCCATATTGTTATGCATTCTGCAAGCACCAAGCAGGGCACCAAAAACATCCTTTCCTGGCTGCATAGGCATTTTTCCGATTAACTCAACTGCTTCATTAAGAAACCCAGCCCGACCCAGGAGGTCCACCATGCAAGCATAATGCTCATCACTTCTCTCAACACCATATTCTCCCATTTTCTCAAAAATTTCCCACCCTTTCGCAACCATCCCTGCATGACTACATGTGGATAATAAACCTAGAAATATGATACCGTCTGGACGTAAACCATTCTCAACCAGTCTTGAAAACAAATTAAGTGCCTTAGCCGCATGTCCATGCATTCCGTAACACCTTATGATTGCATTCCAAACCACAATATTTTTATCAGATATTCGATCAAATATATAGCGTGCATTGTTTAAACGACCACAATTTGCATACATCGAAATAAGACCACAGCCCAAGGAAGCGTCAATTTCCATTCCTGTCTTTATGATATAAGTGTGAATCCATAGACCGTCTTGGACAGCAGCTGCTTGAGCACAAGCAGGGAGAACGGCAACAAAAGTAGCATTGTCCGGTGCACGGAGAGCGTCATGTTTCATAGCATGGAAAAGTATGAGAGCTTCCTCAAAATGTCCATTAACGGTGTACCCTGAAATGATGGAATTCCAACTAACAATGTCCTTATGAGGCATTTCATTGAATGCTCTCCTCGAGGCTTCCATTTCTTGGCACTTAGCATAGAATGCCACGAGAGCATTCCCAACAAATAGATCAAAATCAAATCCAAATTTTATAACATGGCCATGGATAACTCTACCTGCATTTTGATCTTTTACAGCACCACAAGCCTTGAGCACAAAGGGAAATGTATATTGGTTTGCAAGAACACCACTTCGAGACAACTCCTCATAGATATTCAGTGCTTTCACAAAAGGACCCATGTTCACATAACCTTGAATAATCATGTTCCACAGGAAAACATCTCTATCCAACAAAGACTCAAAAACCCTTGTAGCATCTTCCATACTTGAGACACTGAACTCAGTGTACTTACCAACAAGCTTTGTTCCGACGAATGGATTTTGTCCGTAACCTCCAACAATGATCTGAGCATGTACCTCCTTAACGTTCTTTATACCACCTCTACACCGTTGTAACAAGTGTGTAAAGTCGTAGGAATCTCTTGTATGTTCCATACGTGTCCTCCGACTACTAAAGTACCGAATTGAAGTTGTTAACAGCGGAAGCACCCCTTGTCTATCTAACATACACATCGCAGGATCAATTTTAATACTACTACCAACCTCTGTTCAGTAGTGATAGAACAATGCCTGCAAGGGCATTGAATCGGTTCCTTTTATATTATAAATAAATATACCTCACCACCCAGAAATGTCAATAATCACTATTGCTACAAAGATGATAATTAAGTAAATAAAAACATATGTAAAGAAAATTACAATTACCAGTTTTTTTCCACATAAAAGTTCCTAACTTTCAAATTCTAAATCAAAGAAACTCCACTAATTTTACAGACTAAGATAATGAATTGAAAGGCACTGAAGTTTCAGAAATATACAGTAGAGGCATACCCAAAAACAAAACAAATTAATCCTGCATAGATTCAATCGGAACCAAGGGAAGAAGAAGAAGAAGAAGAAGAAATAAGAATTCACCATGCTTGGGCTGGCCTCCTAGTTTAGAGTGTGCTGCGTGGCGCTGGTTCTTCAACAACAGCAGCAAGACCCGACCCGACCCGAATGAGATACAATTCTTCCCCTGTCATTTCATTTGCTTGGCACTTGAATAATATACATAAGAGATGGGTTAGAGAACGAGTGGAAGTCATTATGGTTTGTGATTGGGCTGGACGGACGGACTGCCATAACATTTTGTTTGGTCCGAAACCCAAAGCACAATGGATCCAGACGTCCTAATTGCGGCCCACTACTCCAATTATGGAGTGGAGTAATAGTAAGGAAGAATTACATATATTAGTACTTTTTTAAAAATAATTATAAAAATCATACACTTATAAAATAATTACAAAAATATTATACTTTTCCATATTTATTTACAATAATAGTGCAATTAGGATTCCTTAATTTAAGAGATTAGTATTAATGGGCTGATATGGCAAATCTGGTAGTTTCTTTTAAACGCGTGAAATCTTCTTCTTCCTTCTTTTTCTCCCAACTCCCATATCCTTTGTTATGGTATTTCTCTCTAAAATCTTCTTCTTCTTTTTATTCTTCTTCTTCTCTCCGCCTTACTATTTCTCTCCTCCTCTCTCAAGCCACCCGTCGTCAATCGTGATCCGATCTGAATCTCTCGCATCAGACGATGGAACCGCTTCCTTTTGGAACCTACCATGCGATATATACATGGTTGAAGTGATATTGTCATACTATGAGTCTTTAAATCTCTGGCGACATTCGTTCGATACCAAATCGACAGTTTAAACTCAGATATTGTCAAAGTGATGCAAAGACATCCGGGCAACTCTTCCCATCCGAATTTGTACAAATATAATTTTGGGAGTTGCGCTAAATTTTCCTATTTCGTACTTTGATTTTGTTGGATATTCATAACAATTTGTTATGATTTGTGAGTCTGTAATGCTTGTGAGTCTCGTAATGTTTATTGGAGTTTATGAACCGGGTTGGATATCTGAGTTGTTTCGTTTTTGGTTATCATTATTAAAACTTGTTGCAGTTACTTTTCGTATAATTATTTGGTTACTTCTTTATTATGTTTTGCTATCAATTATCTTATGGTTTGATTACTATTATTGTACCCTCGATGTGGGATTTTGGTTACTTTTATTTTTTTATTCGGTTAATATATAATTGTTTAAGTATCGTGGATTGTTCGAATCGAGTTTTATTACATGATATTTCTATTTTGGTTACCATTAAAACTTGTTCGTTACTATCATATAATTATGTGGTTACTGCTTATTATTATGTTACATTATGGTTATCAAGTTATTTAATGGTTTTTGACTACTATTATCATACAATCCATGAGGTATTTTAGTTATTATTTATTGTTTCTTTTAAGTTGTGTTTGGTACATTGTTTGAGATGTACAGATTAGTAACCAAATATGTATATAAAGGTAACCAACTATTATTTTGATAAGTAACCCACAGATTTACAAGCTTGTTTCGGTGACATATATCAAATGTGAAGTGTACATGCCATAAGATAATTGGGTCATTTAAACAAACAATATCACCTTCATTACATGATCTTTGGATACAAGGTTGTTTTATGTTTTGGTTACCATTAAAACATATTATGGTTATTGTTATGTAACCATTTGATTACTTATTTATTATATTTGTTTTACTGTTATTTAATGGTTTTTAACTACTATTATTGTATAATCAATGAGGTATTTTAGTTATTATTTATTGTATCTTTTAAGTTGTGTTGGATACATTGTTTGAGATGTACAGTTGGTAACCAAATATGTATATAAAGGTAATCAACTATTGTTTTGATAGTAACCAGAGAGTTACAATCTTGTTTCAGGACATATATCAAATGTGAAGTGTACATGTCATAGTATAATTGGGTTGCCTAAACAAACAATATCACCTTCATTACATGATGCTGGATACACAGGTTGTTTTATGTTTTGGTTACCATTAAAACATATTATGGTTACTGTTATGTAACTATTTGGTTACTTATTTATTATATTTGTTTTACTGTTATTTAATGGTTTTTAACTACTATTATTGTATAATCAATGAGGTATTTTAGTTATTATTTATTGTATCTTTTAAGTTGTGTTGGATACATTGTTTGAGATGTACAAATTGGTAACCAAATATGTATATAAAGGTAATCAACTATTGTTTTGATAAGAACTTGAGAGAGTTACAATCTTGTTTTGTGACATATATCAATTGTGAAATGTACATGTCATAGTATAATTGGGTTTCTAAACAAACAATATCACATTCATTACTGTGATGCTTCGGATACATTGTGTTGTTTTATGTTTTGGTTACCATTAAAACATATTATGGTTTCAAGTTATGTAACTATTTGGTTTCTTATTTATTATATTTGTTTTCTCGTTATTTAATTGTGTTTGACTACTATTATTGTACAATCGGTGAGGAGTTATTATAAGAGTAACCATTTTAGTTTTTGTTAGTAACCAAATAATTAAAAACTTATATCGTAATGAGTTATCAAGTTGCTTAATATACATATGAGGTTCCCATTTATCTAAAGTCGATGGATACTTTTAAATTACATAGTTATAAAAGTTATTTGGAAATGGTACATGCCATTGGTAACTAAATATAAATATAGAGTTAACCATTTTATTTTAGATGGATAACCAAATTTATATAAAAATATTTCAGAACAGTTACCAATTGTTCAATGTATATGTTTACTTTATATTGATAACTCATGATGGAATCAAAAATTAAAATATTAATCAACATCAATTTTGGTTATCAGACACCATCAAAATGTTACCAACCATGTGGTTAATAATTACTAGCAGAAACAATTATATATTCCTGTAAATAATTAAATTTGTTGTATTGATTCTTTATCGCCAGCCATTGTCTAACAAATTTGAATAAACATTGTAAAGTAACCAAATCAATATTAGACAAAGAACCAAATTACATAATTTTAGTAAACTGGAAAATAAACCAAATTTTTACATGCAATTTTGAAGGCCTAAATGATGGAATTCAGACCGAAAAAACCCTCATAGTTCATAAGAAAGTTTAGTGACTTTTGATCGTTGACCCATTTCCAATGAAATTAGGATCTAAAAGCGCTAAAATTCGACACTCCAAACTTGACAGAAATTGTCAAATTGTCAACGCAACCAAATAAACATTATATCAGTAACAATTAAATAAGATACAACAACTAATATATATAATCGATTAGCGGGTTGTATAAAGGTAACCAATGTATTAAATGAAAGTAACCACCAATATAAAAGAAACAATTATAAAGCTGAATAACGATATAAAGTAACCAAATAAACACCTTTACAATTATCTAAATACATATTATACAAGAACTAAGATATATGTAATTAGTAGTCAAGATTATAAAAAATATTTTTACATTCATTTTACAACCAAAATAATCAGTAATGACTTTGTTACAAATTAAAGACTAACAGATGTATGAAGGTACCTACCAATGTAGTTAATCAGTAACCATCAATATAAAATAATCACTATAAAACACAGTAATATAATGCAGTAACCATGATAATATTACACAGTAACCAAGTCAGCATTATATACTAACCAAATCCAAATTAGACAGTAACCAACATATATTTACTTAGTATACACAAGATAAATACATTTTGCATTGCATTTTTATAGTAAAAAATAACTAGTATAATTTGTTTGTTACTATAAAAAGGCAAACTTTGTAAGAATATAACCAACGATGTATTAACAGTAACCATTAATATAAAAAATATAAGTAGGTTGTACATTATTATGCTTCAAAGAACCAATATTACAGATAACCAATTAATCATTACAAAGAATTAAGTTTGCATTAGTCAAGAACCAAGTCAAAGATTAGTTAGTAACCAAGTCAAAGACTATAATTTTACAAAGTAACAAAGTCGACATTAACAAGATTAACCATTATAGTTTTACCACAAGAAGTTAAAGTCAAGATTAATCAAGAAACAAAAGAATGTTACATAATAACCAAGTCAACATTAGTCGAAGAAGCAATTCAACATTAATTAGTAGTATTATGTCAGTAACAAGACAATGGAAACAATCGGTTTAATGTTATTTGTTTAGCAATTAAATTATGATAGTTGTATAAAGGTAACCAATGTAGCAATTAGTTTCCATCATAATAAAACAAACCAATATAAATTAATCAAATATTGCACAAAGAATCATAACAACATTATACATTAACAAAAATCCAATGTGAGACAATAATCAAACACATGTTTAGTTAGTAACTATAAGATAAAAACATTATCCATTTAATTGTTATAGTGAAAAACAAACGAAGTATAGAGGGTTTGTGGGTAGTTAAAAATAATTATTGTAACCAATGTAGTTAATAAGTAAACATTAATATAACCAATGTAGTTAACAAGTAACCATTAATATAAAAATATAAGTATAAGTATAATTAGATTAATGCAAGAAACGATTCAAAGATATTAATGAGTATCCATTATATTTTTACATAATATCCAAATCAGTATTATTCAAGAATCAAAATAATGTTAAACGAAGAACCAACTCAAAGATTAGTCAATAAACATATACATATAATTGTTCATACATAGGTATCTATATACATTTAATTGTTTCAAGAACTATATATAACCATAGAATTTGTAGTAACCATAGGTAAATATCACTACAAGAAAATGCTCTAATAAATGACCAAACTTATCAATGATCAGCATTTTGTGGTCGCAGATAGATTATAGCGACCAACATTAATGATCAACTTGAATTTGGTATTAGATTATGTTAATGGCCGATCCCCGGCCGCTATTCGATCGCAAGTTCATTTTTACCGCAAAAAATTGGTACGGAAATGTTGGCGCTACTACTTGTTTTGCGACCATTATATAACAAATGACCGACCGATTCTGATCACCGATACTTCCACATCATTTAAAATCACGATCAGCGTGCGAGTCGGTTGATGGCCATCCTGGATGTATTTCAATAAACCGATGATCGATTAGTCACTCTCGATCCGAGCAGAAGTAAGAAAAAAGAGGAGAAAGAAAGAGGAGAAGAGGGAGTAGGGGGAGAGAAGAGGAGGAAGATGCGCTACCGACGCCTTCACCATCGACATCACTTGTACGACGCCTTCACCACCACCCTTGCAGTAAGCCCATGTTAGAATCTATTCGATTTCATAAAACAAAACTCGTGTGAGCTCTCCTCTATTTACTCATCTCTTTATACATATACAATTGAAAATGTTATCATACATGTTTAATTACTTGCTTGAAATGTTATCGATCGCCTTTAAGCGTTCTCACACTCGTCATCCACATAACTAAGCGATTGTTCTAGTACCTTTAATTATTATTTGTTATAGAGCTAGGGTTTATACAATCTATGCAAATATGAAATATCCGAACATGTTTTGTACAAAGACCGAGTTTAGTGGGTGTGGATTGGGATCCATGTTGGATCCATTGTTTTTCGATTTTATTAAATTTTTTCTACCGTCTGTTAGATTGGAAATAAGTATGTTTGTTGATGTTTCTTGATCTTGGTTGTTGTGTTTCTGTTTCGCTTTGCTTTTTTTTTTTAAAATACTACTCCTCCGTTCCTTGTTTTTAGCGATGTACAAGAATTAAAGAAATAATTGAAAAGCATTAACTATATTATCAATTGTCTATAATACGCTTCACCTCACTTATCTCATAAATATGGATCAATAAATTAGGTGGAGTAATAAGGGTCAATTTGGAAAAATAGTAATCAAATCTCTTAGATAAGACAAACGACAAATAATTAGGAATAAAAAAAAAGTCTAAAACGACCTACATATAGGAATGGAGGAGTAATATTTTAGATTTTATATTGGAGTGACTATAGAAATGCTCGGGGATTATAAAGTTGGTTTATTGAGGTGGGGTTTCAATGGGTTGAACTCAAGGAATCATGGGTAGCTTCAAAGTGAAGAATCATCAAATATTATTTATGAAGATGAGGAGGAGATGATATTTATTTTTATTTTTTTGTCCCATATCTCTGCTCCCGAAGTAGTTATATATTAATTAAATTAATATTTATAGTAGTATATATTACATAATTAAAATATCTCATCCACGTGTATGTGTGTATATATTATTATTATTTGTTTTTCTTAATCTTATCCAAAGACTAAAACATGATTAAATTTTCGGCGATGGTATAAATTTCCTATGGAGGATTAAAATCCTCACAACCTATGAATTCTGATGCCAAAGACTTCTTTAAGTTGTTAGACGAGGGTAGTGAGCCATTGTGACATGGTTGCACCAAACACACTATATTGTCTGCAGTGGCGACATTACTTAACATCAAGGGTGATCACAACATGAGCCGTGAGTGTTTTGAGTCATTCTTGAATGCCATTAAGAGTATGTTGTCTGACGGTGAGAAATTACACAGTAACTATTACTTTGTAAGAAAATGGTGAAGAAGTTGGGTCTTGGATACCAAAAGATCGATGCATGTCCCAACGATTGCATGTTGTTTTATAAGGAAAATGAGCAGATTGACAAGGTGCACGTTTTGCGGCCACGTGATCGGTTTAGGCCTAATAAAGAGGTGTGACTACAAAAAATATCAAGTATACCGCTTAAGATTCTAAGGTATTTTCCAATAACACATCGACTAAAAAGATTGTACATGTCTTCAAACAATTTGAACATATGAGTTGGCATCGAAATCTCCAAACTAAAGATGGAGAACTAAATCATCCCGCAGATGGGAAGGCTTGGAAAGATTTCAACTTAAGACATCCCGGATTTGTATTAGAACCAGAAATGTGAGGCTTGGATTGTCCACCGATGGTTTCTAACTGTTTGGCCACTCAAATTGCTCCGACTCATGTTGGCTCGTGATTGTTACTCATAACCTCGCTTCTCCTTGGATGTATAAATAAACAGCCGTACTTGTTTCTTTCACTCAAGTGGTTCCTGGTCCCAAGAGTCTTGGAAAGAACTTAGATGTTTACTTGAGACCTCTTATAGAGCGAGTTGAAGGTATTGTGGGAGGATGGAGTCTGGACTTGGGATGTTTGCAATGAAAACAAATTTCAACCTTAGAGGGCGTGATTATGTGGACTATAAGTGACTTCTAGAAATTTTATGATATGTTAGTTTGGATGGAGTACACACGGAAGTTGGCTTGTCAAGTATTGTATGGAAGCATACAAAGTCGTTTAATCTATCAAAAGGTCGAAAGCCTTGTTGGTTTGGATCAGTAAATCGCTTTCTTCACCGGTAGATCACTGTTTGAAGAAATAGAGAACACTTCAGAGGAAAGGAAAGTAGATAATGATATACACTTCACCATGATTGTCGAGAAGCAGAGATGCGAGATCGTGTGATGAGATTGCTTGGTTATCCCATTCGTAAGGTTGATGTCACAAACATAATCAATGGGTTTGGTGAATCTCATAACCGGGTTCTAGGAGAAGCATCTTTTGGGAACCCGCCATATTGGTTCACAAATTTGATTAAATCATAATCTAGATGTGATGCATATTGAGAAGAATGTGTTTGACAATGTGTTTAACACGCGTGATGAATATTATGGGAAGACAAAAGATAACGATAAGGCACGTTTGGACATGAAAGATATTTGTAAAGCGTCTAGATTAGAACTTTATGAATCTCCTAATGGTAAGATTGTCAAACCGCGTACTAAGGTACACATTGTCAAAAAGCAAGTTGAAGATGTGTGCATGGGTTAAGTCTCTGAAACTACCGGATGGATGTCGTCAAACATTGCAAGGTGTGTTATTCGGGTGGAAATTGCAAGGAATGAAAAGTCGTGGTATCGTGTGTTCATGGAGACTCATTTACTATAGCATTTCGGGATCCGCTTGATAAACCAATATGGGATGCTTTTGCCGGATCTTAGTCGTTTCTTCAAAGACTTGTGTTCAAAATCATTGAATAAGAAGGACATGTTTGTACTTGAGAATAACATCATAGAGATCACGTAAAGCTGGAAAAATATTCCACACTGGATTTTTGACTCCATGGAGCATTTGCAAATTCATCTTCCCTATGAAGCTCGTGTTGGGGTCCGATTCAATATAGATGGATGTACCCTTTCGAGAGGGTGATGGAAACCTTAAGAGGAAGGTGAAGAATAGAGCTTATGTTGAGGGTCGATATGTGAGGCATCTGATTTCGATGAGATATCTACGTTTGTCTCGAGACTATTTTTTGGACGAAGTCTTGACAAAGGCCAATCGAGTATCGAGACATGATGATGGGGGAAATGTTGAACTAAATGGTCGGCTCTCAGATTTGGTCTATCGGCCGCCGCTTATGGAAAAAGGAAGCAAGATATTCCTCTCTCGAGCAAGAATTACATGCCGCATATCTTACATTCTTCTCAATTGCGAGAAATTGGCGAATTTATGAGTACATATGTAAACTTGATAATTTATCTTTTAAGTTGAAAATTTATTCCAATATGTTAATGTTTATAACATGGTATAGATTAGACGATGACGAAGTTAAAAGTGAAGCATCCGGATAAGCGATAAAGATATTCAAATCAATCGGGATAAAAACTTTGCATTTTGGCTAAAGGACAAAGTAAGTTCAATTTTTAAAGACGTAGATATATATATATATACTCCATGTTAACTATGACTTCATTTAATAAGATGGAGTTTTTGTAAGCTTTGATCGAGGATCAACGATTCCGACTAATGTACAAGTCCTATTTATGGGACCGAAGACGGGGACCAAGTCACCCGCAATGGTTACAAAATAAATGGTTGTGAATTTCACACAAAGACATATGGGCGCCGGTAAAAGAACAACGAACTACGGAGTGTGTGTCAAGGAGATTATTATAATGAGCTTGGTCGTGCCTCTTATGGGGAGTTGAGGAAATCGTAGAGTTGTCGACAAGCGGCACGTATGGGGGTTATATTCACTTGTTCAAGTGCCGTTGGTTTGATTCGAGGAAAAAGGATACGTGTTGATGAGACATGGAATCGCCGATATTGACCTCCATAGTCTGCGCTGCTAAACGAATAAGCTGTTTGTTTTACCAACTCAAGCAAAGACAAGTTTACTATACTCCTAGTCCTGTTAGGAAAAGGGATAGACCGCTTTCTGATTGGCAAGTTGTAATTCATACTCCTCCGCGTAGTCATGTCCAAGTAGTAATAGGCGAGGATTTCCACCAAGAGGAAATGCTTGAGACCTCTATAATAAATATAGAGGACAATAATGATGTAATCCGGTTAGAGGTGGAGATGAACTCGATGAATTGGATCCGAGATGCTTATTGTGCGGATAACGTTGATATTGAGGAAGAGTTGTTGACCGACAACGGCATACGTAATCGAAGAAGATGGTTATGAATCTCCGATACTTGTACAAAATGATTCCGACTCATCGGATAAACGATTTTCATTAAAATGTATGTGTAGTTATAATTGTACAAAATGTATGTTTATGTTCATGTTCATGTTCATGTTTAGTTCATAATTATGTACCTTTCATTTATGTTCTCCATATAGGAATGTTCTCTCATATCCTTAACTATATCATTTGTAGTTGTTTAGTTATAATTGTACAAAATGTATGTTTATGTTCATGTTCATGTTCATGTTTAGTTCATAATTATGTACCTTTCATTTATGTTCTCTATATAGGAATGTTCTCTATATCCTTAACTATATCATTTTGTAGTTGTTGTAGTTAACTATTTTGCGATCATGTTTATGTATCTTTCACTTATGATAATCGTAGTTAACTATTTCATACAATTAATCATCATTCATAATTTCATACTAACATCCTAATTTTTTTATTTATAGATGTCTTACAACTCGCAGCATGAAAGTTACGGGTTGGGTTTGGGCCCTAATCATGTGTCAAGGCCAAATAATCCGGATGATCGCGATTCTTATACGAGATCCGTCCTCCTCGAGAAAGCACGTAAGTTAAACATCGTGTATATATAAGGGTTTAATATTTTCATTGTTATAAATATATTTTAATGTAACCATCGTATATTGTAGTGATTTTCAAGATAGTAAAATTGTGAAGTGCATTTCACAATTATCTTCTGAATCCGGCCCACGCCGGTGATTACGTAAGTAGCACACCTCTCGCCCATAAGGACGATTTGACCTGAATTTCGTGTATGTTTTTATTAATTATGATGATTATATTAATATAATATTTAAATGATAATTTTAGTAATGTTATTATTGTTGTTTTATTTGCGGAAAAGGTATAGATGGGAGGATGCGCGAGTTTCGGTGATTCGAGACATTATTCGGCGTAAGTAAGTGTTCGTATCAAGGATAACTTAAATAAAGAACGACAAAAAGCCATTCACAATGCCGAGATCGACCATCCAAAGCTGTGGAGAAGATTATATGACGAAGCATACAGTGGTGGTGCACCCAAATCCATATGGGTGAGATGTGTGCCCAATGGAGAAAAGAAATTTGGGTGAAAAGACGAAAGATCGCCCATACCAACAGAGCCTCGGGTGTATCCGAAGGCGAAAAGGCTAAAAGGAACATACAAGGCTTATAATATTTCACATTTGCGAGATATCAACGCTGTGGTAACGTATTTACAAGTTTTAATATGTTTTCAATCATGAATCAGAGAAAATATATCCCATTTTTACTTAGTAATATTGTGTTATTTTGTATAGAGTCTAAGTCTCAAGGTCACTATCCATTTCATTTGGATGTAGACGTACACCCGTGATGAGTTCCACTCGAGGCTATCCAGATAAGCGGTAATAAATTTTAACAACTTGATCTTTAATTAATGCTTACAAAATTAATTTATTTTTAACTATTTAATTGTTAACATGATGACACGCAGGACACTTATAAGCGTTTATTGAATGAATATTTATCCCGAAGGCACTCCACGTCGTCTGCCTCATCGATCAAGAGTTGTGGGAGAGAGGCGATGCATTGTGAAGAAGAACTACGTTAAAGGTCAAGGACAACGACGACGCCCATCCTTGATGGCTTCATGCCGCTTCTTCTACCCAGTCTACAAATCATCTAGCCATCCAAATTATTCATACTCCTCATTGACCGTGTGAGAGCTATATGTCAAGATCGGGATCTTTGAAGATATCTGGCTGACATCTGAGGGGCTCTGAGTCTTTGAGGAGTTAGTCAAGAATAATAGCAGCAAGACATCACAACACTGGGGGATGTCGTGAGGTATAAAATCAATTTGTTGTATATTGTCGTAATATACCAATATTAACATAGTTAGTAAATATTTATAACTTGTTTTATTATTTTGTTAATATTACAGGGGTGATCAAGGAGGCGGTGATGCTTGATTAGTACCTGCTTTAGATTAGTTTATAGTTATAATATAAGTTTGTACTTGTTTCATTCTTAGGATGTTTCAGATATTATTACTTAAACAATTTTTAAAATGTTATTATATTTATTCAAAATCATATTGGTTTTGAATGGTTTATATTCTAGTTTAGTGTATGTGTTATATGATGGACGATGGATGTTTTATATTGTTGTGTATCTTTGTTATTGTGTATGTGTGTTGGGATAAAAGCAGTACAAAAATAGTACTGAGTTTTTGGGATTTATGCAAAAACAAAGAAGATTCTGTTATTTTATTTTTATCATCGGTGACCGCGACGCGATTCACGATTCAATCACCGACACGTGAAACACGTCGACTTTTGGTCATGGCCCATGTCGACTCATCTTAGCGGCCGGATTTGCCATTTCGATCGCCGATATCTACATTAAGAATCAGGTGTTTAATAGTGGTCGTTGATGTGCATTTTAATGACTTGATTTTGTCGATGACGCTTTTTAGCGGATAGCAATAATTACAAAGTGTCATTGATAGTGATGTCGATAAGCTTTTTGTTGTAGTGTATATACATATAATTTTTATCTTGATACACCTCAATATTAGGACAAAGAATCAATACAATGTAATCAATGAAGTAACCTCAAATATATAATAATATAAATCGTAATTAGTTAAGTAACAATATATCAAAGTCAACATTAGTCAAGAAAATTCATCATTTTTCATTAACCAATTCAAGATTGTTCAAGAATATTATCAAGAACCATTATAATTTTAAACAAAGAACCAGATCAAAGAATATAGCATTAACCACAATAAAGTTACCCGAAGAATCAAATCATCATGAATCAAGAATCAATATATTGTTATATAGTAAACTTAGGAAGCATTAGACGAAGAATTAAATTTTATCATTAGATATTATAATGTTACAAAGTAACCAAAACATCATTAGGACAAGAATCAACATAGCTTCATACAAAGAACTAAGATAACATTAGACAATATAATGTTACAAAGTAACCAAGACAAAGATTAGACAAGAACAACATATCATTCATACAAAGAACTAAGATATCATTAGACAAGAACCAAGACAAGACTGAACAATATAATGTTATACAAAGAACTAAAACAACAATAAACAGTAAATCAACAGTTAAGATAAAGACAAGAACAATGTTTATGATGGTAACCATTAATATAAAAATTGATTGGAACTCGTTTGAAAATTATAAATTAATCAAATAAAGCGGTTAGTAATGTTTATATTTATTTAGTAACCATAATCTAAAACATATGAATGAATCAACCAAATATTTATAGAAATTTGTAAAGAACCATTTTAATTATGAAAAACTTAATAAAGGTAACCAATATACATACGAATCTAGTAGTAACCATAGTAACTATATGCATCTGAACTTTAAACTCCACATACCTCGAGTTCGATTTGTATCGAAGTTTTTGTGATATTGTTTTTTGTTACCGAACTTGAAGTTGATGATGATTTTGTATTCTATTTCGCCTTCTCCGATCTCGGATGTTCTTTGAAATTGAACTTGAAGTTCTTTGTGATCTTTGTTGTTGATGATGATTTTGTATTCTATTTCGCCTTTCTCCGATCTTAGTTGTTCTTGTGAACTTGAAGTTCTTTGTGATCTTAGATCTCACTCACACGCATGAAGAATTGGATTTCTCCGATTTCAAAATATAAATGTTATGTTCCACTCGCTTGATTTTAGGAGCGGTTTGGGGATGAGAGAGAATGTAACCGACGTGTATATAGAAAAAAGATCCGCATAATATTATGTTGGCGTTATTTTTATAATTATGTTATTTGTGTTTTATTTTTATAAATATTTTTTTATTGTTGTATATCAGTGTAAAGGACCCTAATAGTAACTACTACTAACTAACTAGTACGTACGTACTTCTGTATGTTTGAAACAAATTATTCATTCATTCAGTCCCTTCTACCTAAAAACAACGGCCAGCCTCAGCTCCATCCCCGGCCTCCAAGTTTGGTTCTTTATGATGGTATTCTCTATAACACATTAATTTATGTTTGATATTGGATTGTATTGTATTTTGATGCGTTTTTATTATTCGCAGGCGGATTCTCCTCGGAAAAGGTAAACCCTAATTCTAAAATTCGATTGTTACTCATTTTCTCCTTTCAATATTGATTTATTTTGGGTTGTAATCTCACTTGCCTTCCTTGGTTTTCAACGTGCTTTCTCTCGAGTCTCGAATTGATTCTTATATTGTTTATATATTTACTAGATAACAGAGAAACCCATATTTTCTTACGACCTAATAGCTGCTTATTTTGGAATATGAATGATAGTAATTTGGGGATCTTAGCGATAGTTTTTAGCTCAAAACCAATAGTTTTACCCACCCTTTGATTCCCACAGAAAATAAGAAATTTATTATGGAAATTACATAACTTTTAGGGGGTTTCCTGTTCAGCAATGGAGGACTGGAGATATTGTATAATATCCTGTAAACTGGACTTTTTAGAAGTAGTCATGGCCGAACAGGCCCCATAAGTAGGTTATATGAATTATTATTTGTAACCAAGTAGATGTTTGAGTGTTCATGACTTGGAACTGGAGGCTAAGCTTGTCACTGAACTCTCAGCAAGATTCTAAAATTGTATTTATAATCGTCTCTGACCCACCTCCGTGATGTAGTATCTTGTATGATGACCCGACCAAAAGTTTGTTCTATCTTGCTTTCAAGAAGCCTAAAATTAATATTTACAACCCCCGTCTTGAGGTGATGGTCACTTTTGTTTGGTGGTTTCTTTGGTGCAGCGTTTAAGACAGTGGCAAAAACACATATATAAAAACATATATATATATATATATATGTATATGTATAACACATTATATTTTTGCGAATTTTTAATATAGTTGAATATATAATATACAAATATATTGGGAATTTCCAATTATATTAACACAACACATCAATATGTTTGCCTTGACTTCATATCCATGACGAAGAAACTTTAAAAGAAAACAACTACCTCCGTCTCGCTTTACTTGCAATAGTTTTTCTTGCACGAATATTCAGTAATTTAGATATTAGACAGCTTGGTATTATATCCTTATTAATATTAATGGACCCACAAAATTATAAGCATTTCATATTTTGTCTCTTTGAGAAACTAAAGTGGGCCCCAAAATTTAGTACAAAATCTTAGCTTTCTTGATATTGGAACATTCCAAATTGAAAAGTGTAGCAATGAAAGTGAGGCGAAGAGAGTATTCGACGGATAGAGTAGTGTATGTGATGATCATCTGTAATGGACTAGGAGGATAAATAAGCTACAGAAAGATAATTTATTCTAACAATAGAGTAGTGTATGTGATGATCATCTGTAATGGCAAAACCATTTTCTCGATCCTAGGATTCCAATTTTCACATATGCACTGCATTGCTTCAATTTTGTTTTGTCAAACACTATTTCAAGCTCGCATATGTTTATATAAAATTTCAGTAATCCCAACTCCCAATGTTTCATTGCCGACTTGTTCTCTTTATATTTTCTTTCATACTCGAACGAAACACATGAGTAAGTGTTAAAGTCCACATGTTTTGATTGGTCATTATATTGTAGTCTATAGTTTCAAAACTCATGTAAAGTTTTTTTTACCTAGATCGCTGCTTTGTGTAATGGTAGAAGATTAGAAATTCAAATTTTATGAGTGAGCAGGAGATCAAGTGCTACTATACTTGAGTCGGCAAAGTAAAGTAATGGAAACCAATATTTGAATTGATATCTTTTTATTCTGACGTATTAGAGATGGGTGTCATTATATTGTTTATGGTAGGTTTCCGCCAGGTGCAAATATGACTCTGCTGACTATACATATATTATTTTATTGATGATTTTTCTCTTCTTTTTCTTCCTATATATTTAGGGGGATGGAGTGGGAAGAGTGTGATGTTTGTTTATGCTTCATGCAATGTCGGTGTACTTCTTGGTTGTCGACTCCAATTAGTTGGGATAAGATTTTGTGAGCAAGGTGTTGTAACCATGGTTCAAAGTCGCGGTAGCGGTTTATGTTTCGAAAAGTCACTTTTTGACTCGGTATCGGTTTTGGTCAATACACACTGTTAGCTAGTTAGGAGTTTAAAAAAATTAAATAATAAGAATAATAATATGAATCATAAGTTCACAAAAAACACTGTGTAGTGCACATAAGATTGTCCAAATGATAAAATAGACATCTCACATATATGTTTAATTAATTTTACGTTTGAATAAAGTTGATATTGTTGTCTTAACTCAAATGGTTGAGCACACATGTTCTGTATATTTAAGCACAATTTAACTTAATTAAGTATATTTTATGTGTAATTTTTTTTAAGCCGTACTTTACTAGGTACTATATAGGTACAATTTAATGATAATTGAAGTACAAATTAGGTCAACTTACTATATATCAAGTACATTTTTAAATTTGTTTTTTAAAGTTATACCTAATTAGGTGCTATATAGATACACCATGATTTCTCTTTTATTTGGTCCGAAACCGCTATGCCGTGATTTCTCCTTTACGCCGCGATTTTTCTTTTATTTGGTCCGAAACTGCTATGTTATGCCGACTTGCCGAAATGTTGTCGAAAATTACCCTTTACATTAATAATTGCTAATTTATGTCAAGATTGCGGTTCGGCACCGACCGAGCCAATATTTCGGGATATCGGCCGATACTTTGAAACATGGTTTTAACAGATCCACTTTTGTTTGCTTAGCATATATGAGCAACTTTTTAGGGGTTTGGATAAGCAACTCGTTCTCTTGCCTTGTCACATGGTTATCCTTTTAAGTTTTAACTAGTGAAGGGTTAGCAATTTGAATTATCTTTCATTCATAGACTTTTTTATAGGAAAAACTTGCCTCCAGAGTTGATGTTGTTACATACTGAAACATTTTTTACTGAGATTTTATTGAAAACAGTTTATATATTCCATTTGACTTAATTGACAATGAACTTTTTTTCAACTTTCTATGTTGATGCTTTGTCAAACTATATCAGGTATTCAAGGTCTCCTTCTCCCTATGGAGAGCAAGCTAGGTCTAGGTCTCGTTCTAGGTCCAGATCGTGGTCTAGACCAAGGGCCAGGTCCAGATCAACGTCTAGAGGGCGTGGAAGGTTAGTATTTTCCCCCCTTACACTTTCTTGGTATTTCTGCATTGTTAGTTTAACTCACCTATATGTGGTTGATGTCCGCAAGCTGTTTTGATTATTCTTGTCTTATGTTTGAATAATTTGGCAGGCCAACTGAGGTTGTAAACCCTGGAAACACACTTTATGTGACTGGCCTATCTACAAGGGTCACACAGAGAGATCTTGAAGATCATTTCAACAAGGAGGGAAAGGTTTGTTGATCTAATAATCTAACAAGGAGGGAAAATGTGGCTCACTTTTTTGGTGTTGATCATACACTAAGTTGTACTCCTACAAAAGATTTCAATTATCATGTATGCCAATCCTATGATGTTATTTATTCAAACGATAAACATTTTTCTAAATGCATGTATTTGGTGGAATGCTTGTCACCATGATATTGATCTTTTGGCCTTCACCTTGGAAACTCTTGTGATCTTTCTGTACTCTCACTTGGACATACTTGTATTTATGTTAAACAGTAATAATTAAACTAGCTTGCTTATTAATCATCAGCGTCTTCTTCTAGGTGGCTTCATGTTTTCTGGTTATGGAGCCCCGTTCACGCATCTCTCGCGGTTTTGCTTTCATAACAATGGACAGTGTTGAGGATGCCAACCGTTGCATTAAACACCTGAATCAGTCAGTTCTGGAAGGCCGATACATAACTGTGGAGAGAGTAAGTTATTGGTTCCTTGATAGCAACAGTTAAACCTATTTGGTTGGTTATCTTTTTTCTTGACTATGAGATTTTCTGGTTATATTCAGAAGACATTGCGTCAGCTATGTTGGCAGCAATCACAGATGATGAGTACATCCATTGCAACATTTAAACAGCTTGATCAATGGCCAGCTAAAACAGCCTTTCACATGCATCTGATCAACTAAACATAGCAACTATATTGCCCAACAACTATACAGCCACAGCAATTACTTTCAACTCCCAACTAATCAACGGTCATTATCAACATTATAATCAGGCTTTTATGGGTACCTCATAACTGCATCATTTTATTTTTTGGGGGGTTAATCTTGGTAAAATTGGGCATTAATTAATGAATACTAGTAATATGCATTATATACATCCATCTCATACTTGTGGAGGATACTGTATCATCTACCGTAGTGCTATATATATATTTCAGAGAATGCTATTAATGGTGACTTCTAAAAACACTAATAACGGTGTTTTTTGTTTCTAATAGTTGCCACTGATTTATATAATTCATGACGTTGTTCAATTTTTATATATTTATTGAATCAAGATTCAATATTTATATTTCAGTCTCGGAGAAAACGCCCCAGAACTCCTACACCTGGTCATTATCTTGGCCTAAAGAACAGTAGGGACAGTGGTAAGTTATTGTTTTATATATATGTGTATATGTATATTAGTTGTTTATTTTCTTTACATTCATAGTCTTAGTTTTTACTATATTATTTTCTTTCTGTTAGGCTATCGTGATGATCGTGGTGGTGATCGTGGTAGATATCGAGGTGGTTCTAGCCGCGATGACTATGGGTACAGGAGGTCTCCGAGACGCTCCCCATATCGAGGTGGTCGGGACTACTCCCCTCCTCCTAGGCGCTCTCCTTACGTTGGAAAATCAAGAAGGGATCGAACTGGGTCACCTCCATATTCTCCTTATCATAGTCCGGACAGGAACTATGCTCATCGAAGGTAGGTAAGGCTGATAGGAGATGGACATATTGTTATTGTTATCTAAGCTTTGGAGTGGGCTGGAGTGATGATTTTCATGCTACTACTACGCATTTGTTAGTTATGTTGTCTTTCAAAAACTCTTTTATTTAGTTGTAGTTGCCTGGGTGTTGGTGCTAATAGTTGTTTGTGAAGTAGTATTTCAGTTACTGGTTTTTGTGAGTAGTCTAGTGTTTGAATTTGGGAAACTATTGGACTAGTGTTGCATGTATTTGTGTTGACAATCCAGTTTGGCACTTATAAACATTAATTGCAATTATGATGATGGTAATAGCATTTCAAAGCTATGCCTTACCCATCCACCAGTCTACATTGCCCTGCTGCTGCATGTTTACCTTGTTGAGGCAGATGTTGAAACTTCAATAATAACCATCTCTTTGTATGAGGATTTGTATTTTTATGTGCAAGTGAGACCCTGTTTGAGGATTATGTATTTTGTAAAATGCAAAATACATAATCTTATTTTATGAAGTATAATCTATTATTAGCTATTTTTTTAACCCGACATCACCGAGCTCTCCTAAACTTGTGAGAAAAACATAAAATAAAATATTAAATACTAGTAGTAGTATTTTTGTTAAATATATTTTGACTTCAACTGAGTCATAATTAGAATAGGGGTTGGGAGTTGGGAGGAATGACTATGAATTAGCAGGTGGTCATGTTATCATTTACTGTTACTTTTAAATTTGAAAAACGCACTTTTTTTATAAAAAAATTTTAAATATTGTCCACCCCATCCCATCCCATCAATATGTATGAAAACTTTACACATTATAAAAGCTGCAATGTTATAATCCAACTATCATGGTTGACTTGATACCAATCTCATGTTGCAACACTATATACAAATGCATTTCAAAGGTTTTATCCAACCGCATCCCATCTATTATTGACAAAGCTCAGTCAACTTTTGTTAAAGGAAGAAACGTGAATAATAATAATAATAATATCCTTTTAGCTTTCCACAGAGTCTCTAGCCCACTACGTTGTGCTGATCTCTTTGACAGTCTGCTGGGAATTTCTTTTCAAAATCCTTGTCCTCTTTAAATTCCCTAGATTCATGCTTGCATTACCACGGCTATGTTTTGGTTCACTTGGCAGCTCGAGAGGCTTAAGACAAGGAGATTCACTGTCCCCCTTACCTCTTTGTTTTGGTTATGGAAATGCTAACAATGAAATTGAACTCAGGTATTTAAATTCCATTGGAGAACAAAGGAATGAAATATCACCCACCTCTTCTTTGCTGACGATGTATGTTTCTATCATCAACTCATGCATACAATCATTCTCCTTATACTCTGGGTTTATTCCCAATATTCAGAAAAGTCAATGCTTCTTGGCAAATACTGATTATCTATCCTTGAGTTTCCTATTGCCACTTTACCGATCAAATTCATGGGAGTCCCATTGATTTCTACCAACCTCTCTTACAATGATTGCATCCCTTTGATTCGCAAGCTCACAAAGAGGGTTACATCTTGGACATCAAAGGTTCTGACTTATTCGGGTAGGCTCCAACCGGTAAAATCAGTCCTTTTTTCTATTCAGTCATTTTGGAGCTCCCATTCAATCCATTAATTTTTATGGAAGGGACCAACCCTTGCCAAATATGGTACAAAAGTGGCATGGACTGTTGTCAAAACTCTTATGCTCTAGGGATTAAAAGCCTACTCGATTGGAATAAACTTGTTGTGCTTCTCCATCTATCAAAACTTGTGCAGTTTAATTCATCGTCACTTTTGGCAAGATGGGCTAAGGCCACTATTCTCAAAAAACGAAATTTATGGCACATTACCATACTAACTGACTGCTCATGAATTTGGAGACAAGTTCTGAAACTAAGACCAACAACCCTTGATTTACAAGGTTGGGAAAAGGAGACATAATTAACCTCTGGTTCGACCCATGACTGAACCAAATTCCATTTAAACTAAGTTCTGATATATATGCTCTCTAATTCAGGAATTCCTCCAACTGCTACTGTCAATGTGATTCTGCACCAATCAAAGTGGCAACTGCTAACTAACAATCATCATGAGGTAATATTGTGGCAAAGGCAAGTTGAATCCATCATACCTCCTCCTCATTGTGATGACCGCATTCTTTGGTTACATTCTATTAAGGCTAAGCATATTTGGGAGAGTATCAGAAATAAAGCTCAAGTAGTAAGCTGGCATAAAAGTCCTTTGGCATAACATGCATCTGAGGTATTCATGGGATTTTTGAGAAGATTGCCTACCAATAACATCACAACGCATTATGGCTCGAGCAATGAGATCATGTGTCCTCTATGACAAAGATGCTATGAAAGTTTTGAGCATCTATTCTTTAAATGTGAATACTCTCTCGTTATTTTGCAAACTGTTTTTGGTATTGGAAATTGGCTTAACATCCCTTCGGATGGCATCACTGATTTTGTAACGAATTTCCAAGGAAGTAATTTGACCAAAAAGATATTGTATTATCTTTGGCTACAAAACATGGGAAGCTCGGAATAGGAAAATTCATCAACGTATTCTTACACCTGCTCCGACTTTTGCAAAGGAGGTGGTCAATATTGTTAAATCTAAACTTTCTACGTCAAATTCCTTCATTAGGGCTACTAATTTTTGTAATTATTATTGCAATTGGATATTGTAAAAATTGTGTTTCTCATACAACTATAGTTAGTTCCTCTCCTAGCATGTCTTTTAGTCTGGGGTACGCTTCTTTGCCAATATATATTTTGGTCCCGTCTATACAACCCAAACTTGGCCAAAAAAAAGTGTGGAAAGTTTTTTTTTGATATACATGACAAGTTTATATACACACAAAAACTCTGTAAGACCCCAACTTATTATTAATAAAATTTAATTTTCTCTATTTATTATTTTGAAATAGTAAGGGTTGATTTGATTAATGTGGATAGTTATGGGTAAAATACGCAAATATTTCAAAATAAGCAAGTGATTATAAAATATTCATTATTGTCGGGGAATATTCGTTTGGTGGGGATATTTAAATGACAAACAGCATGTTATAATATGTGGGCCCCATAACGGAAAGTGATTGGAGGAAGAAAGCGACAAGAATAAGTTGTTTAAAAATAACGACGTGGTTATTCTGAATTAATCTTGTTAAAATACTCGGTGGTTAAAACACAAGAAGACAGACAAGATTGCATCAATTATTGATTCTTACGTACGTAAGAAGGCACTACTCAATAATTGTTACGAGTAATTCTTTATTTAGTATTTTATTTTATTGATTCAATAATTGTTGTGTTGATATTTTATATTCTCGTTGTTTCAATAATTGTCACTACACACGGTATTTTTCATTATCGAAGCAATAATTCATATTATCTGAATAATATTATTGGATAACATTATTGGCAATGTCTAGAAAGTTACGCTCAAGGAGAGGTTTGGTCACCTAATTGCGCCAAGAAGGAAAAATTCTTTGGAAAGCCCCTCTTCCTTGAGGCGCACTGGTTGTCAATATTGTGATTACGTAATATTATTAAGTGAATAATTAATTATTGATTTATATGATGAGGAAAATATTAATTTTATGTGGATATAGATGGAGAAATTTTTTTTAATGTGACAATTGTTGAAAATTAAAATTTTATCTTTTTCTGATAAAATAATTCATTTAAATATATTATTATATTTTTAATAATATAATAATTGTGATATTTTTACAATGAATGTGTAATATATGAGTATACGAGGAGAAAGAGTATTTTTTGTTGCAATAAATATTTAAAACATGTTAAACATGTCGGTGGACCCTATTTCTTGACTGAAATTTGATTATAGCCTGTAAAATCGCCCATTTATGGATTTCGGTCAATTTCTGTTTGGAATTTGGAAAAACTTTCTTCTGCAAAGTTGTAGAGAATTGAATTTCCTATAAAAACTCGCGAGATTCGAATTTTTTGACAAAAGGGCTATTTATTGTGAATTATTGAAGTTCTGAAGCTCCGAAATAATTAATTTTTGAAGTTTTAAATATTTTTGATAAGAAAAACGTTTTTTTTTTAGTTAGGCAAGGTGAGTCACTCTTGGTGGCTGATGGTTTGAATCAGATTTTGGGTGCGTAAGAATTTAATAAATATATATTAATATTTTATTAAATTTTACTGCTTTTAGTGTTCTAAGCATTTTCCTATAAATAGGGTCTTAGGTTAGAATTGAAAATCACACCGTAAATTGAAGTTTTCTCTCTATATTATCGAGCGTATTCTTGTGAGTATTTTGAGTATACTTTGAGTATTGCTATATGGTGCAAGTTCGAGTTATAGCTTATATCCATATCCAGGTTAAATCTTGTCTTTTCCGAGGTAAGGGATATTATTTTTTTTAATGATATTATTTATTCTATTATCATTATTTGAAATATTGATCTGAAGTTTTTATCAAATTTGGAACTTTTGGTGTCGAATTATTATTCACGATATCTCAAGACTATTCACGATATACGATACTTATTCACTTAATACTGGATTATTCATCAAAAAATAAAAATTTTTCCTTTTCGTCTAAAATATCTTGTGACGCCCCCAAAATAGGTCCATTCCATCCAACCCATTCTGAGTCGCCAAATACATGGTACAAAAATAACTACAACTTTATTAATACATTTGTCGTGCAAAATCTGACAACATATATCTTGTGAGTTTAAAAAACAATTATTGTCTTCAGACAATATACATACTCAAATAAATCCTCATCACAATTATTTATACATTATTTTACAAAAATGGTGAGGACTACTAAACAACTCTTTCTAGAACCTTTATTCCATACCCGAAATTAAGACTCATTACATTCTCGCCTCCCGAGAAGAAAAATGGAACAAAAAGGAAAAGGGTGAGCTCGATTAGCCCAAATAAAGAATATTATGACTAAGATAATATACAACAAAATTATCGTGAGTCTTCAACAGTGGAAAAATATAATAAAATACAATAGACAACAAGTTTTAAATCAATATTCGCAGTTGAAAATATTAATTCATAGAAGAGTTACGTAGAGGATGAAATCTACAAATATCTATGAATTTAACGATCCATCATCAATATTTTTATCCTCGTAACATCAATCAATATATATCCTGAATCATATATTCATCCTCGCACTACTGTGCCAAGGACATTCACCGATTGGTCATGTTCATCTAAACACACATTCATCTTTGACCTTTCTCGCCAAAGATATTCATCGAAATCATTCATCTTTGCACTACACAGCCAAAGATATTCATCGAAATCAATCATCTTTGCACTACGAGCCAAAGATATTCATCATAAATCATTCATCTGCACTACGTGCCAAAGATATTCAATAATATCATCATTTAAGACCGAGGATGATGAAAAATATTTTTAAAAAACGAATCTAGTGAAACAAAATGACAAGGATTAAGGATTAAGGATTCAGTATTTCGCTTTTATCCACGTTCAAAAATACCTCAAAAATAATCATAGTGGTGTAAAATTCAAGAATGATCAAAACATGGATACAATCAAAAGCTAAAGTATCCATGATAGATATTTTAGACGAAAAGAAAAATTTTTATTTTTCGATGAATAGTCCAGTATTCATGAATAGTGTCGATATCGTGAATAGTCACAGTACACGTGAATAGTAATCTCAAACACCAAAAGATAGAAATTTCACAAAAAAAACATCTTCACGCTTCGTGAATAGTACTCGTGAATAAGTAACTTCGTGAATAAGAACTCGAGAATAAGTAACCCGACATGAAAAAGTTCCAAATTTGATAAAAAGTTCCAACCAATATTTCAAAGATAATGATATTGAAGAAATAATATCATTTGAGAAGAAAATAACATCCCTTACCTCGAAAGACAAGACTTTAGTTGAAAAACATGGGATATAAGGCTATGACTTGAACTTGCACCGTATAGCAATAATCAAAGTATACTCAAAATACTCACAAGAATACGCTCGATAATATAGAGAGAAAACTCTTTCTGGTGTGATTTTCAATTCTAACCCAAGACCTATTTATAGGAAATTCTTAGAACACCAAAAAGCGTAAAATTTAATATAATATTATTATTTATAATAATAATTCCTACGCACACCTTGAATCTGAATTTCAGCAACTTGTCATGTGTTAAATGAGGGAACCGAATGAAAAAAACATTTTGTAAATAAAAATATTTTAAACTTCCAAAAATCAATTATTTTGAACTTGAACTTCAATAATTCACAATAAATAGCCCTTTTGCCGAAAATTCAAATCTCATGAGTTTTATAGGAAATTCAATTCTCTACAACTTTTACAGAAGAAAGTTTTTCCAAATTCCAAACAGAAATTGACTGAAATCCATAAATGGGCGATTTTACATGCTATAATCAAATTTCAGTCAATAAATGGGGTCCACCGACATGTTTAACATGTTTTAAACATTTGTTGCAACAAAAATACTCTTCCTCCTCATATACTCATATATCCCACATTCATCGTAAAAATATCATCGTTAATATATTATTAAAATAATATATTTAAATGAATTATTTTATCGTAAAAGATAAAATATTAATTTTCAAACAATTGTCACTATAAAATTTTTTCTATCTATATCCACCTAAAATCAATATTTTCCTCATCATATGAATCAATAATTAATTATTCACAAATAATATTACAGAATCGCAATATTGACAACCGTGCAGCTTCCTCAGGAAGAGGGCTTTCAATAAGAATTTCTTACACTGCCAATTGATTAGGTGACCAAACCTCTCCTTAAGCCAGAACTTTCTAGACATTGCCAATAATGTTATCTAATAATATTATTGAGATAATATGAATTATTGCTTCGATAATGAAAAATCGCAGTAATGACAATTATTGAAACAAAAAGAATATAAAATATCAACGCAACAATTATTGAATCAATAAAATAAAATCTTCGAGCAGTAATTATCGTAACCATTATTGAGTAGTGCCTTCTTACGTAAGAATCAATAATTGGTGCAATACTGCCAGCACATCTTCTTAACGATAGCAGCGATACATCGTGTTTTAACCACCGGGTATTCCAACGATGTAAATGGAATAACCACGCCTAGTTATTTTTAAACAACTTATTTTTTGTCGTTTCTTTCCTCCAATCGCTTTCCGTTATGGGGGCCCACATTGCTGCGCCGTCGTAGTAGAATATTCCTCGACAAAGATTTGAATATTCCACGACCAAACGAATATTCTCCTAATAATAATGAATATTATATCACCAACACTGCTTATTTAAAATATTCATGATTTTACCTATAACTAACCACATTAATCAAATCCACCCTTACTATTTCAAAATAATAAATAAAGGAAATTCCTTTTTATTTAAAAAAAATTTCGGGGTCTTACATATCTATTGTGGATACTAGCTTTGATTGTATCCATGTTTTGATCATTCTTGAATTTTACACTACTATGATTATTTTTGAGGTATTTTTGGACATGGATAAAATAAAAGTACGAATCCTTAATCCTTAATCCTTGTCATTTTGTTTCTTTGGATTCGTTTTTTAAAATATTTTTCATCATCCCCGATGCTTTAAATGATGATATTATTGAATATCTTTGGCCTGTAGTGCAAAGATGAATGATTTCTAATGAATATCTTTGACCCGTAGTGCAAAGATGAACATGTGTTTAGATGAACATGATTAACCTCGATGAATATCTTTGGCCTGTAGTGTAAAGATGAATATTTGATTCCAGATATATATTGATTGATGTTACATGGATAAAAGATAGACGATGAACTTTTAAATTCATACATAGAAGATAGTAGTTTGCATTCTCTACTTAACTCTTCTAATGAATTATTATTTCAACATGAATATTGATTTAAAACTTGTTGTCTATTGTATTCTATTAGATTTTTTCTGTTGAAGACTAATGATAATTTGTTGTATATTATCTTAGTCATAATATTCTTTCTTCGGGCTAGTTGATCTCACCCTTTTCTTTTTGTTCCATTTTTCTTATCGTGAGGCGAGAATATAGCGAAAGACGAGCCTGGGTATGGAATGAAGGTTCTAGAGAGAGTTGTTTAGTAGTCATCACCATTTTTATAAAATAATGTATCAATAAATGTGATGATGATTTATTTGAGTATAGATATTGTCTAGAAGATAATATTTGTATTCAAACTCACAGTTTTATTGTTGTAATAATAAAGTTGTAGTTGTTTTTGTACCATGTATTGACAACTCAGAATGGGTGATGTATACCTATTTTGGGGCGTCACAAACTCTACGTGGACATGAAAATTGGACATACGTGTATTTTAATTTTATTTATTTATATTTTGACCCCCAATGATAAATAAGAATATAATACACTCATATCCAATTTTCATATTCAACTATTTTTATTGTGAATTATCCTCCCTCCTCCCTCTGTATGTGTGTACTGGACATATTTTATTATATGTAAAAAATGTCTAATAGTCAAATAATAATATTTCTTTTTATTATTATTTACAATTACCGTGAACTCTTTTAACAATGTACAATATTCGAGATTGGTTGGATTGAAATAAAATGAATTTATGTTAATTTAAATATTAAAAGTCAAATTGTGACTATTATATCTTTTGTAAGAGCATTCATAACAGTTTATCTAATAGACTCTCTATCCCCACATTTGAAGAATATATCAATAAATCAGTATCCAACAGTTTCTTTATCCTTATATAATTTTCTATTTTAATCCCTATATATGATTTGACTCCTCAGGGTGAGGGAATCAAAAGAGCGTTCCCTATTTATGTAAAATGACATTTCACACCCTATTTATTGCGATTTTATGTTGGTTAAAGGATCTTATCTCACTTAATTATTGATTTTAGTATACCTATCAAATTTACTCATTTTTATTTTTTAAACAGAGGATTTAGAGAAGAAAGATAACTATAAAAAAAATTTAAAAATCAGTCAAATTTTGATTTTGATCATTTTTGTAAAAAATATTACTACTAATTATAATTTTTATTATTTTATAATTAAAATAATGTTGTTTTAGTTCTCATAAAACTGCATTTATGATGATCGAATTGCACATTTTGATTTCTAGCAATATCTATTTTTAAATTAAAATAATTGTAAGAGCAGAAGAATGTCACTACCAACTCCCTACTACTGCTGAACCTTAGAACCCCATCAACAACAATCTTCCCGACACTCAACCCCACTACCTGTCCTCATTTTCTCTCCTCCCAAACCCCATCAAAACTTTTCTCCCCAAAACTCTCATCCTCCATCTCACCTCAATTCTCTCTCCACCAACAACAATACGACGAAGAAGAAGAAGAACAAATTATCGGAGATTGCCTTGTCTTTGAAGAAGGCATATTCGAAGACCCCTGCCTCGAACAGCGGTTTAATTTTGATTCAAATAAAGCCCCCAAAAGCACTAAGCTCAAAGTCCAAGCTGAGCCTGAGAATTTGATTCCCGATAAATGGAAAGAAGCTCAGGCAGCTTTTAATATTAGCAAGAAAGAGAGACGGAAGATTGCCCAGGAGCTGGAATTCGGTCGGAAATTGGAGAAGAAGAAGCAGGGGCTGAGACCCATTAGGGATGATGATTTGGAAAAGGAGTATGTAGCTTATAGGGATGCTAAGCTGGCTCAATTAAATCCCCATGTTCTCGATAACCCTAGCTTTCCAGTGAATGAGACTGCAAGTGATAAGAATGACGAGAAGTTTGATAATGAGAAAGAGAAAGTGAATGGCTTGGTTTCGAGTGGCGGCAGAGTAAAACCGAGGAATCCTAGGTTGGAGGTGTATGGAGTCAGTTTAGATGATGTTTCTGAGTTTTTGAATAGTGGGGATTATGATCCTGATGCTGCTGCTTCACGGAATTCCAAAAGTAAATCTACTGTTACTACTATCAGTCTATTACTAAATTTGCATTGCTTTAATTTTCTTTTCCATGATGAAGTGATTAGCTTTATATAGTTCTAAAGTCAGATAAACTTAAAATTCTATATATATACATTGGGCTTCATTACTCATCTTCATTTGCTTATGGATTGGATGATTTTATGTTTCAACACTATA
This sequence comes from Panax ginseng, assembly GCA_020205605.1. Lineage (NCBI taxonomy): Eukaryota > Viridiplantae > Streptophyta > Magnoliopsida > Apiales > Araliaceae > Panax > Panax ginseng. The sequence continues at coordinate 101,377,711 of CM035150.1, forward strand.
AAAAACACAACTTATACATACATCAATATGGTAGCAGTGCTCAAGGAATTGCTTTCATGTATTACATTATGGTGCTTGCTTTATTGTTGTGGATATGAATTAACGTGGCATACTTTCTCAGTGATATCTTGTCTTTCAATCTGCATTTTGACAATTTCTTAACCTCAAAAGAATTTCCACTTTCTAAGCAGTAGAAATATTATTTTGTCTGTAAATATAGTTCAATGGAGCTATGGTTGCACTTATTCATGAATATTAAAGTTTGCTACTTTAAAAGTAAGTTAATTTACTTTCCATAATGTAGTTGTGGATGTTAAAGCAGACAACTGAATCCTTGAGTGTCTTAATGTAATTGAGTTAAATAACATGGTCAATGGAACAAGTTGAAAACCGTACGACTAAGGTATTTACTTTGCTCAAGGATTTGGCTAAAAATGTATATTTTGCACGTCTATTTTTGTTACCCCTTGGTCAAGGAAAAAGGGCATCATCAAGGCACAAGGCGAGGAGGGACTTTTCTGGTCTAATAAGTGAGGCAACCTCTTATATATATATATATATATATATATATATATATATATATATATATATATATATATATATATATATTGTAGGATTTTAATACGCATGCTATTTCATATATTTACACGTAACAAGAGAATCAAAGGCATACCTCTTGAAGTGTGAAAAACTTTTGATGCGGAAAACCTCCTGCAATTCACGTTCCCTTGAAACCCAACAACGTATCCGAACTACGATTGAGAACGGAACACTGTCTCACGGTTCATAACAATTTGGTTTAGGTCTGTATTAGGAGCGCTCACTGTATTTGGCCAACTGAAATTGAATTGTATTACGTTGAAGTGAGGAGACGTGAGTATTTTATAGCCGAAGTGGTTGAACCACTTCCCTGTAAATCCTCCAACTACCAATCACGTAACATTTATAAATACTGACTTGGATAGGTTAGCTAATAAAACCAAATGGATCGGATCCTCCATGGGCGTCCCATTTGGATACCCAAAATCCAACATATATATATATATATGTGTGTGTGTGATGGCTATAATGCAGAGTTCAGAAGCCATAATACTGGATTTTGAAGCTACAGTAGAGTTTATATTTATAATACTGATTTAGAAGCTGCATACAAAAAAAGAACATAGTTATGTACGAGGAAAAAAAACCAGAGGAAAGACTAAGAAGAAAGAAATACATAAGAAGAACAAAGGAGACAAAAAGAACTACCTAAGGGCTATTTTTCAAGAACTTCAATGAAACGCCTATGCTGTTCACGAGAATTGTTAAATGTAACTCGCCTTAGCCAGGCAAGACCCCTAGAGGTGTCATCCGCTTGGCCTTGGGCCTATACAATACACCTTTTATTAGCAATGCCTTGATCTCAAAAAATCTTCTATTCAAGACGCCTCCTTCCAAACCATTTATCAGATGGGGGCTTTAGGGAAACTATTTTCGGATGTGTCATCTTCTAATTATTCTTTTGAAGTGCAATCGATGAACACTTGCATCTAACATCTTTACGAAATATTGTAAAACTATATAATTAAAGAAAAATTGTTCTCTCAGCTTAACATTTCACTTATAAACTGACTAGTCTGGAATCTTTGTCCAATTTGAACTTCAAATTGAAATATTAACTAACTTTTCCAAACTCAAAGTTTTGAGCCTTTGACCTCTGAAATCTAGGCATCTCTGAACTATCTACTGAAAGTAAATAGAGTGGTTCTTATGTCGTGGTGCACTTAATTTCGTATTTATTCCTTTAGCATTATGCTTTCATATGATCTGATGCATTATATGCTGAAACCTAGAGGTAAACTCGTATATTCGACTATATCTATGGAAATTGGATGTTTTCTCCCTTTTCTTCCAATAACTAAAAGTTAGTATTGTTGTTGTTATTGTTGGTCTTTTCTTATATTCTCTGGAGAGCTTGGGGTTTAGTATCTGATTCTCTGTTGCTGAATGGGTAGGTCCTCGTAAGTTGTTCACAAAGGAGGAAAAAGTCCTACTGAATAGGCGGGTTCCTGAGCTGGCAGATGCTACTTCTGTAAGTATGGTTCATTTTAGTTCAATTTCTTTTCTTAGAATCAATTTACATATTAATCTTTTGGCTACTGAGTAATTATTCATTGCATTTTAAAATTTTGATTTCTTTGTTTGGTCAATGAGTAATTGCGACACATTGACTATGTAGATGTTTTGTTATGCTAATTTGACACACACACCCCACTACACACACTCTCCTTAGCCACTTCCAAGGATTGAATCCCCAACCTCATGATTAACATGAGTTAGGTCATACCACTCGGGCCAAAGGCCGGTCTATGTAGATCTTTGCAACTGCTAAACTTGGATGTCTTTTTCCCTCCACTAAACAATTAAGGTTTTTTTGCGTTCCTTAACTCTTGGTCGGCTTAACTCTAATGATACGCGTCAGAGACGTAGGTCATACAAATCTTTATCTTCAGATGCGTTTGTTTTGTGTTTGAAGGATAACGAGTCTCATTCTTATTTATTTATTTATTTATTTATTCACTGTTTGATGGTTTGACAGTTGTGGTGTTGCTTTTTAGTGTGTTTGGTGGATGGAAGTGGAAGATCTTAGACTATGCAAATTTTTTGGCCATACGAGTGATAGGAGGATTCATTGGAGATGTGTTTGTTCGCTATTTTGTGGGAAATTTGGATTAAGAGAAATGCTAGAATTTTTTGTGAACAGACTACAAATACTGAGTTGCTTTGAGATAGAATCTTTCTTTGCTTCTCTTTGGGCTCATGTAATGGGAGCTTTTGGAGGAATTTCTTTATCCGGTCTTCAAAGAGATTGGCAGGCGGTACTTCATTAGTTTTTAGTTTTTCTTCTCTTGTTTTCTTTAATTTCTTGTGGGAGGACTTCTCGTCCTTGTCATGCGTTGTAATTTCTCTTCTAATCAATAAAATATTCTTATTTTATCAACAAAAAACAACAACTATTGTAGATCATAGTGGAAAGTGGAGTAATAATTATCATCTCGTTACGTTTATGTCAATTTCCTTTAATTAATTGGTTAAATGATTTTTACATATTGTCATTCCGATATTCCGGTTGGTGAATCTGTGAATAGAGTATATAAATTTTTTGAAATAATTTTTCAGGGTAAATGGCAGCCTCTGCATACTCTTGCTGCATCAGGAGAGTTTTACCTACTTGGTGCCTTGTTAAAGCATAACGCCGATATCAATTTCCCTGATAAGGTACATTGTATAAAGAGTTCCATTATACACACACACATATATATATATACATATATGTGTGTGTGTGTGTGTGTTCTTTAGTTCCTCGCCTGATTTACTTTGTTCTTTAGTATTATGGATAGTCCATCATATATTTTTGAACCATTGGTCTAAGGCCTGCTTTATCATTTCAACACAGGATGGATTGACTGCACTCCACAAAGCAACACTTGGCAAAAAGCAAGCTATTTTTAACTTTCTTCTGAGAGAATCAGCAAATCCTTTTATTCGTGATAAAGTGAGTGGGTACAGACTGAATGACTCATTTCTGATTTGCTTATGCCCACAACTGTTGAATCATGTATTCATTCATTTCCTGATAGTGTTAGGCGACTCTGCAGAATAATCATCTACTCATCTTGGATCAATCCATACAATTTATCTGTTTTAGTAGCCTGTTTGCATGTAATTTGGCCCCTTTTTAAATTGTATGTCCAAGGCTCAGCAATTGTCTTCGTCATCATCGTCATCATCATCATCACAAGTCACTCATGATGCTGATGTTCTATTTAGGCAGAATTGTGACGTGTTTCTCTACTGACCAAATTTCATGCTGTACCCTATACTGCCATAGTTCTACTGTTTCAGTAATTCTTTTTTTTTATTGGTTCCAAAGTTTTGATTTCTCTACCTCAAATCAATCGTTAGTACAGTTCAGATTACTTCTCAAAAATAAAATAAAATACAAGTTAAATTGGTTCGTTTCCAATGATTGAAATGTTTGAATAATCATATGCTCTTCTAACCTTTAACTTTCAGTTTTCAACTTTTTCATGACGACAGGAGGGGGCTACGCTGATGCATTATGCTGTTCAAACAGCATCAAGTCAGATGATAAAAATTCTTCTCTTATACAATGTTGATATAAATCTCCAGGACAATGTAATTCTTTATTACTTTTTCATCTGAGATCATTTTTGGTGTGCTTCATTATTCCTGTGATTCATTTGGCGTCCTTATCTTGGCTTTTTCAGTATGGTTGGACACCATTACATCTAGCCGTGCAATCCCATGAGTAATGAGATATTGTGAGGCTTTTATTAATAAAGGGAGCAGACAATACCTTAAAGAACAGGGTTAGATATCTCTTAATTTCGTTATTGTTTTACATGCATTTTGTTATCTTATTCGGGCTTGCAATTTCTCCTTCCCCCACACCCCCCTTCTTTTTTTGTTGGTTAAAGAGGTCGTGCAATTTCTTCTCAAAATACTCGTATGGTATTGTTCATTGTTTTCTTTTCTGTACTATATGTTATTCACTTGTTCTATTGTGGCAAGATGTTCGTAGTTTATGTCCTGCATTACTACATAGCAATCTCCTCAGGAAAGATATTAAGCACAAAATAAAACATGTTTGAAGGTATGATATACCGTATAAACTTAGTAGAATTGAAACATTTATTTTTTTAACTAAAAAATAAACTGTGCTGGGAATTCTGTAATTCAGTTGTAGCAATACTCGAACCTGTATAGTTCTTGGTGCAACTATTCAAGGCACTTAAGATGTCCTTAGCTGTCCATAGCTTCTGATTTGGGTGTTGCACAAAGTTATTTACCTGTATTTCAGTGTAACCAGGTTATTTCCAGAATGCAGCACACTTGCTAAAAGTTTAGTCATTTCCTGGACAGGATGATGGTTTAACCCCACTGGACCTTTGCCTCTACTCTGGTCGAGATACACGAACGTATGAGCAGATCAAGCTGATTAAAATGCTCCCCAAGCACAATTCATCAGTGTGATAGCTTACCATAATCCACGTGTACGTGTAAGATTCAGTTTTTGACATGGCAGTGGATGCTGATGAGCTTACCAACAACATAAGCAGGCAGCCTTGTCCAACCACAACAAAGTGTAGTATTATGAAGATTGATTGAGTTTGTTTGTAATTATTAAGCATGGACAAAATGATACCACCTCGTTTAACATTTTTGCTTTCTTCTCTTGGTATCATCATCATCATCTTATTACGTAAATATTTTGCATTTGAACCTTGACTCCTCCATGGATGATAATGATGTTTTTGGCGAAGATGTAAAAATAAATTTAGTTTATTTATGCAAGTGTAATTCACTCTTTCACTTGAATGGGCAAACAAACGTACTATCTTATCTACAGAGTTAATTTAATAATAAAATAATAATAATAATAATAATAATAATAATAATAATAATAATAATAATAAGTATCCACAAAAGTCAAAACCAACCTATAATAATAATAATAATAATAATAATAATAATAATAATAATCTCTATAAAATATCCATAAATAATAATAATAATAATAGTAATAGAATATTTCCTCGAATGAAATATGATGATGAGCTGCTGCATTATATAGCAGCATGTGGAAAGGCAGGGCATTTTAATCCATCCATTATTATTTTACTAATTTCGTATTGAATAAGTCTAGCCGGACAGGAAATTGGGAGCGGAAAATTGGACCGGTTCAATTTTTTTTTTTAATTTTTTTTTTATTATGACTTTCAAAAAATATATAGTATTTATTCTAACATGAATTTTTATAAAATATAGTGTTTTAGGTGTAATTTGGATACATATACAATGTGAGGTTATCAGATAAACCTCGTATTTGTATACGTATCCAAATTACACCTAAAACACTATATTTTGTAAAATTCTGTTAAAATAAATAAATACATTTTTTGAAATACAAAAAAAAAAAATAAAAAACCTGTCCAATTTTCCTGTCATTCGCCTGTCCGCGTAGCATTACTCTTTCGTGTTGGGCAATGGAAAGGGCTACTACATCTACATACATCAGTTGACCATTTTTATTTTATGCTCGCTCATTTTCACAATTTTTACTGGGTGGGTTGCGGTTGATCCCGCCCGCCCCTCCGGCCCCTAATCTTCTCAATTTCTTTTACTAGTTAGCTTGCCAAGCTACATCAGTTTTACTATTTTTATGCTCACAAGTAGTATTTTTAGTTAGTGTTAAAACCACATTCTTTCTTTTTACTAGTGCCAAAAAAAAAAGAAAAAAAGTGTCCATCACGTTCGATCTCCCCTCTCTCCTCAATGTTGTCGTTGTAGTAATCGTCGAGTCGAATAACAAACAATGCTCGGAGCTCAATGGTGTGTCCGTACACTCACCGCCGCTGGGGCCCTCACAGATCAACCAAACGCGTGCCGCCCTATTTCGAATTCCACATCTCACTATTCCTCACATCTTCACTCGTCTTTTCAATTAAAGTTGAAACGCAGATCAAAATCTCTTGTTATTTGTTGCAACAACTCGTATCGGGGAAGCTTCGGCAGAAGATCAGATTGCAGCGAACACCAAAGCAATGATGACTATATTGAAGCTTCGGTCCTCATGTCAGGTAGTGCATTCAAGTGATTAATTGCTACTTTTTCACTAGTTTCGCATTGTTAATATGAGTTTTGATCAAAATCTTTTAGTTATTGGCTTGTGTATCTCATGAATCCAGACTTTTGGGCTCTGATAAAGAATTGAGCTCGATCAGTTGGATTTAAGCCCCAATTACGTCTATTATAGTTTGGTTAACTACTAAATTTAGTAACTAATGCATTCCAGAATGAGGGTGTACTTATAAAATGAAGTTTCATTCATTAATTTGAAACTGGACTTCAACTTTGCGATTGGGACAAGGTTGTGTATAATTTTTACAACTATGAAGCTATATTTCAGGTAGAGAGTATTTATTAAAAACAAGCCTTTTCTGTAGTTACTGAAGGAACTCTCAAGAGTCCCGCCTTCATATGAATGGGATTGTGGAACTATCAAGAAAGCTTATGGAAATTACATTCCCCTTAATTTGTCAAGCGATGCTAAATGCATTGTTTCCCATTGATTATTTTGTTTTGTTAAGTCCGTAATAGGATATTACCCCTACCCAAAGACCTGCTCATGCCCAACAAGCCCCAACATTTTATCTTTAACATTTTTCAGTATTTTTTTTAATAATATATAGACAATGATGGTTGGAACCATTACCAACTAATTGCTGGATCTTGAACATGCAGCTCTCTTGCACATCCAGCTCGTTAGGAATTATTATATATGAGTTGATTGTGCACAGTTGATTATTAGTTTTTCCCACAGCGAATTCTATTGATCATAGAATAACTTATCATCACAGGAGGATAAATATATTGAGTTTCATTTGACAAATTTTATTTCTATATATGATATCCTTCAGAATGGAGAATACTTAACACACAATTATGATCATCTTAAAAATGCTAAGAATTTTCTGGCTTTATATCGATACATTCTGTAGTACTAATTTCCACAATTCCTATCCTTATTACCATCGTGGCATAGATATGTTCAATTCATTGCTTTTGGTGAAAGGCTGTAACTTGCTGCTGAAGTAATTTGGATTAATTTATTTCTAAAGTTGTTTATACAAGTTTTTTTTTTTTTTTTACTTTAAATGTTTACAGTTTTAAAAGCATGAGCAAATTTGGTATTTCAATAAAGAAGAGTTTCATCTTTCCGTATGTATGCATCAATGTCTATGATTTCCAAATTTACATAAAGTACAACTTCTTGAGAAACTATCAGGCACCATCGTATGCGTATCCATGGATTTCGAGAAGAGATTAAGTGGCAGTCCTCTGATAAATTTCTTCCCTTTTCCGCTCAAGGAAGGGACCCTAGAAGTAGTGAGTCCAATTCAATAGGACCAGGCCTTCTCCAACGGTTCCAGAGTCCTACTATCTTTCTTAAGATTTCTTGTGATGGGGACTTCTTGCTACCAATTGTTGTAGGTATATGGATGAATTCTAACAATATCAACTAATTTTGTTAACAGTCATTCTGATTGCCATTTGTGGGAAACCTTACACAATTATACACTATGCAAATGTCCTTATTACTGCAGGGGAATTCACTGTTGAAAAGCTCATAGAGTCCTTACAAGAGGATGAAAGTGGGGTAATTTCTCATTCCATGTGAAATGTTTTAGTTCATACTTTCATTTCAATGCTCACCTATGCTCTTCCTGCAGGATTGTCCAAATCATTTCCAGCTTCTGAGACATATCGTTGGAAAACTTGGTTATGAAGTATGCAAATATTACTATGTTGTATTCAAGATATGCTCAAGTCTTTTGCCATTAAACATCATCCTGCTTTACTTTCTTTCCTTCTCATTTTTCAGTAAATTGCTCATAAGTTTGTGAAGAATTTATCATATTAGTTAATATTGGTGAGTCTTGTAACCCAAGTTGCTGGTTTGGTTTGGTATTACTCTCAAGAAATTGATTCAATGATGTCGAACCTTGAGTACTTGAAACCCGTTCACTTTTAACAAGTCTCAACAACCACATTAATATCCTCATCGTCCCAGATAAATGTTCTTGGGAGCTGTTGTTTGCCAATTACTGAATAAATATTTAGGCAATGCCCCAATATGCTTATTTCAGGAGCTCCATAAGAAGCATTAGAGAATTTCAAGTACTCTCTGTCATCAACAACCATTTATTGAACTTTTCTTTTTTGGATGAACTTTTAGTAGTGGCTCATCTTTCTTTGTCTGCTTTGTTAAGAGGTTTATGGCATATGATAGCTCGTGAAATGTGTGTATGCAAAACTATAGAATGATTCACTTTCAATATCTTGAGATTTTCATGGAATAATGAATTCACTACGGTTTTTGCATGAGACCTTCCAGCAATGAACAATTTATTACACCAATTATTTCATCTGAATTTTGAAGGAGCATCTAGAACTTCCTGTAGTCACTATTTAGAAATTTAGAACTGTATTACATGGACTCTTCACTTGGCCCTAAAGTACCCGTGTCCGGTGCTCAACACTTGGACAAGGGTGTGGGCTGGACACGTAAAAAATTGGCAAAATCGAGGATTACCCGTGTCCGACCGGGTACTTCATTTGAGTTCGTGTATCTAAGATTTAGAACACGAGCTATGAGATGTCTAATACATTAATAAACTTTCTACGAGGTTCATTTCGTGGACTGTAATGACATGGCTTTGGAATTAGTTCTACTACTCTACTCCAATTGTCATATCAATTTTCTCAATGACTTTCACTGGTTGAAAATAGGATGGTAGATGCATCTACTTAGAAAATTAGAATAACATTTCAAAGTCTGCATAGTGTCAAGAATTTTCTTGTCTTAGCTAAATAATCTGTTATACATAATGTAAAATAGCCTTTCAATCAATCTTTTCTTGGGCTGTTTCATTCTTTGTTAAACGGACTTGGATGGAGTGTTAAGTCGGACACGGTATTTTGAAGAGTCCAACATGAGTACTCTTCAATTTTGTCAATTTTTTACACTAGAATGAAGTGTCCAAATACCATATCCTCGTCCGAGCGTCGAGTGTTTGACATAGGTATTTTAGGGCAAAGTGAAGAGTCCGTGTAAAGTAGGCTTCATTGTCCCTTTTGTTGAATATTCCTTATTCGCTCACTCTTCATCTTTGTGCTTACTGCTTAAGGCATATATTCAAAAAGTTAAATTTTAAGCACTCATCTAATAATTAAGGTGATGCTGAATGAATTGAAATGTGTCAATAATGCAATACTGCATCTAAATGTTTGTTTTCACCTTTTGCCTCGTCACTCCAACAAGTTTGAACTCATCGAAGTTCTTGAAACTATATTCAATATTGCATCTAAATATTTGCATTTCACATTCTGAATTTAAAAGTAAAAACTAGTATTGTTTCCGTAAGTTCCTTTGTGTTTGTGTTTGTAAGAAGAGAAGTCTCAAATGATGAGGATTTGTGAGGCAAAACCTTTTCGGTACTAACTTTTCCGTTTTTTTGTGTTTTCTTTTCTCCCCTTGATCTTCAAATCTCAGGTGAAAATGATAAGGATTACAGAGAGAGTAGTTAACACATACTTTGCCAGAATATTTTTTCAAAAGGTACTTTAATACTTATAACTTACGGAATAAAAATGTGTACTATGTTTAAAATTAGTACAGTAAACTTGGGAGAGTATTTCAGATTCATTTCAGATTGTCATAACTGCAGCCAGGGCAAAGAGATATTCTTCAAGTGGATGCGCGTCCTTCAGATGCCATAAATGTGGCTCAAAGATGTAAGGTATGTATTATGTGTACCTTTTAAAGCCAGGCACTATTAAACTTTGTTGATTGTCAAACAATATGCTCTGGAGAACGATTAGTTTGTGTTAGAATAAACATGCAGTCTATTATGTGTTTTGACGAATGGCATCCTAATCGGTTTCCATAGATCAGCCAGCCCAGGATCTCTTGAAATTGCTTAATTGGAAATTTTGATGTTCTTGACTTGATGAGCCATCAGAAATAAATTTATATAGTGTTTCTGGCGTGATATAGGTATGTTCAGACCTCAAAAAGTAGAAGCATTTTTTTGTAACCTATGATCCTTCAGAACATCTGAAAAAAGGAAAAGAGGAAAGTACTATTTTTAAACAAATGAGGGCCACTGTAGATAACTTGCTTGGCAATATGAAACAATTTGATTATGAATAATTATACTTTTTTTTAAAATTGTTTTTGTTTTTTATGTTAATTTATTTCTGCTGATCAATATTTGCTTCATGCAGGCACCTATATATGTTAATAAACAAGTTGTCTTGAGCGATACTATTAGAATTGTTTATGGGGGCAGAATTCATGATGCAAAATCTATATCTGACGTAACCTTAGGCAGTAAATACCGCTAATTCGTGGTGCTTATTTTTTCGACTTTCCCCACTCAAATTCGAAAATGTATCGTCTCCCACCCAATGGTCAGATTTGCTTCTCGAGATGGTCCAGATTTACTTCTCGAGGAACTTGATATGGTTAAGAATATGAATTTAGCTATTAAACTGGAAAGATACACTGAAGCAGGTATTTAGAGACATTTTGTAGCCTTTATTATTATTTTTATTATCATTTTCCTTTTTAACACACCAAGGAACCCGATGTGTATTTTATGGTTTAAAGCAGTCCTCGAGACAATGGTACATGCGGTTTGACAACTTCATGTTGGCTTATGGTTACTCTCGTTTTGTGTATGATCTATGTATATATTTCAGATCGCTTGATGAAGGTTCTTTAGTATATGTCGATGACATGTTGATAGCAGCAAAAGAGAAATTCAGACATTTTTCAGTTGAAGAATTTATTGAACAGTAAATTTGACATGAAAGATCTTGGATCAGCCAAGAAGATCATAGGTATGAAAATTCACACTCAGAAATGATGTGCAGAAGGTCTTGGAGAGGTTTAACATGCACAATGTTAAACCAGTTAGCATTGCTTTGGCAACAAATTTTAGGTTATCTTCACAGTTGGGTCCACAGACAGAGGATGAGGTGGAGTAGGGGTGTTCATCGGTAAAATACTGAATCGGTTCGAACCGAACTGGACCAGTTACCGAAAGTGTCCAAAATTGGGTACCGATACCGGTAACGGTTGAACCGGTATACCTGACCGATTACTCGGTCTGGTACCGGATCGATGTCGATTTTTATCGAAGCTTGTACCGGCCTAGCTTTTTAAAAGTCCAAAATTCAGCCCAAGGCCTAAAATAGCCTAGAACAGTCGAATGCTTAGTCTTTAAGCCAAAGTTCGGCCTAAGGGCTTAAGCGGTCCAAGACTTGGTAATCATTAGTTAAGCTACACTTGGTAATCATTTTATAAGGAAAACTTCCTTAAATTTTTACTAATTAACCGATGTGGGATTTGGAGACCACCAACTATTAAGACATTCACTTGGTAGTCTTTTTATAAGGAAAACTTACTTAAATTTTTATCATATAATCAATGTGAGACTTAAAAACAACCATATATATGAGTAGATATATATAACTAATGTATAGGTGATGCATCTGATCCAACGCAACTAAAACCTTACATGCTTAGGGTGAAATTATATAACTAATTGAAAATAACAAATATTAATAGTTTATAAAAAAAATATAATTGAATTTAATTAAATAAATTTATACTTGATTTTAACTTTTAGAGTTTTACAAATTAACTTTAGTTATTCATGCATTTCCACAACTATTGTCTTTATTTACGCTTATACATAAACTATAAAAAAAATGATTTATATGTCAACTCCATGATAAATTTAAATTACGACTAACTATAAAAAAATAATTTATATGTCAACTCTATTACAAATTTAAATTACGACCAACATAACTCTATATGATAATAATATACGAGTCTCTTTTTTATTCCCTTTCACATTCCTTATATTTACATGCATTAAATTTGTCATCATCATGTGTAACAACACTCTTGACTAGTTCACATTTGTGAAACATATATTTTTTGTTCAAAGTAACCAAACCAAGAAAAAATGGGCTACACGTCTAAACTAAGCATGTAAATTGCACATCAGAATGTTAAATTACATCATATTGAAGTGTGAAAAAAACTCCAATCACAAATTTCATCGCCTATACATTAGTTATATATAAACTTCCAATTTTGTCCCTAAAACCTTGTTTGCCCCTAAAAAGTTCTTCACAAAAGGCTCCACCATAATTCTAGGGTTGGCATTCCCAAAAGAATTGAAAACTCTCTAAGAAAAAAAGGATAGCACATTACCAATAAGTCCCACATTGTCTAATATGTGTTCTCTTGTTTTACCTCTATTTTATAAATAGAGGAGACCACGAATACAAATTTCATTAAGTCCCACATTGTCTAATATGCATTTTCTTGTGTTACATCTATTTTATATAAAATAGAGGAGACTTTAAGCTAATTTTACAAGGCTAAGCAAGAAAGTCTAAAGAAAGGGCTTGCACCGGTACAACTAGTTTGGTCCGGTATATACCGGACCTATAAAATTGTTAACCAGGATCGGTATCGAAAATCGGTTTGTACTAAACCAGTTTTCTCTATCCCGAACCGACCGGTTCAGAAAACCCGAAAAAATCGAAAATTTTGAACACCCCTAGGTGGAGTATATGTCCAAAGTACCGTATGCAAATGTGTTGGGTTGTATAATGTACGCCATGGTATGTACAATGTCAGATGTCTCACATGCAGTCAATGTGTTTAGCAGGTATATGGCAAATCTAGGAAAAGAGCATTGGAATGTTGTCAAATGGATTTTTCGTTATCTTGCAGGGACAACCAATTATGGTCTTATGTTTGATCGTGATACCGCAAGAAGTAAAGTTGCAGGGTTTGTTGATTCGGATTATATTGGAGACCTAGATTCAAGGAGATCTACAATAGAGTTTGTATATACCTTTTGTGAAGGATGTATATGTTGGAGGTCAGTGTTGCAAACTTGCAGTCTACGGTAGCATTATCAACAACAGAGGCTGAGTATATGGCGTTGATAGAGGCAGACAATGAGGCTTTGTGGCTAAAGGGACTAGTTGAAAAACTAGGTTTCAAGCAAGGCAATATCTAGATAGTGTGATAGTCAAAGTGCTATTCATTTAGCGAAGAACTAGGTGTTCCATGTCAGGACCAAACATATAGATATTCGGTATCATAAGATTCGTGAGTGATTGAACAGTGGTGACATTGCAGTACGCAAAGTACACAAAAAAGAATGTCGCAGATATGCTTACAAAGTCAGTTACAATAGAAAAGTTCAAGCATTGCTTGGACTTAATTCATTTCGTTAAATGTCGAGTTCGTGGTGGAGTATCCAGGGAGAGGGATACATTCACACACGAAAAAGCTCATAATACATAGTATTTGGAGAATATGAGTCAAGGTGGAGATTGTTGGAAATTGTTTCATATGGTTCCCCTTAGTGCTTTTGATCACAATTGTCAAAATGAGTGCTTGTGATAACATTTGTCAAAAATGAGCAGCCATAAAACGTGGAGCTTGTCTTCTCCCATGCACTATAAAAGGCACCCAGCAACTGCAAATTCAGACACACCAAAATAACATAGCAACGAGTGAGAAGCTCAGTGAAAGAAAAATAGAGAGGTGAGGGACTGTTTATTTTCTGGTAAAATGCATGGGACACTTTCTTTTGGTCAATGCAAATTGAGCCCAGTCTTCGTAATGCGTTGACCACCTACGCACGGGCGCTCATGCGATGTGTATTTTAAACTCAAATTTCATCAAAATTTTTGTTATTCCATGGATTTGATCCCAAAACCTCCTATTTGATATGTTAGCCACAAGACCACCCAAGCAACAAAGACCTGATTGTTTAGATTACCCAACAAATAAGTTATATACTTAATCAATCAATTTGAAAAAAGTGAGAAATTTTTTAATCTTAAGATCAAATAAGTTTATAAAATTAGAAAATAAAATAAAATATTTTATAATTAAATATGCTAAAAAAGTATAAGAAAATAATGACATTTAAACAAATTACAAAGTTACAATTAGAAAAACTAATAAAAATTATTTACACAAATTAAAAAATTAAAAAATAAATATAAATATTATTACAAATTAAATAATTACACTTATAAAAACTAATAAGATTATTTAAAAAAAATCAAAAAAAAAATATTTAGAAAAACTAATAAAATTATTTAAACAAATTCAAAAATTACACTTAGAAAAACTAATAAAACTATTTAAACAAATTCAAAAATTACACTTGAAAAACTAATAAAATTATTTAGACAAATTAAAAAACTACATTTTGAAAAACTAATAAAATTATTTAAACAAATTAACATGAAAACTAAAATTGATAATGTAAATTAATTTTAGTTAATGTTATTTAATTTTGTCAATTAATTTTTTTAAAAAATTATATATAAATTTGTGACAAAATTTAAATCTTACAAATTAATTTAATTAAAAATAAGAAATGATCATTTTATTAAAAAAATAAGGAAAAAACAAAATTAAAAAAAACCAGGTGTTCTCCCTCCTCTGTTCCCATTCCCCTTCCCCTGTAATGGCACTATGTAATTCCTCACATCCCATATCTGAATACTTTTATCCACTGACCGTGTTGCCAAAATACAATCATCATACTTAATCCAATTGACAGTATCTCAAACTCGTGAACTGGGATTATCATAATGGGTAAATCATCATAATTGACAATATCTCAAACTCTTTCACATTATAAATAATAATCAATGTCTGAAATGCATTTGGCACCAAAATTTTCGGCACTCATTCCCCAATTTTGCTCCCCTTCAAGTGCATTTTAGGCTTTGGCGCATCATCAAAACTTGATAAATCATCTATAAATCCTCTCTATTCGATTCTTCTCCACTAGCCCATCTTTTCTTTGTTGCGACTCCATTCTTTCTCTCTCCTCATTCAGCTTTGTCGCCACCACAAGAACACTATAAAAATCTCTATTTCTACACTCCAACAACGATTAACGATCCTTTTAACAGCCTCTCAATGGCTTTAAGCATCAAGATTGGATTTTCAGGAACCCTATCCCCATAATTATGATTGTTAATGTCGATTTCTTTGACTGCAGGGGGCAGTGTTCTAAAAGTCTACCTAGTCGGCCGACTAGTCGGCGACTAAGTTGGGATCGAAGCCTCAACGATTCGACTAGGGCCTAGTCCTTTGATTTAGTCGTTGGCCGACTTAGTCGGGTTCTAGTCGGCGACTAGTCGGAAAAGTCGCCCAGTCGGAATAAATCAAAAAATCGGAACAAGTCGGGGAAAATCGGAACAAGTCGAGAAAAATCGGAAAAAGTCGGGAAAAATCGGAAAAAATGGGAGCGGATGAGGTCCTTCTACCTAAAAGAAGTGGTATAAATGTGCAAGAATTAGATGAAAACGAGTTTATGTCGGAAGATGATGACAACGAAGAGGAAGATGAGGATTATGAGTTTGAGTCCGATAGAGAGCAAGTCTTGGAGTAATATGGAGAAGAGGAGGAGTGATTGACTATTGATTTTGTGCTACTTAATTAGTTTCATTTGGTTAATTGGTTTTGAACTTAGTGTCAAACTATTTGGTTTTACTTAGTTTCGATGTTTTTATTTGATGATTTGTGTTACTTATGTTATTCTACTTACTCATAACTTATGAAGTATGAAGGACGAAGGATAATATATATTTTTAAAAAATAATTGAAAATCTGACTAGCCGATTAATCCCCGACTAATCTCCTAGTCTCTAGTCGGTAGCCAACCGACCTGGGACCGACTAGCGACTTTTAGAACACTGGCGGGGGTAAATTAGAATCTTCAGGTCGGGTACTCATCGAAAGAAGAGGAGAATTTACTAGGGTTTTGAGGGGCGATGAATTCGATTGCGTCATAGGAGGAAACTTTGCCATGGAGATAGTCAATTAAGGGTTTACGATCGACGAGGGAGACGACGAGGATCTTGTGGGTTCTGGCGTTGCAGATGTAATCATGGTGCTTGAATTGGAGATTTGTGACGAAGTAATGATTTGTGACAATGTAAACTAGGCTTTCGAGTGTAGAGATTGTGGTTTTTGTAATGATGTCAATGGATTTCGTTGTTAATGTTCTTTTAAATTAATAGGTACGTTTGTGTTTTAATATATTGTGGGGTAAAATGAATTGATTTGGTATAAAAATTAATCTGTGAGAGAATCTAACAAATAAGTTTGTTGTGCTGAGGTGGTCTTATGACCAAATTCTCAAACTTTAGATTTTGAGTTATATTCTTGGGGAGAACGTGTTTTTTGGCAAATGTTCACGTAAGCGGTGCCACTGTGCCACGTAGGCAAGTCAACGCATATGTGGCAACTCGTGGCTCAATATCCAAATTTTCAAATAGAAAGGGACTTGATTTGCATTGATCGAAAGAAAAGGGCTAAATACCAAAATCACCTAAAGTTTAGGGGCAACCCATGCATTTTATCCGTTTATTTTCTCAGTTGAGAGTTTGTATTCATATTAATTATTTTCATAGTGGATTTCTGAGATCTCTCCGTGAATTTTTTTCTAGTTGGATTTTCCACGTAAAAATTTTTGTGTCATCCTTTTGTATCTCATACAGTAGTGTGTGTGTGTCAGTGTGTGTGTGTTTATATTAGTGTATTTGTGTGCTTAATTTCTCAACAGTTTCCTCTTTTCAGTTATCCAACTGTAATTTGTGTTTTGTTCAGAGATGTGGAAGTTACAATAATCAAGGCCGAAGTGCATAAAAATCCAGTAGCATTACATAAACTTGAAAGGAATTGAAGCAATATGGAAGAGATTTCCAGAATATTGGTATGTACAGTTTAACTTGTGATAGGGATGTTGGGCCTGATGCGTGTATATATATATCTAAGTGGTCACTAATTCATAGTGACATTGCTCTCCTGTTAAAGGGAAGTATATTTTATACAGTGAATTAACTATGTTTGCTTATATATGTAACAATTGGGAGCAATATATATAATTTAAAAAATAATTTGCTCTTTGTAGGGTTTATATTCTTGTAAAATGTCACCACATTGCTTCATAAATGTGGGTTTGTCAATTTGAAGAGCATATTCACATTGTATGTTTGTTTCTGCATGGCAACAGGCATTACAAACTAAAAAGGGAAGTCTCATAAACTGTTTCATTCAAATGGTTTTAGAGCACATTTGGTGGGGGCTAGGGTGGGGGCCCTAGGGCTATGTTGGTTTGCAAGGCGGGATTATTATAATTCATGAGATTATAATCCTTGCAAACAAACCTGGCCTAGGTAAGAAAGTTATAGATGAAGTTAATATTTAATGAGCAGCAAAAAAGTAGTCGGAGTAGATATTGATGATGAAAGAATTTGTCGATCTAAGTTCCTCTAGCTTGTTGGGTATTTTTGACAAGTTAATATTTAAATGTTCTTCATTTCCACCTCCTATATAAACCTAATATGGTTGAAGACTGAGCTTGTATAGCTAGGGAATACTATTAATTTGAGGTAGCTAGCTAGTGAACAACGTACTGTTGCATATAAATGTTGTATTCACGATCGATAATCATAATCCAATAGTCACTCCATTTAATTAGCCAGCCAGCCATTGAAAGCAATCGTGAGTCATTAAGCTTAATTGCCAGCAACAAACAAACTGATCGACCTCAGAATCATGCACCCCATTATCTATTCATTCCGGCCTCTTTTTTATATACGGTAATAATTATATGTACAAGGTAGAATTAATGAGAAATTAAGAAAAGATCGATTTCTCGATCCAACCATCCCACAAGAGCTAGCTAGCTAGCTAGCTAGTATGTTGAAGCCTGTCCACCCCATCCATAACAACCACTCGGCCTGCTCCTCCCAACGTACGTACGTATATGTATTATGTTGTTAATTTGTTTGGTGGAAAATGATGCCTGTCCTGTGAATGCCTAGCTAGCTAGGTCCAACCTTCCTATACATACATATTATCAACACCCACCATGCACGTCCACCACCACCGTATCAATCTAATTAAATTAAATTAAATTCAGAATCAGAATTTGTTTATTCAATTCTGAATGATATTTTCAATATGTTATCGAAGTAACACCTTACATAAACAAAGACCGCCGGGTAAATTAACATAACCAAACATTATTATAAACATACGGAAACAATTAATATATGACACATATCTATGATCAATGAATGAGTTATGAATAAAATTAAAGATATTCCATGCATGCATGGAAATCAATCAAGCTACTGTCTATATATATATATATATATATATATATATATATATATATATATATATATATATATATATATATATATATATAACAAGCTAGCTAGCTAGATGGATATCGATCCATGCATAAATATCATAAATTTAAGTGGTGACATGATCAAATCTTGATCAAATCTTCTTGTTCTTGTGCCAAAAGAGAAGCATGACTACACACTTTCTAACAATGTAGAATCTGGACCGCTTTTCTCTCAGCGTCGCCAAACACCCTTGATGATGAGGAGGAGGAGGAGGAGGAAGAGGACGATTCAACCTATAATTAACATGACCATATTTTCTCTCTGATCTCTGCTTTGACTGCCTCTCCCTAGAAGCTGTAGAACCACATTGACCCATTAATTATTTTATAAGCGGCATTCATTAATTAATTCGATTATTCGATCGAACAAAAGTGATCGATCGATGAAATCCCTTTATAACTTGTTACGCACACAAGGTGTGTGAGAATTGAAGAAATATATATATATATATATATATATATATATATATATGTTATCCACAATTAATTAATTAAGCGATCGATATATTAATTAAGCAAAGAACCACGCAACCCAATGCAATGCAATTGCTTGAGATATATATAATGATATTAAAGGGTACTATATACATATCTGGTGGAGGATCAATTGCACAGGCGGCATGCATGCAGGAATAATTAATATATCTGGTAGATGGAGACGATCCAGGCGTGGGTGTTTGGTGTCCACCAAACAGAGCTCATTTTATATATATATATATGCATCCTTGTAATTTCGTTTCAAAATTACATATAAAATTTTAAATTTTAAATAATTAAACGACATGAAATTCATAACATGTTAAATTAAATTTAATACTATTACGTCACTACTACAATTTTGTAAATAATGTTATGAATATATTTGAAAAGATTATTTATTTATTTATTTAAAAAAAAAATCGTTATTTTATAAATATATGTTTACTTTGGAGTGGTAGTATTAAATAAATTATATCGGAACGTGCTATTACATAGATTAAAATTAATTAATTAACTAGGTACTTACATGAATTGAGAGAAGACATTTTGTATGTATCATGATGTATGTATAGGTGTGTATAAAGTTCTTGAGAAGACAATTGGGATCAAACTCTAATTATTTATTTATATAATAGCTAAGGGTCAAAGTCGTCCATCAAAACACTACAAGAAAACCACTCATTGCCGACAGAACCTACTACGCTAAAGACAAAACAAGTGTCGTTTAAGATTGAGGTCATCAAGCGGCCAGCATCGCGATCCCGGCCATGCCATCGCCCTACATTGATTCGTCGCCTCGACTCCCATCGCCAAATTCAAGATCATTGGCATCACCGACAAGGCCATTGGCGACGACGATAATAAGCGACGCAGACAAATTGTCGGCAAGAAAAGACCCACGACTTTTTTGAGGGAATAACTCATTACCGATTTGTAGTCGCTTAAGATCGACATAGAGTCATTTCAAGAATGACCCTTACCTCGTATGTCGTCATTTATAAGTCATTAGCTAAGATAAATGCCGTCGCCATTACCCCCGTCGGAAATGACTACATAAATTTTGAATTGTTTTTAGATTTCAAAATTTCTGTTCATTTACAAATATACACTCATTATAAATTAATAACAACCATCAAATCACAACTATACTGTTATAAACTAGTAACCCAAATCAAATATATAGATAAAAAATATAATGGTCGCTTAAGACAACTCAAAAACGTATAAATACATACATGAAACTTCGTAATATAACATAAACTAAACTAACTACAACCCGTCACTTGTCTCCATGTCATCGAAGCCTACGGTGGTCATCACCTCAGATTTGGAGGAGGTCGCTCGTCATCAACTCGACGGCCATCGTCTTGTCTTTGGAGGAAGTTCGTCGTCATCATCACGTGCCATCATCACCGGTCGCCCACCTCCACGAGTCTCGTCTAATAAGACCCTACAAAATTAAAATATTAATAACAAAATCAAAATGAAAACATATTTACATTATTTTAGTTTGTGTTCTTCAAGTTAAAGTGACGGACTCGAACTCGCCCGTGATATCGTAATCGATTCCGCCGCTTATAACGCTGTATTCATTTCCCACGCGGTGCTATGTATGTGTTTGCGTGTCATTCGGACGGCCGATGCGGGTTTTGACCTCGTTTTCGGCTTTTAGGCTAAGTATTGGCTAGTTTTACAAACTAGGCGAGAACTCGGGCTCCTTATATCGGAATCGAGTCACGTCAGTTGTAACGCGTGTGTCTTAACACTCCGCGTATAGTACACCTGTGTTGCTTGACTTGCTAAAATAAAAGGCTCGTCCATACCAGTCATCAGTCTTTGTTTTGACTTAACGTTAACAATCACCCGTCCTGATTTTTTATCTACTTTAACTCCATTCTCAACATCAAACCAATGACAATTGAATCAAACTAATTCTTTATGACCCCAATATTTGAGAACGACAACTTCTAGAAATCGTCCATACCAGTCATCCCAAATGTTATCGTAGCAGCTACCTTTCACCACAACACAAGAATCAGCAGAAGCGACTTCCCCAATGTCACAACACTTAAATCTGTAACCGTTGACAATACAGCATGTATAAGTATCTACAGATCATTCAGGGCCGTCGGCTATAAGCTTTAGCCGATTGTCAGCTAACTCATCTGTGAAGACCTAATGTACATTAACACAACATATTCTAAAGTTAATTACGCCATAAGAATAAATCTATGATGGTAGATTCATTGAACTTGTAAAGGTTAGACTTACATGATCTTTAAACTATTGTACAAATTCTCCATTTCTCAAATTTTGCAAATCCCCTTCCGATATACTCGGATTCGCTTCACGTACTTCAGCATCATATTGACTGCAGCACAGTTATATACTCAATGTGTTTGTAAAGGAACTTGACACAATTACACCAAACATATATAGTTATGACTACTTACTTAATGTAACATAAGATCTTTTCCCTTTTTCTTGCGCTGTTCACAGTATCTACTTGTACCACAAATATCACATGACCTCTTATCTTTATTGACATCACCGTAATACAACATAAAGTCATTATCACAAGCATCAATCTTCTCATTCCCTAGCTTTTGAACTACCTTCAAAAGTAGTTATACAGTCATTACGTAAGCTTTTGAAATACCTTCAAGCAATTATACTTGTATAAAAGTAGTTCTGAGAATCATTATCCTTATTCCACTACTTCTTTTCTCTTTTCCAAATCACATAAATAATATAGCTTTATATATAACACAAAACTACAGATAATTAACCCAAGTGTTATTTATATATATGCTCATAACATAGCTTAATTAATATGATCATACATGTTCATATTACTGCATATACGTAGTAAAAGTTATATATTATCACAATGAAATCATATCTTATCACAATGAACCACTATTTCATGGCTTTAGTACAATTATTAAATAAAGTAAATATAATAGAATTGAAAAGGAAAACTTTGAGCAAAGCTTTCACATGGGAAAAACCATATACCAGTTTAATTACTGTGACGCCCCCAAAATAGGTATACATCACCCATTCTGAGTTGTCAATACATGGTACAGAAATAACTACAACTTTATTATTACAACAAAGAAAGCGTGAGTTTGAATACAAATATTATCTTACGAGACAAATATTATCATGAATAAGAATCGTGAATAAGTAACTCATGAATAATAACTAATGAATAGTAACTTCCCGACATAAAAAGTTCCAAATTTGATAAAAATTTCCAACCAATATTTCAAGATAATGATATTGAAGAAATAATATCATTTTCGAATAAAATAACATCCCTTACCTCGAAGACAAGATGACTTAAGTTGAAACACCGTATATATGAAGCTATGACTTGAACTTGTACCAGTATACCAATACTCAAAATATACTCAAAATACTCACAAGAATAAACTCGATAATATGAGAGAAAACTTGAGTTTTCGGTGTGATTTTCAATTCTAACCTAAACACCCTATTTATAGGAAAATGCTTGTAACACCAAAAGTAGAAAATTTAATATAATATTAATATATATATATATATATATATATAATCTTCTACGTACTCATTCTAGATTTCAATTCCAAAGCATTTCCCACATGCTCCCTTCTGTAACAAGTAAAAAAACGTTTTTCTTTTATAAAATAATTTAAATTTCTAAAAATCAATTATTTCGGAGCTTCGAAACTTCAATAATTCATAATAAATAGCCCTTTTGCTAGAAAATTTGAATCTCGCAATTTTTTATAGGAAATTCAATTCTCTACAACTTTGCAGAAGAAAGTTTTTCCAAATTCCAAACAAAATTGGTGAAATCCACAAACGGGTGATTTTACTGTGCTATAATCAAATTTCGGTTAAGAAATAGGGTCCACCGATTACATGTTTAACATGTTTTAAACATTTATTGCAACAAAATACTCTTCCTCCTCAGTATACTCATATATCCCACATTCGTTGTAAAAATATCACCATTATTATATTATTAAAATATAATAATATATATATTTAAATGAATTATTTTATCGTAAAAAGATAAAATTTCAATTTTCAACAATTGTCACTTTAAAAATTTTCTCCATCTATATCCACATAAAATCAATATTTTTCATCATATGAATCAATAATTAATTATTCACAAATAATATTATTGAGAATCACAATATTGACAACGGTAGTTCCAGGAAGAGGGCTTTCAATAAGAATTTCTCTCATTGGCGCCTTGATTAGGTGACCAAACCTCTCCTTGAGCGTAACTTTCTAGACTTTGCCAATAATGTTATCTAATATTATTATTCAGATAATATGAATTATTGCTTCGATAATGAAAAAATCTTGTGTAATGACAATTATTGAAACAACAACAATATAAAATATCAACGCAGACAATTATTGAATCAATAAAATAAAATAATCGAATAAAGAATTTCTGTAACCATTATTGAAGTAGTGCCTTCTTCACGTAAGAATCAATAATTGGTGCAATACCGCAAGGCCATCGCTCAACAACGCAGACAAGCAGCGTGTTTTAATCCACCTTGGGTATTCCAATAAAGATTAATGGTAACAATCTGGCCTGTTATTTATAAACAACTTATTCTTCGCTGTTTTCTTCCTCCAATCGCTTTTAGTTATGGGGCCCATTACATGGTATCGCTGGCCGCATTTAATATTCCCGACAAAGATTTAATATTCCACGACCAAACGAATATTCCCAACAATAATGAATATTATATCACCACTTGCTTATTTAAAATATTTATGCATTTTTACCCATAACTAACCACATTAATCAAATCCACCCTTACTATTTTAAAATAATAAATAAAGGAAATTCCTTTTATTTAAAAAAAATTAGGGGTCTTACATGTTTAACATGTTTTAAACATTTATTGTAACAAAATACTCTTTCTCCTCATATACTCATATATCACACATTTATTGTAAATATATCACCATTATTATATTATTAAAAATATAATAATATATTTAAATGAATTATTTTATCGTAAAAAGATAAAATTTTAATTTTCAACAATTGTCACATTAAAAATTTTCTCCATCTATATCCACATAAAATCAATATTTTCCTCATCATATAAATCAATAATTAATTATTCACGAATAATATTACAGAATCACATCATCGACAACCTGTGCAAGTTCAGGAAAGAGGGGATTTCAATAAGAATTTCTCACTTCATCGGGCGCGCAAGTAATTAGGTGACCAAACCTCTCCTAGATGTAACTTTCAGACATTGCCAATAATGTTATCCAATAATATTATTCAGATAATATGAATTATTGCTTCGATAATGAAAAATACTATGTAATGACAATTATTGAAACAACAAAGAATATAAAATATCAACACAACAATAATTGAATCAATAAAATAAAATATCGAATAAGTAATTATCAGTAACCATTATCGAGTAAAGGCCTTCTTACGTAAGAATCAATAATTGGTGCAATACCGTGCGCTAACGTGTGTTTTAACCACCGAGTATTTTAACAAAGATTAATTAGTAATAACTACGCCAAGTTATTTTTAAACAACTTATATTTGTCGTTTTCTTCATCCAATCGCTTTCAGTTATGGGGCCCACACATGGTCAAGGCTTGGTAAATGCATTTAATATTCCCCGACAAGAAGAATATTCCACAACCAAACAAATATTCCCCGACAACAATGAGTATTTTATAACCACTTGCTTATTTTCAAATATTTGCGTATTTTACCCATAACTATCCACATTAATCAAATCAACCCTTACTATTTCAAAATAATAAATAGAGAAAATTAAATTTCATTAATAATAAGTTAGGGTCTTACAATTACATACACTAAATGATGAACAAACTAAACTACTTCAAGTTTTATACCCTAATTAAACTAGTAATAAGAATTGAATAAAAACCATAAATATGAATTAACAAGTTGCTATACAAACTTAAAAGTATTGCATTATATGAATATCACCAACATCAAGTTCATCTATTCAACCCACTTAAAAACCCCAATGTGAAATCAAAGTTAACACTGATAGAATTTTATGTTCATAATATGAGCAATAAATCATGTGCAGTGGCTATTAAGAGAAGAAACATTACCTTTACTCTTAATTTAACAATTTGAATAAAATGGCATCAACCGGTTGAAGAAGAACAATGAGTCGCCGGCGGTGAAGCGATGGCGCAGGAAAGAGGGAGAAGTAATGACTTAAAAAGAGGAGGAAAGGGCGAATATCTTGGTAAGTGAAATAATGGAGTCTTCAATTGAGAGGGAAACGACCAAATTGAGAGGGAAAGGAGAAAACGCAGACCACAAAGGGAAAATGAAAAAGAAGACGTTGCCTTCGCGAACCAGGGTTTTAAAAAACATTACTCATTCTCGACTGCGTATCCCTTCGCTTCCCCATTCCCGCATCACCATTAAGTTTTTTTGACCTTGCCAAAGGTTGCCGTCCTTACGAAGTTTTATGTCCGTCGCCAATAAGTTTTTCCTCCACCGTCAAAGTTTCGCACCTATTTTTCCTGGGGGGAAATACATTAGCGACGACATGCATTAGCGACTTTAACGCTGTTTTAAGAATGACAATATTATCGACGGGTTCAGTGTCGTCGCCAATAACACCGTCGCCAATGACCAATTTCCTTGTAGTGAGATTATGAAATCCTAATACCCATTATGTCAAGTACTATTAGTAATATTATTTATAGGCCACATAATTAATTACCAAACCCATAAATAAAATGATTAAATTAATACAATATGTAAGTCCAATAATTACATAAATAGTAGAGACCACATAAAAAAATAAAATATTCTACCATTCTACCACTTGGCCGAAATACTATTTATATACAAAACATAACGCTTACAATCACTAATTTGGCCGAATATTAATTTAATATTTATATCTTGTTCAAATAAAAACACAAATGCGAATTAATACAATCTTTGTGTCACTATTAACACAAGATCTTCATTAATTACACAATTAGTACTTTTATATAACATAGATTAACATTAAGCATAACATGTATGAATAGAGTTTACATAAGTGGTAATAGATTAAACTCATTCATATGGTACAAAAAATAATTGTTTGCTCATAAATTCTCAAGTGCGCATAATAAAGAGAATAGCAAACCATAAACATAATGTGAAGTTCAAAACAACGAGCTCAAAAAATGTTGTCTTACATCAAAATAACTCACTAATTAAGACTGACAGTTAAACCCATGTCGGCAACATGCTCTAAAAAGAGCTTGGGTGGTAACCTTTCGTAAGTGAATCCGCTAACATATCATGCGTACTAATATACTTAATGACAACGCTTTGATCTTCAACTCTTTCCCTGACAAATAAGTATTTAGTATCGAGATATAGTCCAACACCACTCGAACTGGTGTTGTTGAAAAAATTAACATCGTAATCATTTTCACAAAATACTTTCAATGGCCTTGAAATGGAATCTACAACCTTAAGTCCTGAAATAAGATTCCTCAATAATACGACATGAAAAGTAGCATGATAACAAGTCACATATTATGTCATCATTGTGGAAGTGGTAGTTAACTCCTACTTATGACTTCTCCACAAAATAGGGCCTCCTGAAATCATAAATATGTACCTTAATGTAGATTTCTTTCGTCTTTACACTTAAAAAAATTAGAATCAAAATAACAACAAACTTCAAGGTTATCTGTTTTTCTGATATAAGTATAAATCCTTAGTACCCTGTATGAAACAATCCGGGTCAAATCACAAGTCCGGAACAAATCTCAGGTCAAATCCCAAGTTCTAATCGAATCAAATCCATTAAAATAACGTCTCAAATTACTGGCCCAATAGTATCTTCTTGGGTCAACTTAGCCCACCACAAGCTCCCAAAAGGTCATGACTTGAAGGTACTATTGGTAGTAACTTATTTTCTTATATGAAGACAAATTTTTTCCCTATCTTTCGATGTGGGACTAGGGTGTTACAAACTCCCCCACTTAAATTTCTAACGTCCCTGTCAGAACCGATCACACACGGCCCAAAGATTTTTGTCTCTCTAGTCATTGTGGGATAATACCGGCTGGTTTCGTGTCCCCACCTCCGGACCTCCATCTTTCCATTGTGGGATAATACCACCAGCCGTGTGTCCCCACCTCCGACAACCCGATCGTGATGACCAGAAACTTTAGCCGAGAAGTATCCTCGATACCATATGAAACAACCCGGGTCAAATCCTGAATTCGAAACAAATCTCGGGTCAAATCCCAAGTCCGAATCAAATCAAATCCATCAAAATAATGTCTCAAACTACTGGCCCAATAGTATCTTCTTGGGTCAACTTAGTCCACTACAGGCTCCCAAAAGGTCATGACTTGAAGGTACTATTGGTAGTAACTTATTTTCTTATATGAAGACAAATTTTTTCCCTATCTTTCGATGTGGGACTGGGGTGTTACAAACTCCCCCACTTAAATTTCTAACATCCCCGTCAGAACCGATCACACACACGGCCCAAAGATTTTTTCCTCTCTAGCCATTATGGGATAATACCGGCTGGTTTCGTGTTCCCACCTCCGGACCTCCATCTCTCCACTATGGGATAATACCACCAGCCTTCGTGTCCGCACCTCCGGCAACCCGATCAGATGACACGACCCGAGCTTTAGAGAGTCGACTCTGATACCAAATGAAACAACCCAGGTCAAATCCCAAGTCCGAAACAAATCTCGGGTCAAATCCCAAGTCCAAATCGAATCAAATCCATCAAAATAAGGTCTCAAACTACTGGCCCAATAGTATTTTCTTGGGTCAACTTATCCCACCACAGGCTCCCAAAAGGTCATGACTTGAAGATACTATTGGTAGTAACTTATTTTCTTATATAAAGACAAATTTTTTCCCTATCTTTCGATGTGGGACTGGGGTGTTACACTGTAAGTAGCGTAAAATCTTGTTGGCTGCTTTTCAATGATCAAAACCTGAATTTGACTAGTAACGTCCAAGCATGTCAGTTACATACGCTATATCTAGACGTGTACAAACTTGAGCATACATAAGACTCCCAACCACAGAAGCATATATAGGAAATAAGATTCATTTGATCACATTCAAGTTGATTCTTAGGACATTGATATGAGCCATATTTGTCTCCATTAACAACGGGGCGACGGTAGGGAGCAATTTTGCATGTTGTATTAGTTAATAACTTTGTCAATATAAGCTCTTTGGGACAATTCTAATTTCCCGCGAGACTTGTCTCGATGAATTTCAGTACCTATAACATAAGAGGCTTCATCGAGATTCTTCATATCAAAATTTTCAGAAAGGTAACGTTTAGTCTCATACAACATGTTTAAGTTATTACTTGCAAGTAATGTATCATCAACATAAAATACAAGAATAACAAATTTACTTTCACTGACCTTCAAGTATATGCATTGATCCACTATATTTTTTTTTAGATCAAAATTACTCATCACCTCGTGAAACTTAAGATACCATTGTCGAGAATCATGTTTAAACCCATAGATGGACATCTTAAGTATACATGTCATATGTTCCTTAATTGCCTATAACCAGAAAACCTTCTGGTTGTGCCATATAGACATTCTCATGCAAGCTACCATTAAGGAATGTAGTTTTAACATCCATCTGATATAACTCTAAATCATAATGATGAGCTACTAGAGCAATGACTATTCGAAATGAATCTTTCCTGAATACGGAGAGAAAGTTTCATTATTATCCACACCTTCCTTTTGAGTGAAATTGTGACGCCCCCAAAAGAGGTCCACACAACTCATTTTGAGTCGTCAAAATATATGGTACAGAATCCAAATACAAACTTTATTTATACAACTGTCGTGCAAAATACGACAACACATAAGTTGAGAGTTTGAATACAAATATTGTACCATACGTACATAATACGACAATATTCATACTCAAATTAAGTCTTCATTACAATTATTGTCACATTATTTTACAACATAATGAAAACTGCTATAGTGACTATCTTGGACCGTCACTCCATTCCCCGTTTAGTCCCACCTATATTCTCATTTCCTGAAAAGAACAATGAAAGAAAAGGGTGAGTTCAACTAGCCCAGTAAAGAATATTATGACTAAGATAATGTAGAATAAATTATCATTCATCTTTAACACGAAAAAATCTGATAGAATACAATAGACAACAAGTTTTAGATCAACAATTGCAGCGGAAATAGCAATCCATTAGAAAAGTCAAGTAGAGCATGATGTCTACTATCTTCTATGATTTAAAAGTTCATCATCAATATTTTATCCCTGTAACACCAATCAATAATTATTTCCAATCAACGAATTATCTATTAACTACAGGCAAAAGATAATCGTTTGCATCACAACTGGTCATGATCATGCCAAACACATATTCATATTTGAACTACGGGCTAAAGAGAACTTTCATCATAAACCTTTGCATGTAACATTAAAGGTCATGATTATATCAATACACAATTTCTAGTCATAATCATACCAATCAACAGTCCATTTATGCACTACGGGCCAAAGATGATTTTCCATCACAAATTTAAGTATGGAGATGATGACAATGATATAAAGAATGAATCAAGTGAGATCAAGGATAAATATTAAAGATTTATAATTCAATTTATCCAGAGTTCAAGAATGTTCAAATTGTCAACATTATAACTAATTGTGGAGTAAAATTCAAGAATGATATTCATGTATCAAAAATAATTTGGATAGAAAAGAAACCAATTTTGTCTTGAATAGTATCCCGAGTGAATAGTAACCCATGAATAGATGAAGCACAAACTATTAATGATATTCTACTAATTTAAGGGATTTTCACCATTTAACAATAAGGTTATATAAATAAACAATAAATTTGTACCATAAATGAAGAAAAATATGAAAGAAAACGATATCCTTTGACGAGTACAAAAGAAATGATATCCCATACGATTATGAAAGAATATACGAAACTGCAAATGAATTTTCACCCGTTATGCGGTAATCCGCGTAAACAGATCATTTTCACAACTTAATAAAAAATGAATACGAAGGGTTATTCACCAAGCATGCTGTAATTCGCGTAGACAAGTTATTCACATAGATTAATAAGGAATAGAATGACAACTCTTATGAGTATGAAAAAAATAACATCATTTACCTTTGTAGGACACTAAATCTGTCTGGTATAGCGGAGATATTTTTGAGAAAATCTTGCACTATTAGCTACACTCAAAGTATTCTTATACTAGAAAGAAATACGCACAATATTATAGAAGAATAATTCTTTGATTCTGGTGTGATTTTCATTTATTAACTAAGCATCATATTTATAGGAGAATGGTAGGGCACTATTTAAGAAAATTTCACGGACTAACAGTGAAAAGATTATTTATTTATTTATTATAACAAAATCGTCATTTTATAAATATCTGTTAACTTTGGAGTGGTAGTATTAAATAAATTATATCGGAACGTCCTATTACATTGAATAAAATCAATTAATTAATTATTAGGTCTTTACATGAATCGAGAGAAAACATCTTGTATGTATCACTCTTCTGTTGCGCTTAAGGGTGAAGGTCTTCAATTGCCTCTCCGATCAATCTTATGATGGATGTATAGATGTGTAAAAAGTTCTTGAAACGACAATTGGAACCAAACCCTAACCGTTTTATTTATAAAAAAACTAAGGGTCAAAATCGCCCATTAAGATTATGAAACCCTAGGGCCCATTATTCCAAGTACTGTCAGTAATATTATTTATAGGCCACATAATTAATTATTAAACCCATAAATAAAATAATTAAATTAATATAATATATAAGTCCAATAATTACATAATTAGTAGAGTTCACATAAGAAAATAAAATATTCTGACAGGTAGAACTTATTAAAGATGGTGGATCAGGTGGTGGTGGTGGTTGTTGCGTTGAGAAAAAGTGTAATAAAAACTAATTAATAATTACTTTTAATATAACAACAACTAATTACTCAACACCATCTTTTCTACATTCAAGAGAAGGAAGGAAGGAACCTTGTACGGTACTTGTACATTCCTAAGCTAGCTACCTTAACTAAGCAAATTATATAATTATGATAGCGGATTGGTTCTTAGTTTGGTCTCTCGACTAAGAAAATTGTTATATATGTATATATATATATATATATGACGACTTTGAATATTCAACGATTTTCAATTGACAACAAACTTCATTAATTAATTTAGTAGTGGATCGGATGGATGTACGTACGTATATATACATATGCGCATGCATGAATTAATCGGGCCGGGTTAAT
Source organism: Panax ginseng (assembly GCA_020205605.1). NCBI lineage: Eukaryota > Viridiplantae > Streptophyta > Magnoliopsida > Apiales > Araliaceae > Panax > Panax ginseng. Next base: position 101,409,442 of record CM035150.1, read on the forward strand.
TAATTGCTCAGGAGGTCCAAAGCAATGCGTGCCTGTCTTCTCACAATCACCCCTCGAACCACACCTTGCAGCTTCACTAGACTCCTTAGTGCTCGAAACGCCCTTCTTGCCTATATATATATATATATATATATATATATATATATTAATAATTAATATACATATGTATATTTTAGTAAAAATAAATATAGATAGATGTATGAAATGAAATAATTAAAATGGTTTGAGGATATATATATATTGATTGATATTACAAGATGAGGGCGAAAATATGATTGGATGATGATGGCTGCAATGTCTTGTTGGGGTAAAAAGTAGCAGAATTTGTTAGTATGATCCGTCGTCGCAGCATTGAGTTGATCAATTTCTCTAGTTGTAGCTTTTGCTTCTTCTTGATTGAAGGTAGTGATATTATTGGTGTGAAGATGAAGGATGAGAGTAGTAGTTTGGCGATGAGATGATGATGATGATCTGAATAACTTTCTTCTAATAAGGCCAAACCAATTGGTCTTCTTCTTTTTCTGCTGCTGCTGCAGGGTTGGGCTACCACTACTAGTTATAAGTACTCCCATTTCTTAATTATGCTAATTAGAGCTTTATCTATATATCTCTATGACTAGCTCCATATATATATATATATATATATATATATATATATATATATATATATAATATTGAGACTATCGATCAAGATGAGATATTATTGTACGTGCTTAATTGTATGTATATATATGTATGTTGCTACTTGGACTTAGCTTAGCTAATAACCAACTAATTTCTGCACAATTAATTAATTAATTATTAGTCGTAATTAATTAAGGCTGGCTGTGCAGCTAGGTAGGGATGGATGGATGTGCTCCCCATGTTTTCTTCTGGCCGGCCGGCGTGGACATACACAAATAAATTAAGAGGGCAGAAATTAATGATCTGCTACATATATGTAATATATATACATACTCCCCTCTCCTCCCCTCCCTCATTACTTGTGTCCGATCGAACGTGGGTACTGGATCAATCTCCATCTTTTTCTAACTTATACTATAATAGCTAGCTAGCTATCTCATTCCATTTACTCTCTCTATTTAATATCACACCTCTCTCTCCCCCCTTTCTCATTTTTTTATCTTGTGTTGCATGCCCTGTTGACCCAATTCTTCGCCCATACCATATCAAAATATCTAACAATCAAATAAGGTTTTTAACACGACATGATGCATATATAATTTATCTATATTTCTTGAGAGCCTATTTAATTAATGTATCTCATATTATATAAAAAAAAATATAGGCGGTGGAACTCAAAAATATGAGATGAGAAAGGTTATGCTTTGGTACGCGCGTTTAATTTGCGTCATGTTATTATTGTTGGACTTTTGTTTAATGATTTTTTTAGTAACTTTAGCTTATTTAAAAATGTAAATAATTTTAATTTATCATGAGAGCTAGCTTTCTCCTAGTCCTACCAATTACCAAAACTCACAAACACATGCAGATACCGTTGGTATCTCGATCGTATCCTTTTTCTTAATTTGGTCGGTGGGAATATATAAACATCCAGTACAACATTTATCACAAAGTAAAACGAATTACTCCTTTCATCTTACCCAGAACTAGCACGCACCAACTACTATTAATGAACAAAGGTGTTCACAAGGTTTACCAAATGTATCCAATCATATATACAATATCTCTCAACTCCTGGTAGTGCATGATTGCATTGACAGTTGTGGTTATTTATGTACAACAACTTCCTTATTTATTTTCAGTTCACCAGTACAACAGATCAACTACGTACATCTTGGGCTGCATCTGCAGATTATATCTAACCCTGCCTGTTCAGAGAGAGGGGAGATCAAAGGCTTTACATGGACTAGAAACAAGCCATTGGAAGTTCATTTTGACTCCAAGCAGCAAAACCACCAGCTATGTCAGTAACCCCAGTAAACCCCTGCAGAATTACAAAGAGTGTATATGTGTCCAGTTAAGACTTGAATCAAGGTTAGAAGTTAACTAAACCTGACTATGATACGCAGACCATATGAATGCACAAAGAGGAAGCATGCAAAAGGAAAATTAAAATAAACAACACAAATGAAGCAAAGATTTCAAGTCCATATCTATGCAGATTCCCACTTTAGACCATAACAATTGATGTAATAATTAACAAAATGACCATCCAAAGGTTACTCTATATAACATCTTGATGGGCATTTCCAGTCTGTCATTAAGCAATTTCCGCATTCAGTTTGTATCCTAGGTTGCCTGTAAATTCCCATCTAATCTTGTAAGATTGACCAACCAAAAAACTTAAAACTTTAAATGATTCATCTTGATGCTTACCAATTGATTCATACTCTGAATGATTAATCTGCATAAGATTGACACTCCTATATATAGACTTGAGTTTCATTGAAAAAGAAAATATATCCATGCATCTGAGGAAGCTTATATAAACTATAAAGACCATATTAAAGTTTTCCAAAGAGTACCTCCAGATCACACTAACATGTTGCAGAATATATATAGCTTGCTCATTGTTTCAGTATTTCTTCCAAACACCGGGAAATAAAAAAAGTTTAAGAAACAAAAGTAACTCGCAACATATTCTGTTCAATGTTACCTTCTGTGGTTAACGTTATACAGCAACAAATTTCTAGAAACAAGTGGACAAGAAATACTTGTATGTATCTAAAAAGTACGTACATGATGACTGAAAATGAGTAGAGCCTTTTGTCTCAGCTAAATACTTACAGCTGTTAGAAGATCAGTTACAGCTAGCCATGAGTGACCTTTTCCCCAACTGCAGCCCTGTAGAAGGGCATAAATAGAACATCATTAATGATGAACTTTGATGTAAAGTTAAAAACTTTGTCCATATAAATCAATCCCAAGTCACGTTCAGGAGCATACAACAATAATTTCATCATCTTTTCTGAAATGTGACAGTACTTCATCCACGAAGTTGGGGTTTTTGATCATCCCTGAATCAGCAAACGAAAGAATGATAGATACGGATACAACACCAACCAAATAAAATATAATATGGGAAAAGTCTATTTTTTTGCTGCTGCCCAAAGGCTAAAGATCAATGCAAATAGTAGTTTTATATATTTATCAAAAGTATTCGTAATACAATGCTTGCTCAATACAACATAATCCCCATTCTATAATTGGATGCCAGGAAAATCATGTCACTATGACCAACCTAAAGCGGCCTTTTCTATCACTTCTCAGTCACGCTATTTGTAATTAAAAAATAAATAAAAAATCATATTTGGAATAAGAAAAGTTCAACTCAAGGTCAAGATTTAGTCAAAATTTTCAGCTCAAGTTCAAACCGGGGATGGGGATAGGGGGAATCTACTACTCCATGCATCCAATGAGAGTCTAATTTCTGGTTGGCCACTCAAAATGAAAGTCCACCTTCAAATTTAATGTAACAACTCTCATCATATTTATGTAAGTTGTGACATTTGTTGATAATATCAACAAATTTAAAACATCTAAGTTTTAGTAGTCTGTAAGTTGTGAGCTTGATGCTTGATAAAGCAAGTTGGAATTAGAACATTATATATATATATATATATGGGTTTATGGTGATTACTGAGAAGAAACCTGATCCAACTCTGAACAAGTAAGGAATATTGATAGCACCAACGGCACGTCCAGCACTGAATTCTTCAGGAGTCCTACAAAATTAGCAGAGCCACCACCCAAATATCCACAGGAATCAAAATAGCAATCAAGCCCAGTTAAGCTCAAGAAAATTGAACCCAATATTCACAAGAATCAATCAAAGAATATTATTAGTAGGTACGGTACCTGACATCCAAGTAGCGGTGGCCAGCTTGAAGAAGCTCGTAAGCTACACGAACTGGTACAGAAGTGGGAGTAGTTGTAAATTCCACAGTCTCTCCCACAGTCGCCATCCACGTTTTTTAAGAAATTATTAAAGAAATTAATTAAATATTTCTTAAACTGAACTAATTAGTTTAAGAAATTTTTTTTAAACTGAACTAATTTTTTAAAAAACGTTAACTAATTTTTTTTAAACTGAACTAATTTTTTAAAAAGAAATTATGTTAAAAAATTTATATTTTTAAAATTCTATTTTTAAAAAAGTCTGTTTTATTGTGAAATTATTATTATTATTTTGTAATAATAATTTAATATAACAAAAAACATAATAACAGAATTTTTAATTTTAAAAACGTTAATTTTTTTAAAAACGCAACTTTTTTATAAAAAACAGAATTTTTTAATTTTTTAAAAACGCGTTAATTTTTTAAACTGAACTAATATTTTTTTTAAACTGAACTATTTTTTTAAAAAACGTTAACTAAACGTTATTTAATAATAATAAATAAAATACTACTACTACTAATAATAAAATACTACTAATATTAATAATTTTAAAATTTAATTTTTTTAAAATTATATAAATTATAAAAATATTTTTATATGAATAATTATAAATAATAAAGTATTATTATAAATAAATAAAATTATAAAATATTTATTTTTCAGATTCAATTATTATTATTGTATGTGAAAACCGAAAATGGAAAGAATGATAGATATGGGTCAAAGGTCAAAGAAAGTCATTCACATCAAATAGAAAACTAACCCTTTTATGTTTGTCGGTTTTTTTTCGTCTGCTTTTTTGGACGAAAATTTAAAATAATAACCATTTTATAATATATGAAAGTACAAGTTATTCAATCAGAAAAAAAAAAGTTTTTGTGAACTGTGAATGAAAATCGGACCCAAAGATAACGGTAATTCAAAACGTTATTTATCCCAATAAAATTTGTATTTGAATTTTGTATCATGTATTTTGACGACTCAAAATAGATTATGTGGACCTATTTTAGGCCTTCACAAAGTACATATTGTACAAAAATTAAGAAAAATAAAAATAGAGGAAATACAATAATTTTTTTAAAAATTTATTTCTAATACCCCCATAAAATTATATAATGTGACAAGTATTTTTATTTTTTATACTAATTGACCTTACTAGATTACTAAGTTATCCTTTACTTTATGTGCTTTATCTTTTTTTTTTGAGATAAAAATATTTGTACTTTTAATTATGTTTTTGAAACCATAGAGTATATAAATAAGAGGTAAAATAGAAGAGGTTAGGAGAGAATAAGAGATTAAAAATAAAGAATATATTAAGAATAAGAAAATAAATAAAAGAGAAAAAAATAGTGATAAAGATTCAAAAAGATAGTTATTTTCTTCTCTCTTCATTAATAATATGGCAAATATGTTGGTATTGAATAATACAAAATACTAATAGTATTGATCATCTTCATATAACTTATTTTCTTGTAAATAATGGGGGTGAATAAAAAAAATTGAAAAAAAAAAACAAACTACAAAAAAGCTTAACCAATGAAAATTTCAATAAAACGAAAAAAATACAAAATCATACATTTGGTTACAACAACAATTATTAGCGAAAAATCGCACCAAATTAATCGAACCGTACATAAACAAACACATATGTATGATACAACTCCAGTTTCTGATTACTAATTTAATAATAAAAAATGCATTCATTCATGAATTAATTGTTTACGTATATTTTGCTAGCTTTTAGTTGTTTATATAATTTTTCTTCTACTTATTCCTATCACCCGAATAACAAACTTGTAGGAAGTATTCATAAACTTTTAAACTCTTTTTATTATTAACTTATCTACTTTCTTCATTATTTGAATAACATATTAACTCGAAAAAAATTGTAATTGTAAAATATAATAATATTAATCGTTATATTATAACATGTAAATGTACAAAATGTATACCCCTAATTAAAGGTGCAAACGAATTGAGTCGATTCGAGTATTGAGTTACTTAGATTTGGCTTACAAAATTTATCGAGTATAAAATAAGGTTTGATAAAGGTTCGTTTAGCTATCGAGTCGAGCACAATTCCGAATCGAGTCCGAATAATTTAGACTTTTTCAACGAATATGATTCGAGTATTAATAGAAAATTATAATTTGAGGATGTTCGAATAATTTATCAAATCTTAAAATGTGTTCATATTTGACTCATTTATATTTGAAGTGAAATTAATCGAATCTAAAGTCTGATTTAATCTAAAATCAACCTGGAACTCATTTTTAGCGCTCCCTATAATTAAATAATACGGAGCGGAATGGAATAATCGGATAAATGGGGCTGGAACGGAGCGAGTATAAAACATTATTTTTGAAATCGGGTCGAATTCGGGAGATAACTTCACAAGTGAATGTTCCTTCTGAAGCTGAACCTGGTAAAAGGCAAGCAGAGTAAAGTAACGAAAAAGAAACGAGCAGCCAGGGGAGAAAAAGGCAATTAGGAGGAGGGAGCAGAGATTATGGCGAGCTTCCTGAGCATTATCTCATCATCTCCTACTCTATGCTTCAAGACCCCTCATCTCTCTCCTCCTTCAATTTCTTCTATCACCCACCTCAAGGTACTCCTCTTTTTCTCTCTCCTCTCTCTCTCTCTATATATGTATGTATACATGTTAATGGGTTTTGTTTCAATTGATTGATTGAAGAACGTTTGGGGTCGGCAATTGGTGTTGCTTCGTGTCAAGTGCTTTTCAGATGATGAGCCTATTATTAACAAAGACGCGGTTGAGGAGGAGGAGGAGGAGTCCGAGCCTACCAATTCATTTCTGTCGTCGTCTTCTACTACGAGCATTTCAGCATACAACTGGTGCGCGGGCCTTGGATGGTTAGGCTTTTTGGAGACTGCATATCTGACATATCTCAAGCTCACCAATTCCGATGCCTTCTGTCCTATTGGTGGTGGCAGTTGCGCCAACATCCTCAACAGCGACTACGCCCTTCTTTTTGGTACCTCTTTTCGTCTTATGCTCTTATAAGTCTCAATTACACACAAAAAAGCACCAACAAAGAATAAAGAACAAAGCTCTTTTTGTTTTTCTTGGGTGTTACTATTATTCTTTTGAGTTTGTACACTGGTTAAGGATTTTGTGAATTTCCTTGTTTAGATTAAGGAATTAGTGCTATTATCAGCAATAAAAAAGATTAAAAAAATGAATTCGTTTTGCAACACAAATGTGCATCCTTGCGAAGCCTTGATATAGGAGCAAACCGAGAACCACCTACCTGATGCTCCCTCCACCGAACTTGATCCCCTTGGTTATATGTTTGACAACGGTAGCATGATTGGGTGTCTATTAGTGGTCTAGTAGGAATTTCTAGAATTTTACACTTTGCTCGAATGAGCAATCTCAAAGATGATGGTATAAGAAAAGGAAACATTTTTCATTAAAAAGATGATGGTATAAGAAAAGGAGTTTGTTAATTCAAGGAAACCTCAAATATGATTTAACTCTGGAACAAACTCCATTTTACAATATGAAGTTTTAATTCAAAACCATAAAGCAAGTGTCAAATTACTAGTGTGGCATTAAAAACAAGTAGGGACCCATATAGACGGGTTGAAATATTTTGTAGCTGATCATTAAGTAGTAGGTGCCTTTCATATTTAGTAGTCAGTCTATTGACTCTGCAAATATCAATCTAAATTTTCATGTAATATTATTAGGTACATGTGTTTGTGAACACCTAAAAGATAGAAAATTAAAAGAACTAACCCTGTTTTTTGAAAATTCTGATTGCTGCTTAACTAGTAATTTTGCGCTTAAACTCGTAGTTTGATAAAGACTTGCAAAATTTTTATCTTATATTTATAGTAACATCATTCAAAGAGTTCTTTATCAGAGGTGTTAAGTTATTATTCTGCATCTTGCTTGCTAATAAAACCATGAAAACGACTTTATAGCTTTTAGGAAAATAAAATTAGGGATTAACATTTTGACACTCCATTGAGTAGCTATAGGCACTCCAAAGGGCTAATCTTTTTCATAAAAAATGAAGTGCTAATTGGGCCACTCCTAAATAATTTTTTTGGCACATGTTTGGCATGTGATAATGTGTGAACTTCTCAAATAAAGATTGGCTTGCTTGCTGACCTTGAGCTTAAATTTTAAGTTTATAGTTTCAGTTTCAAAAAATGGAAGACTTACCTTACTATTTTCTGCATTCCTTACCTGGTTTTTTCTCCTCCCTTCCCCCTCAACCCCGCCCTCTCTACCTTTTCCCCTTTTTCTTCCTATATGGGTTTCCATCTCAAGTTGCAATCTCAAGTTGCAACCATTGTAATCATGATAATGCTTCTCTTGAATTGTTTCTTGTTTTTTCACAATGATCCATCATACACCGCTAATTTTCACTTCATCAATCAACACACACACACACACACACATATATGTATATATCCTAGCTCCTTCTTTACAATAATAAAATGCACTAGAACTGGATGTGCCAATCAAACTGAAAGTAACTATTTGATAGAAAACTTTTAGTGATAATCCTTTTTGCATTTTCCAGGTGTGCCTCTTCCATTGATTGGAATGATTGCATACGGGTTAGTAACAACCCTTGCGCTACAGTTGGCTGGAAAGGACTTGCTTTTCAGATTTGGTGATGCCAATGGTCGTTTGGTGTTACTGGGGATAACTACTTCCATGGCAACTGCCAGTACATACTTCTTATACATTTTGAGCACAAAATTTACTGGAGATTCATGTGCATACTGTTTAGTGTCGGCTCTTTTATCATTTAGCTTGCTCTTCACCACCCTAAAGGTCATTTTTACTCCTTCAAATAATGAATTTTATTTGACATATTGGTGAATCAGCAGTTGCAACTCCCTATGATTTATTTATTTTTCTGCAGGCTTCGGCGTTACAAGAAATTCAAAAAGTAGTGGGTCTGCAGCTATGCGTAGCTGCCTTGGTGGTTACTGCTTTAAGCACCTCATATAGTTCAATGCCTCTCTCTACAAGGTAATTTTTAATCGTAGTACGTCTCATTCCATAGATATTTGGCTTACGCTTTCACACTCTTGTAAAAAGACTACTTTTCTTTATTAATTGCATCAAGTCATTTTTGGATCTGTACGTTTAGTCCTTTATTTTTGAGAAATTCTTTTGTTAGACATTAATGATACTGAATACAGTACTTATGTTCTTGTAGGTGCCAGTGTTTTTAGTTATTCTCTCCCCCTCATTCTTCTTCCATTTATTTTCTGTAAGTTGCTCAGATTTTATCAATTTTCTACAGCCTATCTAAAAAGAAACTTATTTCGACTTTCCAGCGCATTTAATGGTGTTATAAAGTTCTAAGAGGCATATTCAGCAATGCCAATGGCTTCTATGACCAGTGTTGCCCAGTCATTGCTTTTGTAATTAATCCTTCTTTTAGGGTACCGTCTTTGAAATGTCTTCCCCGCCTCTTGTGTTCTGTCAAATGAGGGAAAGAAAATTTGCATGCAATAGCACGCGATTGGATTGAGAAATACAAGGATACTCTGAGGAACTCAATATTGCAAAGTTATATAGCTTATTTGTAATGACTCACTGGGTTGTTTTGATGTTAAAAAGTAATTATATTACAATTATCAGTAAATCAGCACACCTTAGTTCTTTTTGTTCTGATTGTTGGGATATATGCTTAGAAATAGAGAGAAAAGAAGAAGTTTGGTATGGTAAATCCTGGATGAGCCTATGACTTCCCAGTTGAGTTATTGTTGAATGAAAATTAGAAGATGTTGAGGTTAATGATCATAGACTCGTATGTTCTTGCCTTCTTGGAATTAAAGAATTATTCTTCATTGTGTTCTAATTATTTCAGTAACAGCATGTTTCAAGGCTTTTTATGTAAAACGGACATCTCTCTATTCTTTTGGTCATATATATGTACAGCCTGGCTGAGCCTGACCTGCAATTCTTCACAACTGAGATTACCACACAGTCGAGTTCTTTTGCTCTCTCTCTTGCAAAACATCTGCATTCAGTAGGAGCTAAAATGTATGGGGCTTTCTGGTGTTCTCATTGCGTAGAACAAAAACAGGTACAACTTTTTTGCAATTTTTTCATTATAAATCTGTATAAACATGTGATTAAAGATTTTAAAAATTGATTCTCGCAACCTCTGCCCGTGAGTCATTTGAGAAAATAATCCCCAGGTCACATCCAGTATGCTAAAAGGCTGTCTTCATCTGCTTAAAGTAACTTGAATAATGAGCTATTTAATGTTGAATGCTGTACCTTTGTGCTGTGTTTACCGTAAATTGTATTTATAGTACCGGAATTAGAAAACTATAAAGGCAGATTGACATTCATCTAGGAACAGTTTTAATGGCTTCCTTAAGGATTAGGAGTCTTCTTCTTCATGATGGAGGCTTACCTCTCCTCAAATAAAAGGTGATAATCTAATTGCTATTTTCTGAGCTTTCTATGAGCATTACCACTATTAACCCTTTGTTTGGTTTCTCGACTTTTAAACATGGTTTATTCGTCTGAACAATCTTCTCTCTCAAGTACTGTTAAGCCCATTTACCTGTTTTTTGTAAGTTCTGCGGCAAACAAAGATGTAACCAAAACAAGGGCAAGTGCCTCTTTATCTTTTTTTGTTAGCAATACAGATTTGTGTTTGCTTGTGATATAGTATGCTCCAAGTTATCTTCTTGCGTAGTTCAAGTATAAGTTTGAGACTATAGTTCCAAGTAGAAAACTTAGAATTTGCATTGCTTGCTTTCCATTTGTGGTATAGTTGTTTGGAGGTGAGGCTGCAAAGCTTTTGGACTACGTTGAATGCTTCCCAGATGGATACAGGAAAGGAATTAAAATAGACAAGGCATGTGCAAATGTTGGAATTGAAGGTTTTCCAACATGGGTGATTAATGGTCAGGTGAGGAATCTATTTATAATGATAGTTATCTTTTCTGTATCAATCAATCCATGTAGGAAAATTGCAAAATGGTCTCCTTATGAAAAATCCTTCTTTTTTGTAACTCTCCTTATGAGTTGGTGTCCTTGCAGGTTTTGAGTGGGGAAATAGAGCTGTCAGAGCTTGCCCGAGTATCTGGATTTGAAGTGAATGATTTTAGTTAAATTTGTAATTGTAGTTTTTATTGTAAAGCATGTACAGGTCAGTCATAGATTTTAAAATTTCAACTTATTTACTTCCTTTACCAATCCAAATATGTGAAATTTTGGACACGAAGATAGAGAGAAAGGTCTATCTGTCGGGGATAATTACTTCTTCTTTTCTTCACTCAGTAAGGTTGTAAAATGAGTAAATAGTTGGGTTCGATCGATTTAGAATCGCCGATAAAAAAATTCAATTTGAAAGCTCGATTTGAAATATAAATGAGTCAAATATAAGCAAATTTTAAAGTAAAATAGTTTACTCGAATTTTTTTAAATTGTAATTTTCTATTGATACTCGGTTAATATTCGTTCGAAAAGTTTAAATTGATCGGGCTCGATTTAAAATTGTGTTCGACTCGATCGTTAAACGAATTTTAATTAAATTTTATTTTATACTCGATAAATTTTGTGAATCGAATATGAGCAACTTAATATTCGACTCGATTCGGTTCATTTATACCCTTACCACTCAATTATACATCAATTATACATGTGGTGTAAAATGAATATGAATGATCATGAAGTGGACACTATTATTTCATTTTCTGATTGATTATAAAAGCAGTTAATGGCAGAGGAGTGGTGAGATTGAAATTAAATAAAGAGTTTAGTCTTGGTGTTTTTTATTGTTGTTTTCCCAAAATGGGAAATTATATATGTCCAGCCAGCCCAGGCAGCCAAAGCCAATTATTAGGGAGTATTTGATAAATATAATTGCAGTCTTGGCACTTGCACCAACGGACCCCCAGAAGCCAGCCTGCCCGCCTGCCCGTCATCATGGATTGGAGTTGTAGAATCAGCCAAGTCAGGCCTGAGGTGAGGTGGGATTTAGATTCAAGTTCATTTGAAATAATAATTTATTTCTTTATAATCGAATAAAAATATCATCTTCCTTTCACCCATTTAAAATCTCAATCCCACATCGCATTTTCAGCCCCATCACCAACGTTGCGACCAAGGGAGAGAAAGTGAGAGAGAGAGAGAGAGAGAGAGAGAGAGAGAGAGAGAGAGAAAGTGGCTGAGAAAGGACACTTGGGTATTTTACCACACATGGGCGAATTGGACACAAATTATAAACAACTGGGGGGTTTTCAACCTTTTGAACGCTTAGTTTAATATACCCATCTTTGACCTTATTAGCCTGTAGGCTGTAGCTGAGCTAATTCATCTTCCGATTTCAGCTGCCGGAGCTCAGGCGACCCTTCCCCCTTCTATCTATCTATCTTACGGTAATCTTCCACTCGGATCTTTTCTTATCTCGGTAAGACTCACGCCTACACACACATCTAATTATCTATTTAGTAGGAGATTTTACTGATTGCTAAATACTTATCAACAATATTATTATGTGTTTAAAAATTTCATACACATTACACACCGCCAAGAATCGAACATACATTTTGAACTAATAATCATTATGATTGTGTGAGAATATCTAATTTAAAGACGCAAAATTCGATGTTGATGTCAAAAGCTAAAACTTGGAGGGGCAAATTTCTATCTTACTAAAGTTTGACTCCTTTTAAAAGTAAATTTATTCACTTTATGCCACTGTTAAGGTTTAACTGCAAAAGTACCTTAAAGTTCCACCACAAAATTCCATTTTTAGTCTCAAAGTACCAGCTTTCTCGGTTGTTTTCTTCAAGTTTATTTATTTTTACAAAATTGTTCCCTTTGGTGAAATTATAAGTCAGAATCCTTAAGCATCTTAACATGCATGTTCGAAATCATTGGTAATTATGTTACGTTTCATATCACTTATATATTGTTGTATTCATACGTTTGGAAGAATGGGTTAAATGTGTATTCAGTTTTGTAAAAATTTAAACAATTGAAAAAAAAAATGATACTTTGATGCTAAAAGTGAAATTTTGTGAAACTTTGAGGGACACTTTTGTAGTTAACCTTAACCCCACCGGTAACTTGTTTTTTTTCAAAGGTCCTTCCCCCTTGTATACTTCACCCTTCCCAAAAAGGTTTTTTTTTTTTTTTTTAATTTCTAAATTGTGGACAGAATTTAAATGGACACACCAAACCTCAACTACTATCAAGGTTCGAATCTCCACCCTCTTGTACACAAGTGATGGGGTAACCATTGGTACACAACCAATTGACTCATTTATGCATGCGTGGTTGCTTAGGACACAATTAGATATTATTATCTTTTGGAGTCTCTATTTTTAATATTTTACTTTATCAACTCAACGACGGCTTTTGTCCCAAACTAGTTCGGATGGGCTGAAAACGAATAACATAGGTTGAATGGGCAAGTAAAATGAAAAAAAATTAAGACAAGTTTGTAATTGGAAAACTGCAGTGGAAGTTTACTACGCCTTTTATCCCAAAATAGTTCAGGCAGGCTCCAAATGCATAACATAGGCTAGTAAAATAAAAAATTAAGACTAAACTTTGTTATTGGAAAACTATAATGGAATTCTTTTTGTTTAAGGGTGACAAACTTTATGAGTGTAATAAAAGTTGAATGTAACTCTATATTGGGAAGGGATGTTGAGAGCACTTAATCTATCAATTGCATTATTTATGAATAGCTGAAAATTTTGTTTTATTTAAATTTTAATGCTTATCGACTGTATGCGTTCTTAATGCTCAATGTACTATGTGTTGTATTTTATACAAAATAATATATTACAAAGTTAAATAAAAATAAATATATTCATATATTTTGGTGATGTACCATTAAAAGAGTTTAATGTGTAATTTAAATGAGTTATAATTAATATATTTATAAAGGTTTTGTAACTGTTCATTATATATTAATTACCTATTATTGGGATATTAATTTTATTACCGTTGCCATATTTTACCGTTGCTATAGTATTGTATTATTACCGATGCATTCTATGGTTATATAAAAAAGGAAGATAAGGCTTCATAGAATGGAGATCCTCTTTTAAGCAGCTGAAGGTGTGAATCTATATAGATAGATTAGTTGTCCATATTCATATAGTCTATATATATACAGTACTATTATTACTGATAATATATATATATATATATATGTACTGTACTTGGTGCTAATAGATATATAATATTCTATTCTTCTTCATATATATATATATATATATATATATATATATATATATGTGTGGCAATTTTTGAGTTTGAGTAAAGAAAAATTAGAAGTTGTTCATGGGTCATTCAACTATTTCGAGTGCTGATTAGTTGGGTGAAGAGCCGTTGAATCCTGGAGTAGGAATTTGTCAGTGACCTTAGCACCGAGAAAAGTTCTTCGAGGGGCGAAATTTCTACTTAAGGACAGTGCGCTGTACGCCTCTGCTCAAAACTATTCGCTCTAAATCGATAAGTTTATTTCTGCCCTTCTTTTATTTGATAGTTGAATCCTATATTTTATTCGCATTTATCCTACAATCTTAAGTAGAAAATTATTGGATTCTTATATGTTCATATATTTGTTAAGAAAACAAGTACGAACTTAGAAAACAACTTGTAAAGTGATTAGTACTTGATGTTTCTAATACTTAGTAAAATGACTTCTTTAATAAAGAAAATGTAGTTAGTTGTAAAGATAACCCTTTGGAGTAGTACAGAAAGAAACAAGAATGTGACTAACAATTACTACACTCTCAGCGACAGAATCAGAAAGTGACCGTTGATGAATTAGAACAAGCCGGTGATCATGCTACTAATAATAAGGTTCACCAAGTAGTTAGAGAACATAGTACTAGTGGTACTAATATGTTACTTAGACAGTTCTTTGATTTGGGATTAGGAGGTCCAATTAAATAGTTAATGCTGAAACTGAACAAGAGCCTTCATTGTCTACGTCGAAGGGCGGTGACCCTTCATAATTAGGGGTGAGCATTCGGTTATAACCGAACCGAAATGGCTATTCGGTTATAACCGAAAACCGAATTAACAATAATTTCACTATCCGAACAAATAACCGAATTTTGAGGTAACCGAATTACCGAATAACCGAATACCAAATTCGGTTATTCGGTTAATAACCGAAATGAAGGCTAAAACAGAGAAACCTTTTTCTAGCGAGAAAGCCAAGTGCGAGACCCTCGACAAATCTCTATCATACAAAGCCCTTGTATGTGGATCAGATAAAGTCTCATATGCCTCTTGTACAAGAATGAATCTTTGTGTACTCCTCTATCCGGTCGATCGGAGAAACGTCCGGATGATATTTTCTGGCCAATTGCTTGTAAGCTTTCTTGATTTCAGAGAGGGTTTCGCTCATCGATATACCCAACAATTCATAAAAGCTCTCTGCGGTTTGGTAGGGGCGTACATGTTAATGGCGACCACCCAGACGAGGAAGAGAAGGTTTTGGTGGAAAAGCTTTGAATTTACGAGATGGGTATTGAAAGAAATTACACCGCAAGGCTTATGGATTGATTTTCTTGAAAATTTATTGGGTATTGGGGAAAGATGGTAGGTTAGCTAATGTTGTTTGATGATATCACTTTACAGTTCATTTTCTTGATTCTTGATTCTCTACCTTACTTTTCTGCTAGATGAAGTTGTAGATATGTATGTTGTATTTATTGTATGTTGGTGGTGATGTGATTCGTTGTGCATTTTTTAATTGGTTATTAGGGTTAATTTGAATTACCAAAATTGAAAACCAAACCCGACCCGAAAAGCGAAATAAAATCGGATATAACCGAATTACGAAAAAAACCGAATAACCGAAATAATTCGGTTAAAAAATTTCGGTTCGGTAGTTCGGTTTTATCCGTTTTTTGCTCACTCCTATTCATAATGGACCTGAGGAGTCGAGTGGGAAAGTCCCAGTCGGAATTTTCTTATGTTAGTTATGTGGGTTAGTGAATATTAATCATTTAACTCAATTTATCATTATCGTTTTAACCCAACCACTTAGATTCTATATAAATAAATGGATAATTTAACTCATTAATTTATAGGTTTAATGGATGGGTTTATGGGTTGGCTCTCCAGCTCTATGTACAAACAATTATGACTATCATCAATATTAGTTAGAGAATCTGAACCTCTCAGTTTAATTCATTCAGACTAAGGTGATATGTCTAGAAATATCTTAAAATGTGGGGGTGTCTTGCTAAGGTAATGTTACCTGACCCTAAAAAAAAAAAAAAGAGAAGGAAAATTGGTTCTAGAACTGCTAATATACAGTTAATAGACTCAGCAGATACTCATAATCCTAATAAGGATCATTGGACTGCTTTATGTAGAATACTCAAGTATCTGCGAGGTACTATTGGATTTGGTTTGTATTATCGGTAATCTTGCAGCTTCTTGAGGGCTATAGTGATGCCAATTGGATCTCGATTCAGATGAGATCAAATCACACAGTGGCTACATATTTACCTTAGGAGGAGGAGGCAGTTTCTTGGAAGTTTGCTAAGCAGACTTGTATAGCTTCGCTCTACTTATGGAGTCTCGAAGTTTATTGTCTTAGAAAGGCGGAGTTACAAGCAGTGGCTCGAGAAATTTTTGGGAAATATTCCTTTGTGGGCGAGACGATTCTATCTGTGTCTCTACATTGTGATTGCCAAGTCGCTATAAAGCAGAGCTAAGAATAAGAGCTATAATGGCAAGAGTAGGCATATACGCCTAAGACATAATATTGTAAGGCAATTTGTTATGTGATGGGATTATATCCCTTAATTTTGTTAGAGTTAAATCTTGGATCCTCCGACAAAGCCACTGCAAGCAAGAGGCTAGTGAGCAATACATCGAGGGGATGGGACCACTGCTCATTACAGAAATCAACAGTGATGGTAACCTTGACCTATATGAATGGTAATCCCGAAGTAGGTTCATATGGGTAACAACAAGTCATTGGTTGATTGGTTGAGACACTATCCATTTTATACATATTTGAGTTCATCCCTATGGTGTAGGATAGTGTTATTCTACAGTATTAGAGGTTGAGTTATATACTCTTAATGTTTTCCATAGTCTTGTTGGGTGATGTGTTTAACTGTAGAACATATTTGATGGAAACACCTATATGAGTGTAGAGGTGGGGCCGCCTCTTATGAAAACAAGACAGGTTTTCTAGAGCGCTCATGAATTCCGGTGTATGCATGAGGCCAAAATGTGCCAAATCGCGTAGAACAACTTCTAATTAGAGTTTGTAGTGTGAGTAATATGATTACTGATTCATAATAAGGGAGAAGGTTCATAGAAATTTTCATTTCACTAACTTCTTGTGGATCAAGTCTTAATTACTCTATACATTGGTTCATAGTTCAAAAGACACCAGTGTTAACGCACTGCATTCTTATATTTCTTACTCAATTAATTTTATTTTTACTTTGTAATATGTGGGGGATTGTTGTATTTTATACAAAATAATATATTACAAAGTTAAATAAAAATAAATATATTCATATATTTTGGTGATGTACCATTAAAAGAGTTTAATGTGTAATTTAAATGAGTTATAATTAATATATTTATGAAGGTTTTGTAACTGTTCATTATATATTAATTACCTATTATTGGGATATTAATTTTATTACGTTGCCATATTTTACCGTTGCTATATTATTGTATTATTACTGAATTTGCATTCTATGGTTATATAAAAAAAGGAAGATAAGGCTTCATAGAATGGAGATCCTCTTTAAGCAGCTGAAGGTGTGAATCTATATAGATAGATTAGTTGTCCATATTCATATAGTCTATATATATAAAGTACTATTATTGCGATAATATATATATATATATATATATATATATATATATATATGTACTGTACTTGGTGCTAATAGATATATAATATTCTATTCTTCTTCATATATATATATATATATATGTGGCAATTTTTGAGTTTGAGTAAAGAAAAATTAGAAGTTGTTCATGGGTCATTCAATTATTTCGAGTGCTGATTAGTTGGGTGAAGAGCCGTTGAATCCTGGAGTATGAATTCGTCAGTGACCTTAGCAACGAGAAAAGTTCTTCGAGGGGCGAAATTTCTACTTAAGGACAGTGCGCTGCACGCCTCTGCTCAAAACTATTCGCTCTAAATCGATAAGTTTATTTCTGCCTTCTTTTATTTGATAGTTGAATCCTATATTTTATTCGCATTTATCCTACACTATGGTGATTATTGGCTTATTTAATAGAGATGGTTTTCATGCGCTGGACCTGTCCATCTCCGGAAGAGCAGCAGACATGCATTAGCAAGTAACACAAAGTCAACTGCTATAACTTTTCTATTATTCTTTGGAAATTTGACGTACATTGTTGCTTATATAAGTATTTGTTTTGCTTGCAAATAATACATACTATCAGGTCTGGTGGCTTTAACTATGATACTAAATATAAAGGAGCTAGTGCCAAGCCTGTGTCTTTGCTTCAAGAAGATAGGGAGCTCGCAAAGGAATAGGATGGTTTCTTACTTAACCATGCAAAAGTTTTAGTGGGTTCAGGTCCTGACACCTATGAGAAAGGCAAGAATGCTCTGCAGACGTGGAGGTATGTAAAAATACACATATTAGTTGATAAGCAAACCTAGTACTTAAGAGGACATACTCATTCTATATGGAATTTAATTTGCAGGCATTTTGGAATGGATTGGGCATTTGTGGATCCAAAGACTCCAGTCCAAACTGGAGTGAAGTTCTGTGTTTGTGTGAAGGAGTTTTTCCCTTGGATCATGATGCCTCTGGAAGTGGTGTATGTAAATGAAAGCACAAAGGCTAAGAAGGCTGTGGCCTCTTTCAGTTATGGTAGTGGCACCCTTCAAGGATACCTATTGGTAATTGCTTCTTTGCAAGTTCTGATAATATATATATATATATATATATATATATATATATATATATTATTGGTCTACGTTTTGTGGATGTATAGGATTTCAATGATGGCAGCTGTGTCCTGTCATCCTGTGTATGTCAATGTAAATAAATATGTTAAAATTATGTAACAAATGTCTCAACTTTTGTCATATGGCACAGTTTGTACTTTAGTTTTAATCCTTGAATGAAATCTTGCTCATTTTCTGCCCTAACTTTTAAGTTTCCTAGTATTAAATAAAATGAAAAGAAAATTGCTGAAAATCAAACATTCGTCAAGAGGGATAAAGTGAACTGTTTACCCTCTTGCAACAAGATCTTTTTACCGCTAATTGCTTAAGAAATCAGTGTTCAGTATTTTGTATGTACTTGGTTTTATTATTTGACAGATTAGCAGCAGTCTACCATTTTCATTTCGTATCTTGGACTTGCTCTGTTATTGGTTCATTTTATTGTATGGCTTGTGTTACTATTGATTGAATATAGCGGCTAATAAATTTATATGGGCTTCCCCACTTGGTAGCAGCAATTAGTCATTTTAAATGAAGGCGACATTGGCATTAATCATCATGCATTTTGACTACTTTTTATCCAATGAAAATGCTCCACAAAGAAAATTTTAACGAGTCATCTTTTAAATAGTGATTTTGAAACATCATCACTAATTCAGCAGTTGACTTTTGTTGATAGCAGGTTGGGGAAGAACGCTTCTCTATTGAGCTGGATGAGAACAATCAAGTTTGGTATGAAATACTCTCTTTTTCCAAGCCGGCTCACTTTCTCTCTGTTGTTGGATACCCATATGCGCTTCTTAGGCAAAAATATTTTGCTCAGCAATCCAGCGGTGCAGTCAGAAAGCATTTATCTTCTAGTTAACCTACTGTGTAACATTCACTGCAGTAAATAATCCATCCTCCTGTTGGAAGGATGATTATCATTCTGCTGTATTGCACTACATTGCAATTGAAGATATTTTATTTACCTAATATTTTTCTAATGTAGTAATGTCTATAACTCGTGCATTTTTAGTCATATTAAAGATGAAAATATTTAATTTTGTCATCAGTTGCAGCATAATCTCTAATGAAGTAGAAGAGTTGCGGCAAGTAGGAATGCTCCTGGAAAAGTTTTTCAGTTGGAAGCCATTGCAAAGGTAATACTCCTGAGTAGGTGAAAACCCCAGCACCACAGTAGGGTGTGAACTAGAGATAACACCATCGCTTCTAATAACAAAAAAAAAACTTATGTGCACTGTTTCTTGGGGGTCTATTGTCCCTCCCCGACACCCCTTAGGTTGTTGGAAATGATTGTCTCCCTTAGGTCTGTTAGGAATCAGGCATTTCTCATGAAACATCAAACCAGATTTGTAGGATACCATCCAAACGGAACAACTTTCCAAATGTAAGAGTCAAGTAGAAAGTTATTTTTGCATGAACTAGTATCAAAATTCAATCACAAAAGTGTCTCTGTATCATTTTAAATTGCAATCACTTGTGAGTGAGCAAACAACAAATCTTCGACTCCAACAAAAGGGATTGTCTATTATTGATTAGGGATGATCAATATCCAAGTTCATAATCCCAAGTTACTAATGAGTCCAGTAACAAGTGTTTTCAAGAAATAGGTTTGATTTGATATTCTGCTATGGTCATCTGTTAGATTTACCTACATACAGTTACTAGTATAAGATAAATGAGTGATTGATGGGAAATTACGTACACACGGTGAATAAAGTATACACCCTAAGAGTAATGATAGCGAGTTTCGGTCACTGATGTATGTAGGAAAAGTGTGGCTGTAGTGGCAACTATATCAAAACGACTTAATTTTAATTTTAAAAATGGTAAAATGACAGCAAAGACATTAATAAGATTGGTTAGATGAGACAATTACCCCTGTTTTAATATTTGGGACATAGCTTGACACTGTGGTGACCACAACCATCCAAGTCTTATATATATATATATATATATATATATATATATATATTGCCAGCTCTCTCCAAATGGAGGGGAGCGAGCCAATTATAATGACGATTTTTTTTTGTTCTTTATAGCATAAAAGCCTGCTTTTTATGCTATAGCGACGGAAAAAATCGTTGTTATGGTTCGTTTCTTCCAGTTCGCTGGAGAAACGGACTATATATGTATATATAGGTCTAAGAATGGTGCTTATTTATGTTCAAACTGGTGCTTAGAATTAAGTTTTTTGAGTTCAGGTTGCAGAGACATAACAGGAAGTAATAGGTGGCGTTGATCATCTTGGTCAACTATGCCATAACCAATTTTAATCTGATTAAAGTTGATAGACATCATTTGCTGCTTCACTATAGACTAGTGTTTAATCTGCTATCTTGTAGCCGGCTTGAGTTGGATAAAATAGGTGCGAGAACTAGTATTTCTTGATATTCTAACAAAGTTTATCTCCTGATCTGTATGGATTTTGCCCATCTCCACAGCAGGACATTTTGATGTCTTTGAAACCAATTAAATAGAAATATAATTTCTGATAAAATTTAGTAATTTTAGGGAATTGATATTTTCACATAAAAAATTGATATTTTTACATGATTTCTCACATGAATAGTGAGTGGGTCCTATCTTAATGTGAGAGATTTATTTGAAAATATCATTTTAACACGTGGAATTATTAGTTTCCTAATTTTATGTTTCTTAATTTGCTGAGAGAGAGAGATACAAAAGTCAATTTTGACTAGCATGAAATTTCGATTGTAAAATTTGCAACTGTATTATTATTTAAAAGAGACGTGGACTTTGAGCGAACCAACAACAAATCTTCAACTCCAGTTATTGATGAGATGAAAGTGAGCCATTTATCAATGCTCTTAGTCTTGAAAACAGTCAGAGCAGTGCTTATTTCTTGTTTCCGTAGGAATTGGTGTTGGTATTTTATTTTGTGAATCCAAGTTAGGAGGGAAACACAACAGAGGAGAGGATAAATGGCGGTGATGATATCTTGTCAGAGGGACAAATATTCAAGCCGTTGCCAGCTGATTAAAATTCATGGGTGTCACAAATTCTGCTGCTTCACTGTAGACTAGTATTTGAGCTGCCATATCAGAGGCAGTCTGAGTTGGATGAAACTGGTCCCAAAACAAGTATTGGTCGCGGTTTGGACAAAGTTTAGCTCCTGGTTTGCATGGAGTTGTCTCATCTCCGCAGCAGGCTGTTTTGATGTCCTTGAAACCTCCAAGACCTAATAATAATGCATATGTAGTACTTTCATTAACCAAATTGTTATCAATATTTCCTCGATATTCATTATTTGAAAGAAGTATATAAGGATATGCATACCGCCTGCTAATGGGTTTAGAATGACACTCATGGTCATTTGGTAAGTATTTACAAGCGAGTACTTGACACATTTGAATTGTGAGCTAAACTGTTGCAGGAGGGACAGAGTTGATTTGTAGAAGGCTCGAGCAAGGCCGTTCATTTCATCCATACAACCGCCACTCACATTCTGAGCGCGCTCAATCGGCAAGCACCCAATTGGCGGGACACTTAAGATCCCAAATTTCCTGGCTCCTAGCTTGTATAATTTCTGCCAATTTAATTCAGTCGCCATTAATTAATTCTTGTTTTGTAAGAAGAATACAATATATAGCTAGCAATGGAGTACTTGGAGACAGTTGGTTAGTTAGTTTACCTCTAAATGACTGGCGTAGGAGTCGATGAGATTGGCCATGAACGTCTCATGTGGAACGCTGGCGTTTTGTTGGTAATCCAAGAAGTCGTTGCTTCCCACACTTATGATGTAGAGAGATTTTGAAAGCAGATCACTAGCTTCAGTTTGATCATCTAATACCTCTGTCATATTCCCACAAACCGTTACAAATTGTTCAATTTGCTGCCTTAGAGGAATCACCTCTTTCTGTACGTCCGTCCGTGTTTTTATAATGATTTCCACAATAAAAAATAAGTTAGCTAGGGATGGATCATTCAATTTAATTCCCACACACACACATACATATATATATATATATATATATATAGAGAGAGAGAGAGAGAGAGAGAGAGAGATCTAGAGAGAGATTACAAAGGTTCTATTCCCAGTTTCATCAAATATTCCTGATCCTGCTGATGCAAAGTTGACTCCATGCAGAATAGCCTTCTTGAAACTGGACATATGATTGAGAAGATAGAGAAAAGGTGGCGGACTCTTCTTATATCCTCCCAAACGACTCGCTATATATATAATTATTTAGTATTTCATCATTATACACAAATAAGAAAAGATTAAGTAAGTAGTTCATCATTAATTAATTCATCAACCCAAACTCAAACAAACACAATAGCTATGTATATGTATGTATATATATGTATATATATGCAGTAGTGCAGTGTGGTACCAATTAAGTCAGCAATGTTATAGCCATTGCTAAACCTTCCGGTTGGTCTGGAAAAAGGATAATCAATCCCATAGTAAGGCTTATTAGCTTTGGCAAGACTCAGATTCAGGTAATTGTTAGTCCCAACATCTACAGTTGAGTCCCCAAATATAAAAATTGCTGGCACCTCTGTCTCTGATGCAACAACACCTAGTGCTAGTGCTACACATGATACCAATATAATCCATCCCCTTGATTCGCCCATAATTAATCGATCTCTCACTATTTCTCTTACTTAATTGACTGAGCGAGCTTGATCGGTAGTGTGTGTTATATAGAAGCTAGCTTGAGTTTAGGGCATGTAGATTTATACCAAAAAATTGTTTAAAAAAATAAACAAGTAGCTAGGTTAGGTAAAGCCAACGGACAAATGGGGGTCATTGTACGTACTAGCTAGCTTGCCGAAAATGAATTTCACCAACTATGCATATTAGCCTTGTAATAATCCACACACATATACAGTTATGTATATAAAAAAGTACTGTAACAACTAGATGTAGTTACCGGTTTGCCCCTTCTCGTGATATATATATATGTGTAATGTGTTGCATGATTTATTATTAATCTTGAGCTGCTGAGCCCGGGTAGTGTCACAGATCGATTCTAATCCGTCGGCCAGTCATTGCATGAAGATCACACCTAAATAATTAAAATGAATTGTCAAACTTTGAATCTTGGCGTTAACCGCCCCTAAATCTAAATAAAAGCTAGCTTAGAATGTTAGTGAACTTGTTGTTGCCTTTGTAATTAATTAAGAGCCGTGCATGGACAGATCAGTCATTTTCTTCAGAATGCTGGTTGATTAATTGCTGACTTTTTCAAAGAATAATTTACATTCCAGAGGATATATAAATTATAATTAAGATATGCTTTTCCCTTGGTTTTTGTCGATTTTGTGTCGTTTCTTCCTGTTCAAATCCTATCTTCTGCCACCGCTATTAATATATTCCAGAATAATATCCCGGCTCATACATCTTCTGCTTTTTAGTGATCAAATTAACTAATTAATAAACAAGGAAATTGGAATTCACTAGGATTAATCCTTCCTAGCTAATTAACCACAATATCACATGTTGAATAAGTATATTGGAGACATAATATTCTTGGTTAAGAACTATAGCTTATGTTAACTTGTCCTTAGACAACATGTCACTCGTGTGTTTTATTTTTCTTTAAAATTAAGTTGTTCAATCATATATATTTTAATATTTATTCCCAATATATTGATGAACAAAATACAATCACATATATTACAAAAAATATTTTTGAGTTATTTTTGTGTTCGTTTTACTTATAAATTAAGATACAACCCACTAATAATCACATGGAATTCATTCTTGGGAGGATGAAGACTATATATATCTAATCTAACTTCTTACTTGACATTACTTTTGTGACACTTCCAAATTTTGATATTCCAATTTTTCACAGATCTGATATTCACTCTTCAAAATATTAACATTTAACTATCCATAATAAATGATAATAACATAAACTTAAATAAATAATTCTCTTATTAAAGGATTACAACATCATAATCAAATCAATCCCAGTTAATTTAACCTTAAATATATCAAATGCGGAAATATAACATAATTAAATAAGTCTGATACATAAACATCTCAAATAACATTAAACAAGTATTCATCACTGGTTCATCTTGCCTTTGCCCTTACTAGTGGACGACTCGTCAACCTTTTCAACCTTGGCTGCATTATTATTATACAAGAGTGAGCAAACAATTATCCACAAGTATAACAACAATAATAATAATAACATGTAAGTAATCAATGAGCTCTGAATAATAAAAAGTTCGGCTTTTGAATTAAGATTAGAAAACAAAAATCAAAAGGACATATGAGGGTCACAAGACCATGAACTATGTCCTAGGTTATCAAGTATTTCTATTTTAAACTTTTAACAGTCGTAATAGTACTATATATGGACCTTACTTCTCGTACTCAGGGGAATCAGCCATTCGTACCATGTATGTGCACAAACATCTTAATGTTTATTGCGTAATATAATCCCCTATAACAGGGTTGTTCATCTCAGCTTTGACATCAGAGTCCGAACCAAAGGAAGTTTGGTTTGGATTAACTTCGAAGGTAATTTAGAGATCAATAATAATCAACTAAAGATTAGTTGAACCAATAAGAATTCACTAGCCTTACAAGGTTTCAACACGATAATGCTATCGATATTTAAATCAAAGATTGAATTTCAACTCTATACAATTGAATGAACATTGTATAACAGAAGTAATACTTCGAAAGAATTAGAACATTTCATTTAGAATCATGAACTTGAATAATTAAACTTTGAACAGTTCGAAATAAGAATATGAAATTTGCTCGATAATAATGTTCAAGAACTTGCTCAATAAAAGTTCAGAGTTATAGAACTTGCGTAATTGTCATCAAGATAAGGTAAGGAAACTTGCTAAAAAAAAGTTTAGGGTTAGAGACCTTGCCTCGTGCGTAAGCTATAAAATTACAGTTCTCGTTCACCTACACATACCATTAAGACCATAACATCTATCAGTTATACTAACGTCGACCATACCTTACATGTTTAATTCCCACTTTAGTTAAGTTATAACCTTTAGTTTAAGGTCTAACCATGTTAATCAACCACATAATACAATCTGAAAATTCTCTAACATATAACATGAGGTTTAATATTCAAATCACGTCCCAACCTCTATGAACATCAATTTCCAATTGTTAACAACTAGTTAAATCACAAATCTTAAGATTACCAAACTTAATAGTACCATGTGATTACAATATGCTTTTAGCAACATATAATATGACTAATACCCCTTTATGTTCATTAGATTAAGTTATGATTGTATCTTCTTGGACTGAACAAGTAAAATCTCAAACTGGACCAAAGCGTTTATCGTCAGCGACAAGTACTTGGTTTTAACCTTGCTCAGTATGCGATAAGCCTACTAAACAAACCTTCAAACATCTAAGAACGCCATTACGGCGGCTCCAACGCTCCAACTATACCTTGGAACGGCTGCAGTTAGCGAATGAACACAGAGCAAAGTCAAAATAGGCTAAAAATTTCGCTCAAACAATAAATTAATCCTACCCATAAGTTCTGAACTTTAGATAAACATTTTACAACAATCATATGATGATTTTAACAACATAAATCACATAAACAACTAAATTTAAACCCATAAATTCAATGTTTTTGTAGAAGCTCCATTTTAGACATCCTTAACGAAATCAACTACCATGAACTCGTTTTTCAACCAAATCAGTCCATACGAATTTTGTTCTTTTCATTTCTTAATGTATAAACATACTCAATCATCAATTGATCGATTAATACACAATTAAGCATCATTTTTTACACATAAGCCATATTATTACATTTTTCACTGTAAACTCAAAACTCCCTTTCTAATCAAAATTTCATGGATTAATTCACCCAAAAATCGTTTATAAACATCACATAGTAGATTATACATGTATATTAACAATTATAATTAAATTTTCAATAATTTAATCATGAAAATTTAATTACAGAGAATTTAAAATAACTTTTCATGGAGAAACTCATGGAACGTAAATTAAAGCTTGAATTTAAGAGTTTACCCTTGTTTTCTTGCTTGGATTACACAAAGATGGTAGAATGCTCCTCTTAATTCCCCAATTCTCCTTCCTCAATTTCAATTTCTCTCAAAATTTATCTCTGTTTTTCTCTCAGAGTTTTTCCCAGACTTGTAAATATGAACTGACAATATAATGCGTATATGATATATTAACTGGCGTGTACATGGTAGCAGTTAAGCGCAACATGGCCTTAACTGCTCCCATGTTCTTAAGGCCATGTTTGGCTAGCTTATTAAAGTCCCTTTCTAATTTATTTTAATTAACTTATTTATTATATAGTTTATTTGTCACACTTTAATTAATAAAATTTTAATATTTAAATTCAATTAAATTAAAGTCAATATTACCCATTAAATCAAATGATCACATAATTAAAATTTTTGTTTATTAATTAAAATAAATTAATAAATCTCTAATTGATTATTTAAATTAATCTACGACAATTATATCAAATATTTATTTAACTCCATAAATAAATCACAAAAATATTTATTTAATTCAATAAATATTTAAAATAAATTACAAAAGTCTCGTTCGTCACAACTTTCTCACATGATAGAACAAATCGAAACTCTAATTAATTAACCCTAAACCCTAGTGATAAACACGTAATTCATACATTTTGTTATCCCTAATTTTGTCCTTTTAATTATATTAGTTTATTAAATTAATATGTTTTATTTTATTTTGTAGGATTTAATAATTGTTGCAATAAAGTCAAAATCTTGGTGATCGAGGGATATTTAATACTTTTATTCATATAAGGAATATCCAAGAAGAATTCTGAGGAGAAGGAAAGATGTGGAACAATATTGGTGTGGAAGTCAAATCCAACAAGAGAAAAGAAAGTCTATCTAGAAGATCTTCTTGAGAAGTTGATTGCCACTAGGAAGTTGAATCCTACATGGAAAGGGAACAAAAGTGTCCAAGTTCTATGAACCTAAATTAGGGTTGAAAGTTATTTTCCCTATAAATAGGTCTCTTGTTTTAGAGAGAAAACATGACTTGTTATTTTATTTTTCTTAGTTTTTCACTAGTGTAGGAGGGAGGAGATATTTAGAGTTTGTCTCTCTTATATTGTAGTACTAATATTATTTATTTATTTTTTTAATTCCATGGCTAGTTAAATTTCTAATACCTAGGATTATGATGAAACTAAGTATTTCATAATTATATTTTCTTTCCTTTCCATAATTAATGCCTAATTATTTTCGCCTTCATGTTTTTCTCCGCATAAATTGCATATGATTTTTATATTGATTGCGAGGTTTTGATAAGTTATAGTTAATCTGTGAATTTTTCATAACTTATGTTTGTCCATATTAATTATATGAATCATTATTTTTAAAGGGAAGGGAGAATAATTTGGGAATTGATTTAGGAAATAAGAAATTATTTATTATGTTAATATTTGGTGGATTCTCGATTCTAGGTATCTTTTCTCATTAATAGTTTAGTTATTAATTAATAGTTTGCATAATTTAGTTAATAAATTCTCTCCACCATATTTATTTCTAATTACGCCTAAAATAGATATTAAGGATACATTAAAATTAATCTAGTCTTTGTGGGGTTCGACTTTTGTCTTTTTGCAGTTCTTTGATTGAACATTACATGCACTTGCGATTACATATTTTTATCACATCACCTAGTTAATTAATTAAAACTCTAGTTAATAAAGTCAAACTCTTATTCATGAGTTTTTTTAACCATATGCTACTAATAGTATTGGATGTCAATTTTCGATTTCTAAAAAATCATAGTCGTTTCTTCTTATTTTCAAGTGTATAGATATAAGGATCCATAAGAAATGCATGTCATGATATATATATATATATATATATATATATATATATATATATATATATATATATATGGATGTAAAATTAAATAAAATATACAATATGTAATTATTATTATTTTTGTTAAATTGTTGTTAACTTTGTGGAAAATAATAACAATATCTTTGTAAAAATTTGTTCATGACCTAATTATAATTGTAATTGTGTAATATAGAATTAAATTAACAAATTACCAAATGGCATTATGTTTTTATGTAATTTTGCGTGTTACTACTCCTACTAGCAGCTTGATTTTTAAAAGGTTTATTCATGACCTTAATGCTACGTTTGGATTGAATAAATGAAATGAAGAGTGAAATGATTCATTCTATTCTAGTTGGAATGAGTTATATCATACTCTTCCTCCCCATGGAATAAAATTCATAAATTTGGGATGAATAAAAATAGTTTAATCCATTCCAATCGCAATCAAACACAATTTTTTTCATTCCATAGGAATGATTCATTCCATTCTTACATTCATTATTCCAATCCAAACGTAGCATTAGATCATGCTTTGAACGGTGAAAGATCTGGTTGTTGGAATGTTGGGATAGTATTTTCAACAACCATTTGTTATGGACGGTGTGTGTGTGCGCGTGTGTGTGTGTATATATATATATACAGTCAATTTTTGCTCACCACCTTTAGTGACGGATCGGGCGACGGTTTGGTCCGTCGCTATAGAATAGATAAACGGTTTATAATTTATGACGACGGTTCGATGCATCGACAAAAGCTAAGACGACGGTTCTCTACGATATAACGAATGAATGAGGCAAATACCGTCGTCTGTCGTTAAAAGGTGGTGGTGAGCAATATATGTTAAATAAAGGGGTATGCACTTGATTTTCTCTCTGTGTGTGTGTGTGTGTGTATATATATATATATGGTCCGGATCTTAAGCTCACCCTTATCCAACTCACTTGAGCTCACCACCCATTTTTAGCTGACGGACTGGCGATTTGTTGATTCATACAACCATAAATTCATACTTTTTAGCGACGCTTATATGTTTTTCGTCGCTAAAAGTATAAATTGACAGTCATATGACCGAAAGCAGGCCCCCCGTCCGTCGCTAAAGGGGTTGAACTCGGGTTAGTTAGATAAAGGGTGAGTTTAAGATCCAGACTCTCTCTCTATATATATATGTGTGTGTGTGTGTATGTGTGTGTGTGTTGCGCCTACCACTAGGACTTATCATTCGGTTATAACCGAACCGAATAGCCTATTCGGTTATAACCGAAAATCGAAATTTGTATAATTTTAATATCCAAACAAATAATCGAATTACCTAATAACCGAATTACCGAACTACTAAATTACCAAATTTATTATTCGGTTATTCGGGTAATAACCGAAATTAAGATCTGAGTATTCTGAGAATTCAAGATCGAGAACAAATTTGAGATCAGGGTTCTGAAAGATCGATTTGGTGAAAGAAGATGAGAGTAGACTGTCGATTTGATGAGAGATAAGAGCATATTTCGTAATAATAGTAATAGATGAAGATGACAAGTTCTGCAAGATCTGATCTCATTTTATTCTAAGAGCATACTGTCGATTTTGTAATAATAGAGAAGATGATAGATCTAGAGAAGTTTACCGCCACAGATTTTGTAATAATAGAGAAGATGAGAGATGTTTACCGCCACAGATGTGGAGAAGAAAGGTGGAGGAATATTAGAGAATATGAGAAATGTTTATCGCCACAACCCACAGATATGGAGAAGAAAGGCGGAGGAATATTAGAGAAATGAGAGATTTTTACTTTTTTCGAATTGCTTCTTCCTATCTCTTTGTTGTTTCTTCTTGTTGCCTTGTTGGACTTGGCGCCTAATATTACAAAACTAACACTTACGTAGTCAAGTGCAAAAATGACAAACCTGCTCAACAGCATGAAGAGGCCACTGGTAATACAGACACTCAAGTACAAAACTGACGAAGGCAGGTAGACTAAATATCTATGAATTCACAAATAACAAATGCGGTAGATTTTTTTAATTTCGATTATTCGGTTTAACCGAATAACTAAGAATCAAAACCAAACCCGAACCCGAAAAGTGAAAATAAATTCAGTTATAACCGAATTATAAAAAATAATCGAATAATCGAAATAATTCGGTTAAAAAATTCGATTTAGTTCGATTATTCGATTTTATCCGTTTTTTGCTCAGTTCTACTTACCACATTAACATTTGCCCATGTGGCATGGATTAATGCGACGCTGAGGTTCGAACTTCTTTAATTTGTTGCTATATGTGTGTGTGTGTGTTGCGCCTACCACGTTAACATTTGCCCATGTGGCATGGATTAATGTGACGCTGAGGTTTGAACTTCTTTAATTTGTTGCTCAGATTTTATAAACACATGTATTAAAGTTTTATAATTCTTGGACACACATATACATACATACGTGTGTATATATATATATATATATATATACGCCAGATTCTAGCTAAAATGCGATAAAATAAAGCGGGCCGAAAGAAGCGGATAGAGAAAAAAAACAGCTGGTCGGTCAACCCGCTGCGTTTTTCCGAATCCATACCACTGGCCGCGTGTGTTTTTTCTTGGTAGTAAGATTTAACAGTCATTCGCTTTTAATTCATTTCAGTATATATATATATATATAGATATATATATATATATCTTGTTTTTACCGAAAATGAATTCTCAACTTAACTAATACTTGCATTAATGTTAGCTTAACACGTTTCTTTTTTGTCACGATCACGGTCTCCCCTGCTTCTGTTCGAATCCAAATGAATACCACCATATATAAACTCTCATTCGGTGAGACAACGAAATCCAAATGCATATCAGTATATCACTATAAACTTTCACTTGGTCAGTACGTAGGTCACACATGGACACAAATATAAAAATAAGATTCTTTGTTTTTTTTTACGTAGTATTCCTTCCTTCCATTTCATTTTTTTAATTATGGTTGTTTGTACTACAAACAAATAAATTTATGTCGATGTTGTGAATCAACTTAAAAAGTCAAAGAACCTAGCTAGAGTACTATCTTAATTTTAGGATGGAACTTAGCTCAAATTAATTAACTCATGAATTGTGCACAGATAAGGAGTTGGTATGTTAGATTTGTAGTCTATACATAGCCACAGGATCTGAAAGCTATATATTACTTAATTAACATGAGGAATTTCAATCTATATATGTGGGGCAAGGAAATCGTACTTTGCTAGGGTTAAGGTTTTGTGTTGGCTGAGGAGGAGAGAAATTCACGAAAAGTACGGAATTGATTGATTGATTGAAGAGGGGAGAACGACAGGTGGGCGATTACTCCAACGACGCGTGACAGAACTCCTAGAATCCGGGAATCGTGTTAGAATGTCCAAACCCCTTTGGTGCTTTTAGGTGGAATCTCCAAGCCTTTAAGTCACCAAAAGGGTCCCTTTGATCTTCTAAGAGTCCAAGTCTTGAGTATGAAGAGAAGTCCCAAGTGAGGTCCCCTTCCCAATGGAGTGGAAGGAGTATTTATAGGGTTTTCTGGAGAGTGGTCATGTGCTAGGCACATGACCTTGGGAAAATTTCAATTTTACCCTTAGTCATCAGAGTAATGCCCAGATCGTCCTGTCCTTCTAGTCACCAATCCAATCCCTCAATCAATTCTCAAAATGAGTCGCCTCCACGTGTCTTCTGCCTCGGGACACGTGGAAGATTCTCTCGGGTCCAACCCTCTTTATTTCCGTCTTTTCCGTCTTCATTCAATTAGGACATGTGAACCCTAATTTACACTTGGGACCACATTTGCCCCCTGCGCGAGAGTCACGTTTTTGGAGTGACGATCGTGCAAAATACTTTAACTCTGTGCATCCTGCTTCAAAAATTTCTGAAAAATCCGCGGAGCTCGATCTTGCAAGTCCTGAAAACAGAAAAATCTTTGGAGAGGGGACCCCTAGGAGAGCTCTCCGAAGATACCTTGAAAATCTTCCCCAAATCCTGCTTAATTTTTTCTAGAAACTAAGATAAAATAAATCGCACTAAATTTGGAAGTCATATGTTATCAAATAAAATCTTCTTAATTAATTTTATTATTATTTTTTTGAAATAAAATATTTCCTCGTTTTATTTTAAAAAACAAGAT
This sequence comes from Panax ginseng, assembly GCA_020205605.1. Lineage (NCBI taxonomy): Eukaryota > Viridiplantae > Streptophyta > Magnoliopsida > Apiales > Araliaceae > Panax > Panax ginseng. The sequence continues at coordinate 101,442,250 of CM035150.1, forward strand.
CAAATCTTTCTATATGTATATATATATATATGTATATATATACGGTAAGGATCAAGAGCATTCTCCTTAAATAGCATTCCTCCTTAAATTACATTCTTTTATTAAAACTACGCCGTTTTGGAGGGGCGGTGACATTTTTGTAAATACAGCGGTGGCGGTGGCAAAATGTACCGCCATTCCTCCAAAAAACGACGCGTTCCTAATAAAGAATGCTATTTAAGGAGGAATACTATTTAAGGAGAATGTTCTTGATCCTGACCGTATATATATATATATATATAATTATAGATTTGGTATTGTATATTAAATATTAATTAATAGCTTGATCCCCAAGAATTCTTAATATCACATGAAAAGTATGTGGAGATATATGTATAATAGGGTACAGTGGACAAAATTTTAGGACACAGGTGGAGAATTTGGTGCATGATATGCCACTACCACCATTTATTCAATTTGCTCAGTTAGGATATTGCCAGATGAGGTGTTTCCATTTAGCAGTATGTTTACGGTGTCACAAAAGCATAAATCTGCACTAGCTGAAGTTAGTAAACTGGACTAAAAAAAACTTATATGGCATGAATAGCAACATAGTATTTGTTACCAATTATATCAAATATGATATTTATTATGGTAAGACGGGAAGCATTTGAATTAAATTGGGGTGCTAATCTTCATGAATCACAACAGATTCCTTACATCTATGCAATAATCCTGCATGGTAATATCACACATCCCTCCTTATATCTTGAAAACAAGATTAAAGCATTCCTATTAGAAAATAAAATATTTGTTTCCATTTTTTTTAATATCCATAAAATATGAATCCAATTATCTTTTCATAAATTTTTTGCAAATCCAGTACATCATTACTAAGTAAATAAAATCTTATTTTATTTTGGAAAATAAAATAAAATCTTTCTTTATATGAAATCAAATCATTCATAAAAAATCAAATCATTTCTATTTATAAAATTAGGAAGGAATTTGAAAAATATTTTCTGGAAGTTGAGAAATATATTTTTTTTAAATAGAAATAATTTAATATTATTATTATATTTATTTATTTATTATTATTAATTTTTTATTTTATTTTATTTTATTTTATTTTTTTTAAACGCAAGATATTTTTTTTTCTTCTTAATTGGTGATCATACCGCGTGGTATTCATTCACGGTGATTGAAAGGAATTGATCCCACTAGACAAGTAAGTATAGCAATTGATTTTACTGGACAAGTATTTTAGAGAAAGAAGATTTACCTAGAATCTTAAAACAAATACCAAAATGCAAAATAGCTCCGCAAAAATGTTACCTCGGTGAGAAGTCATGTTCACATGAGTTACATGCCTCTTCCTTGTCCATGACAGATCCAAGGTCTATGATTGAATTGATCGCCGATGCGGGTGGTACAATCAAATTGAAGTCATGTTCAAATGAGTTTCATGTCTCTTCCTTGTCATGCAGATCCAGAGATCATCCGAAGAATTACATTTTACCTTGAATGAATCACCAGTATCCCCATTTGAATCGACGATTCATCCATTCCATAAAGTTAAAATTTCGAAACCACGATCAACCACCATTTCTGTTGGCATTTTTTGGCGGTAGCCTTATATATAATTAGAAACACGTAATTCTCAAGTGTTTCTTCTTCAACTCATCGTTTTACCCCTTAATGGAGGGGTGTTTCGACTCTAATGCCATTCACAGGCATTTTATCAGTATATCATCTCTAGTCGTGTTTATTTTTCGTTTGGTTAAAAAAATTTTTTTGTGATTGCTTTATCGACTTTTTCAGGTAACTGTAGTATTTTTTTCGGACCACAACACCACAACGAGGAAACATTTATTCCGGGCCATTTCACCTTAACAAGGATCTTGGCTCGGATAGTCTCAAAGAAACACCACAACGAGGAAGCATCCATTCCGGGCCATTTCACCTTAACAAGGATCTTGGCTCGGATATTCTCAAAGAAAAATGCAATACCGCAAGGAGGAAGCATCCATTCCGAGCCATTTCATCTTAACAAGGTTCTTGGCTCGAATATTCTCAAAGAAAAGACAACACCGCAAGGAGGAAGGATTTATTCCGAGCCATTTCACCTTACAAGGTCCTTGGCTCGGATATTCCGAAAGAAAGGACAACACCGCATGAGGAGGAAGGATTTATTAGAGCCATTTCACCTTAACAAGGTCCTTGGCTCGGATATTACGAAAGAAAAGGACAAACCGCGAGGAGGAAGGATTTATTCTGAGTCATTTCACCTTAACAAGGTCCTTGGCTCGAATATTCTAAAAGAAAGGACAACACCACAAGGAGGAAGAATTTATTCCGGGCCATTTTACCTTAACAAGGTCTTGGCTCGGATATTCCGGTGAAGTAGCATTTATTCCAATCAGTTGATTCAACGAGTAAAGAGAAGTTAAATGTAAGAGGGGAGAGCTCCTTAGGTGGCTAAACCCTATGGGCCAACCCTTAGGGGAACCGACCTAATGGCCTCATCTTTCACATTTTCCCATTCTTCCTTGACCCTATTTTTTATTTGAATGGATCCTAATGCTTGTGCTCTTTAGATTCCTTATCTTTGAATTTTTTTTTCTTGAGGCCTTCCCGTTGAACATTCTGCAGACTTAGGAACAACCAAGGAGGCCCCGTTTCTCAATGATTGAGGAAGGGCTCCCCTCTTTTAGTCTTTCCAGCGTCTTTTGGGAGGCGAGTCCGGACTTATGAGCGTCTGACTCTTCCTGCCCGGAGAAGAAAGGCTTGCTTCTATATCACGGTGGCATGTGGAGGTTGAGATGACTTCTCCCATTCTATCGCATTCCGTATATGCATGTAGAAGCAAGAATACCCTTTTATTCCCTTGACTTCTTATGCGATTCATCGATCGCCTTCAAGAATGGCGAGGATTGAGCCAAGCGAGATTCTTGAAAACGATTACGTAGATATACTCAAGAGTGCGGGCATCTTTTGTTGTGTTCAACTATCACGAGAGACCTCACGTATATATCCAATATGAACCATAACGCATACTTATTGTATTGATCTCATGATGGTGCTCCTCTACTTGCACATTCGTCATTGCTTGGGGAGGAATGCACCTCTTCTGTTGGAGGATGTCTATACCATCTACGAGTAAGAATTTTTCCCCCTACGCGTGAGTCACGCCTTTGGTGAGATGATCGCCCAAAATATTTTAAGTGTTGAAGCCTTGATTCCAGTTTCTGAACACTTCGTGGGACTTGATGTTTTGCAAGCTTCAAAAGCGAAAGTCTGGGAGAGGAACCTCTGGGGAGAAAACCTAGGAGGCGAGCCCTAGAGGAGCTCTTGAGGATATCTTGGTATCTCCTAACTCTCCTTGGACATGTCTCCCTTTCATACTAGGTTGGATCTCTTTATTTCCAATCATCATGTTGTTGCACTTCGTTCGGAAGTTACTTCATGTCTCCATGAGAATGACTTACTTTATGTAGAGCTTTAGGAGCTTCAAGATGCCATAGATAAATTGAAGCCCAAGTTTTTGGGAAATTTAGTCAGCTGCTCAAGATTTTGAAGGCTCGATAGCCTCCCATACGAAGGCTCAGGGCACCACCATTATCGACTTGGAGGCTTTATTCCCCTCTCTTCAGTTCGACAGGTCATGGCTTCTAGATCATGGCTTTCGTATTTTTTTCCATTTTCTGTATCAAAAAATTCATGTACATATATTTCATGCAAACTAATACTTGAATCCATACTCTTTTTTTTAAAATAAATCAGAAGAAATAATCAAGTATAAGTGAAAGTTTGACAAATTTATTGATAATCAAGTTGCTTTTAACGAAAAGCATAACGTTTCATATAATAAATCTTACTTTTGTCGAAGAAAGCATAACGTTCACTACTTTTAGAGATAAAGTGCAACTTTCTTGCTTTTGTCGAATAAAGCATAACGTTCGCCACTTTTAAAGATAAAAGTGTAACTTTTGGGGTTGAGGGCTTATACTCGGGTGCCTCGATCACTTTTGAAGTTGAAAGTGTAACCGAGGAACATTAGTAGTCGGTGCCTCGATTACTTTTGAAGGTGAAAGTATAACTTACGAGGACTTATAGTCGGTGCCTCGTTCACTTTTGATGATAAAGTGTAACACTTTCGGATGCCTCAAATCACTTGGGTCATCAATTTTTTGGCAAGTCACGATCTACGAGGACTTGAAATCGGGTGCCTCGTCACTTGGGTAGTCAATTTCTTGGCAGTCACGGTCTCTACGAGGACTTGACCACCATTTAGAGTGGACCACCATCTTGGGTGGATTTTTTTAATTAAATCGATTCTTGTGCCTCCTCCCTTGGTCATCCAATTACTTGGCAAGGGATATTCACGAGGACTTAAACCACCATTTTGGTGGACCACCATCTTGGGTGGATTTTTAATTCATCTGTAGTTCAGAGTTCTTTCGATGGTAGAGCTAGTATTTGGGTTCTTGACTTTCGGGACTGCACCATGGGTGATAGTGTTGCACATTTTCTTCTCTAGTTTAATCTCTCCCGTGCTTGACTTCTCATGGTATATCCTCATGCATTTATGTGATCCATAGTGGAGTGCCAGCGTATTGGTGGTATACACAGAAATCTGGTCTTCTTTTCATCTCTTCCGTCATAACCAATGGGGCCTTGGAGGTTTCACCACTTCGTGCTTTCGACCCATTGTTAAATGCAGGGCTCTGAATGCCTTACCATTGCATGTGATAGCCTCGGGCGGCATTCGGTATATTTGTCCTCTGCTTTCTCGCTTCTCTCAAATTTCTCATTCTTTCTCCCTCTTGCCCCCTTGTGGTTTTGATTGAGAATCCACCAAAGCCACGATTCTTTGTCCTCTTGCTTCTTCCAGTATATCCATCGCATGGTGGTGGGAAATGTCATGATTCCCCCAAGTCTTGTGCAAAAGATGAGAGGTCATGAAATGAATCACACGCTTTGGTAATGAGGTGAGGCTTGAAGGAGTTTAAGGCACCATTATTTGCAAATCTTGACGAGTTCTTTTCTTGATTGGCTCTCGCTACATACGCACTGGGCCTGAACTATCGGCGTAATCGATAGCTCCTCACTCTCGAAACCTGTTTGAACCGCATGAGTTCTACAATGGTTACTATTTTTGCACATAGAAAAATTTCTTAAAAATTATAATTTTAGGTCATCCCGATCATGGGTGACCCCTTCTCCAAATTGTAGTACCAATGAAGGCCTTTATCCAGTCAAAGTTTTGTTGAATTCTCGCATCAACAAGTTGTGGTTGTTCACTTCATCATATCCCGAGCCATGGAGACATCGATTTCTACGAACGACAAGCAATATGCGTTTCATTCTGATATTTCCATTTCTCCCCGTTATATTTTGGAAGCTGCGGGGATGCTTTCAATATACCTGTTGGGTAGGGTTGCCTCCGAATGTATGCGGGGTAAGGAGGAGTAAAGTCCAACTCAGGGTCGAGATGTCTGTCTGCGAAGTTGATTGATCACGTCGATCATATCATCCTTAAATCGCGTCTTGGCTCATAGCGTGAACTCTCGGGGTGTTGTGATATCTTCTTTGTATTGGCGGTGTGTATGGTAGAGAGATTGGTTGATGCACACTTGCATCATGCAAAGTGAACACTCAGTGGCGATTCTTTGGCTCTCGCATTTGGACATTACTGGAATGGTGGCATTTGCACTGTGAAATTGATGGGAGAAGCGAGTTGGGTTGATGTTTATGCGAGGTTGGCTTGCTTCCGACCTAGGGTTGGACACGTCACCACTATTACGGGCCTCGAGTTGATTATTGGAATCAATTGACTTTCCGTCGATGAAGGTACAACTAGTTCTCTTTGTTATTCTTTGCCATTGTTGTTGTCCTCCACTCCTGCTTGTGTTCCCCTATGCGAATCGCGCACAGGAACATGGCCTTGAAGGTGGGATCTGCATCAGCTCTGGCGAAGTTCCCATCTCTCTTGCTTCTTCTCTGCATCTCTCGACATCATGGCCATCATCATCCCTTGTCCTTCTTGTGCTTCCTTGATGCCTTGAGTATCTCCGGTTGCACAACATTTTGTCTCGCTCTCCACTTTTTTCCTCGCTTTGCCTTCCCATACTGCTGCTTGACATTCGATGGTTGTTACTCAACCATATATGGTGATGTTGAACTTCCTTCCGGCGTCGTATAAGAGGATGGGTTGATCGAGATTTAGATTTACGCCTTGGAAAGCTTGACTTGTTTGCCTTGGGAACTGGCTCGGTGAGGTATGTTGTTTGTTGGTGAAGCTCTTCTTCTGTTGTTCTCCCACTTGAGTTGTGGGCATACCTTTCACTAATTCTACACCTCCCCCAGTGAGTCGCCAAAGAAATGTGGGCAAGAAAATCGTACCTTCTTTAGGGTTAGGGTTTTGTGTTGGTGAGGAGGAGAGAAATCCACGAAAAGTATGGAATTGATTGATTGATTGAAGAGGGAGAAAAGCAATTGGCGATTACTCCAACGACGCGTGGCGAGAACTCCTAGAATCAGGGGAACCGTGTTAGGGTAACGAGGATTCCAAGAGCCTTCTTGAGTCCTTGAGTTGAGAGAATGTCCAAACCCCTTTGGTGCTTTTAGGTGGAATCTCCAAGCCTTTAAGTCACCAAAAGGGTCCTTTGATCTTCTAAGAGTCCAAGTCTTGAGTATGAAGAGAAGTCCCAGTGAGGTCCCTTCCCAATGGAGTGGAAGGAGTATTTATAGGGTTTTGAGAAAGTGGTCATGTCTTTGGCACATGACCTTGGGGAAAATCAATTTTACCCTTAGTCATCGAGTAATGCCGAGATCGTCTCCGTCCTTCTAGCCACCAATCTAATCCCTCAATCAATTCCCAAAATGAGTCGCCTCCACGTGTCTTCTGCCTCGGGACACGTGGAAGATTCTCTCGGGTCCAGCCCTCTTTATTTACGGCTTTTCCGTCTTCATTCAATTAGGACATGTGAACCCTAATTTGCACTTGGGACCACAATATATAAATCATTTCCAATGTCTACTTGGAAGAAGAATTAAGGATAAAAAAAAAGAAGGATACTATTCTACAAATTATGAATCTCTAATTGCATTTACCTGGGCATGCAACTAACCATACACCAAAGATAGTACTAGCTGTACGTTAATTCTAAATTTCTAACTAACATATAAAAGCTCCATGAATCAGCGGTTTTAGCTCATGGAATGGAGAATCATGCTAGCTAGCTATTTCTTCGTTTTCAACACGGTAGATATATATATTAAGGAGATGAATACGGTGATTATAAGTCCAGTCAAACAAACTATGAGTCAGTTACGTTATAAATGTCTTTGGCAAACTACTGTATATCGATCATGCGTATATCGTCAATAACAATATCATTCAATATTTTTGTAAATTAAGTAGGCTGTTGAATGATCAAATTAAGTCTGAAGAAGCCAATTAATATATTAATATATATATATATAGATCCCCGGCCTACTCTGCCAAGCGACATTAATTCTTCCCAGTCACTCATTCCAGTTGTTAATACCGAGCGAGTGTTCTCTCTCCCCGGCCCACCTTTTCCTAGCTACTATGAACATCGAATACATGCATGTCGATCTGCTGCTATGTCCCGGCCTTTAAGCCAAAGCTGTACGTCTTTTCATATATATATATATATATATATATATATATATATATATATATATATATATATATATATATGTATGTATATAGTATATGAAAAGGAGAAGTGCTCGGCCAAAGCTGTACGTCACCATATATATATATATGTCCCGGCCTTTGAACTTTTGGAGTATTATATTAATTTTTTTGTATTTCAAAAATTAATATATAATATTATAACTCTATTGTTTCTTCTGTCAAGTTGTGGTTTATAGATGTTTTAATAGTTTGAATATCATGAATTGCAAACTCTGATAGGTTGGTTGCACATGAGATTTAATAAAAGCTCGTAGACTTATAATTGCTTCCGGTTGTTGCGTGTGTGAAATTTTAGGACATGATAGGGTTGGTTAGCATGATACGTGAAAAATTATTATAAATTAATCTATGACACATTAAAATTAAAAAAAATCTTCAATTTCTGAGTCACCATAATATATCTTTAAATTAAACTATTGAGTTGATTTGGTATATATTGTAATTTGTATATAAATTTAAGAAAATAAAAACTCAAAAAAAAGAAGAAGAAATTATATTCCCAGCGAGAAATATTAATGATGGTGGTAAGGATGTGGTGGAGATGAATGAAGCCGTGGACATTTTTTTCACTGCACGCGGAATTAACAGGAGTGATGATTAATGAGGTTAAAGCTAGCTGTACGTAGCACGTACCCGTCACCAGTATGTTTGCGTCCGAGCACTTCTCCCTTTTCATATACTATATCCGGGTCCAAGTGTGAAATTAGAATTTACAAAATCTAATTGAATTAAATGCGCAATTAGGATTCCACGACCTCATTAAATATGTAAATTAGAGTTCGCATAACCGAATGGAATGAAGACAAAAAAGTCAGAAATAAATGTGCTAGACCCGGGAGAAGCCTCCACGTGTCCCGAGGCAAAAGACTCGTGGAGGCGGTTCGATGTGGGAATTGATTAAGGGATTGGATTGGTGACTAGAAGGACAGGGCAACATGGGCATTATTCTAATGACTAAAGGGTATTTCTGGAATTTCCCTCATTGCATGTGCCTTGCACATGACTACTTTCCAGAAAATCCTATAAATACCCCTTCCATTCCATTTGGAAGGAGACTTCTCTTCAGACTCAAGACTTGGACTCTTGGAAGATCAAAGGGACCCTTTTGGTGACTTAAAGGCTTGGAGATTCCACCTAAAAGCACTAAAGAGGTTTGGACATTCTCTCAACTCGAAGGACTAAAGAAGGCTCTTGGAATCCCTGTTACCCTAACACGGTTCCCGAATTCTAGGAGTTCTACCACGCGTCGTTGGAGTAATCGCCCACCTGTCGTTCTCCCCTCTTCAATCAACCAATCAATTTGCGTCTTTCTTCGTGGATTTCTCTCTCCTCTACCAACACAAAACCCTAACCCTAAGAAGGTACGATTTCTCGCCCACATTTATTTGGCGACTCATTGGGGAGGTGTAAAATTCAGAAGGTATGCCCACAACTCGAAGTGGGAGAACTACAGGAAGAGCCGCTTCACCAACAAACAAGACATTACCTCAACGGATCCAGCTTCCAAGGCAAGCCACCAAGCTTTCAAGGCGTAAAACTCGGATTTTGACCAACCACTTATCAAGACGCTTGAAGGAAGTTCGACATCACCACATATGGCCAATCAACAACATACCAACGCAGGAAAGGCGAGGAGACGCAGTGGAGACCCGACGAATCTTTGTCCAACTGGAGATGCTTCAAGGCATTGAAGGAAGACGAGAAGCGGCAAGGAATGATGATGGCCATGATGTCGAAATGCAGAGAAGAAGAGGAGATGGGAATTTCGCCGCAAGATTGATGCAGATTCCCACTTTCAAGGCCATGTTTCGGGTGAAGTTCGCATGGGGAACAAAGTGTGGAAGACAACAATAATGGTAGAAGAACAACAAAGAGAACCAGATTGTACTCCATTAACGGAAAGTCAATTGGTTCTAATAATCAACTTGGAAGCCCGTAAGCGATGTGGTGACGTACACAACCTAGGATGGAAGTAAAGCCCAACCTCGTGCAAACATCATCTCAAATTTATTATTCCATCATTTTCACAGTGCAAATGCCAATCATTCCAAGCAATGTCCAAATGAATGAGCCAAAGAACTTCCACCAAATGCTACTGCTCATGATGCAAGTATTCATCAACCAATTTCTTTTACTATACACACCGCCGTGCAAAGAAAGATATCACAACACCCCGTAGAGTTCATGCTACAAGCCCAGATGTGGCGAAGGATGATATGATCGACGTGATCAATCAACTTCGCAGACAGTACATCTCGACCCTCGGAGTTGGACTTTACTCCTCCTTACCTCCGCATTATTATTCGGAGCAACCTTACCCAACAGTAGTATATTGAAGCACCCATAATTTCCAAAATACAACGGGGAGAAAAGAAATGCTAGGGAACATATTTCCGTGTTTGTAGAGTCAATGTCTCCGTGGTTCGGATATGATGAAGTGAATAACCACAACTTGTTGATGCGGGAATTCAACAAGACTTTGTGGATAGTGCCTTTAGTTGGTACTACAATTTGGAGAAGGGTCATCCATTATTGGGATGACTTAAAATTATAATTTTTCAAGAAATTTTCTATATGCGTAAACAAGGTAACCATTGTGGAGCTTATGCGGTTCAAGCAAAACCCGAATGAGGTTGTCGATTATGTTGATGAGTTCAGGCCCGAGTAAAAGAAACGCGCAGTAACCGATTGAAGAAAAGAACTTAGTCAAAGATTTGCAACAATGGTGCCTTGGATTCTTTCAAGCCCCACCTCATCACCAAGGCTTCATGATTCCTTCACACCCTCTCATCTTTGTACAAGACTTGGGAGGAATCGTGATATTGCCCACTAACCATGCGACGGTTATAATGGAAGGGCAAGAGACAAAGAATTGTGGCTTTGGGTCGACTTCTCACCAAAACCACAAGCAAGAGGGAGAAACACGAGAAAAATTTTGACCAAGCAGAGGAAAGCCTGAAGACAAATATACAAGAAAACCAGTCCCCAAGGCCATCACATGTAGTGAGAAAGCATTCAAGGATTTATATGAACAATGGGTTGAACATGGAGTGGTGAAACCTCCAAGGCCTAGATTTGATAAAGTGACGGAAGAAATGAAGAGAACCGGACTTCTTACGTGTATTCCACCAATACACGGACACTCAACTATGGATTTGTTATAGCCTCTGCGGAGGATATTCCACGCAGAAGTCGGCAAATGGGGAGATTGAACTTGGAAAGGAAAGTGGCGTTTCATGACAAGCCATTGCCAAACCATAAGGGGAAGGAAACGTAACATCGTTATTCACAAAGACAAGCCCGTGAAGTGGAGATGATGATGGAAGAAAAGGAGGAGTGTGATCCGGCCCGCGGTGATGGCATTGATGAACGGAGCCAAGTTCAAAAATTTTTTCGATCGATAGGAATGTCCAAGGAAGCAAGGATCGAGGCAACCAGAAGCCCATTATCAAAGTCGCCGAGACGCGAAGACTTGTATGGCCATGAGTAAAAGGATTTGTGAAGGCGATGGAGGAAGAAGAAAATAAGATATCTTCTCTAAAGTTCGACAGAGAGATAAGATACCCGCACAACAAAGCCAATCGGATGTATGTAAAGAAAGAATCAATGGCATCGAGGTGCGGAGGGCATTCATTGATAATGGAGCATCTCAGAATATCATGCCCCTACACCGTGTTCAACGGTTAAGCCTACTGGGAGAAGAAGATTGTGAAGGAACAAACGAACATTACGGATTCTCCAACCAAAGCACAAGAACCCCCGGGACACATTAAGGTGGACATGCAAGTTGGGAAGATTCGAGGGCTGTAATGTTCCATGTTGTCGAGGTGGATGCATCATATCATGTCTTCTTTGGGAAGGGCTTGGCAAAATGACTATGGGGTAGTACCCTCGGTCTTTCATCATCGCGCTTAAAGCTATTTGGAAAGGAGAGAGAAGTAAAGGTACCAAAGAACTCGGAATCCTTTTGGACGGAGGAGGTACACATCACCGGGCGACTTTCTTTGATGATGTCACCGAAGAGGAGATAACCAGATTGCAAGGCCTAATTCTCTAAGACTAAGAAATTGGGAGGAAGTGCTGAGGAAGATAAGTTCGTACTGCGAGAAAAAAAAGAAGAAGAAGACCTCGGAACACCGGAGAATGTTCAAAAAATAAGAAGCCCATGGTAGTAGACTTAGAAAGAAGGAAGAGAAGAAAAGAAAAGGCCAGCAGACCCCAAAGATGCCAGAAATATAATAAATGCCAAGCGGATGTCACAATCTGACGAGGGCCAGAAGACAAAATGGGAGAGGGTTGTTAAACCCGACGGAAAGGTGGTGTTTTGATTGTGACGATGTGGGGAAAGAGCCTTGGAAGCGTGTGAACCCAATGGCTCAGAGGTGTCCCCACTCCAACAATAATGAAGAAGAAGAAGTTGTACAACTGAAGGTGGAACCAGCTCCAGAATGTTTGGAGGATAGGGCAAAACCTCAACAAAATGAATTAGAGGAAGTTAATTGGCAATGAGGAAGGAACGCCAAGACCGAACTTATGTCAACAAGGAGTCTGGATGTTAAATGCGAAGGAGGAGCTTGCACAATTATTCGAGAATATAAGGATGTCTTTGCTTGGAATTACGACGAGATGCGGAATTGACAAGGATCTTGTGGAGCACAATCTAAACATAAGTCAGGAATGAAGCCAATAAAGCAAGCACCTCGCAACTATGCACCAAGTGAGAAACTCAAATAAAGGAAGAGATCGAAGTTCTTTGGAAGTAGGGTTCATCAAGCCAATTCAACATCCAATATGGCTATCCAAAGATTGTCTCGGTAAAGAAGTCAAATGGATGACTCTGAATATGTGTGGATTTTAGAGATTTGAACAAGGCATGCCCAAAGGACATGTACCATTACCCAACATAGACACTTTGGTAGATGCAACGGCTAATCATGAGATGATGTCATTCATGGGACGGGTTTGTGGGTTACAATCAGATAAAGATGTCAAGTAGAAGATGCAGAGTCGATGACCTTTCGTACCCGTTTGGGAATTTCTACTATGTAGTAATGCCATTCGGGTTGAAGAATGCGGGGCAACTTATCAAAGTGCAATGCGACGCCATATTTCATGACATGATTCATGATATAGTGGAGGACTATGTAGACGACATAGTAGTGAAATCCAAGAAGGCGATAACTCGTATGGAGGACACGAGGAAAGTGTTTGAAGCGCAGAAGGTATAAGTTGAGGATGAATCAGAAGAAGTGCGCCTTTGGGATGACAATTTGGAAAATTCTTGGGCTTCTTGGTGCATGATAGAGGCTTAGAAAGGTGGACCCAAGCAAGGCCAAAGCAATCTGAAGATGCCCCCACCAAAAACGCAAAAATAGTTAAAGAGCTTTCAAGGAAAGTTTCATACATGAGAAGATTCATGCCAAAGATTAGCCGAAGTCACGAGAACCTTTTGGCAAATTGCTAAAAGGAAAAGGCACAATGGGATTTGGGGCAAGACCAACAATGACGCGTTTGAGAAGGTGAAAAGAATTTTGGCTTCAAAGACAAACAATGATAGTGCCACAAAGAGGAATGCCGTTGCTAGGTTGTACATCACATCTACCAAGAAGTCCATGGGTGGATTGATCACCCGGAGGAGGTGGATGGAGAGAAACTCATATATTACATTAATGGGACAATCCGAGGATCGGAAACTAGGTATTCACAGGTGGAGAGGCATTGCCTAGCATTGGTATTCATTGCGCAAAAAATGCGGCATTATTTTTTAGCACACGAAGTAAAGCTTGCAACAAAAACTGATCCAATCAAATACCTATTAACTAAGCCAGCATTAGTAGGAAGACCTGCCAGATGGATGATGATTCTTTCAGAGTACGACATCAAGTGTGTAACACCGAAGGCGATCCGATGTCAAGCCTTTTGCGGACTGGCCGCTCAATTTCCAAATGGAGAATATGAACCCCTTCCAAAGATCTTAGGGTGAAGAAGTAGAATCAATCGAGTTGATGAATGAGGACCCAGAATGGTGGATTTTGGCTTTTGATGGATCATTTGCAGAAGGTAAAGGTGGAGCAGGAGTGGTGTTGACCACTAAAGAAGGAAATGAAGTGGCCTTGTCATACAAATTGGATTTCCCTTGCACAAACAATGAAGCAGAATATGAAGCGTTCATACTAGGGTTGTTGGCGACTCAAGAATTAGGAGCCAAACATCTTAAAGTAAAGGGATATTCAAACCTCATAGTGCAACAAATAAGAGGCCAATTTGGAGTGAAGGAACCTATCTTGGCCCCATATCGAATCAGTAGCACAAAAGGTGATGGAGGCTTTCAAGAAGGTGGTGATTGAATATGTGCAAGAGGGATGAATAAACAACCGATGCACTGCTTAAAGAACGCGTCTCGAGTCTATGTCCAAGGTGAGGATTTGGATGTAAAGGTAATGAAGAGAACCCTCCCAATCACAAATGCTAAATTTGTTCCCCAAAGACATGATAGATGATTAAGCGATCGACATCTCCCATCAATTGCAAACAAAGGAGGAACAATACCTACCTTGGCGTTATGTAATACAATATCATCAAAGGTGTCTTGTATCACAAAGAAGCAGATGATGTGTTGACACGATGCTTAGGGAGGCAGGAAGCAGATAGAGTCTTGCAACTGGTGTATGACGAGAACTGTGGATTGGCAGACATAGGCTTGTATCGTAGGCTGCAGCGTCAAGGGTATTATTGGCCCAAAATGAAGAAGGAAGCAGATGCCCTACAACGCCAATGTGTTTCATGCCAAGAATACCCTGGGGAGGATGAATGCTCCTTCATTGAAGACATACTGGATTGGCGAATCCCTTACATGGAGTTCTTGCAAAGTGGGACTCTTCCGACCAAAAAGAAGGACGCAATTATAATCAAGAGGAACTCACAACGTTTCTTCTTGCAGAATGGAGAATTGTTTAGAAGGGGATTCAATGGAAAGCCCCTACGGTGTCTGGAACTAGGTGAAGCCAAAGATTTGGTTTACCAAATGGACAAGGATGAACAACAAGGGGGAGCCAAGTTGTACAAACAACTTATCGATCATGGTTACTACTGGCCAAAGATGGAGGGAGATTGTCTAGAATTTATTAAAAAGTGCCACATATGTCAAATACATGGAAACTTGATCCATGCTCCTGCCGTGGATTTGCGAACCTTGGCAACACCATGGCCCTTTCATACATGGGGAATGGATCTTATAGGTCCTATTCACCCTAATTCCAAGGGTAACATATGGATTTTAACTGCCACCGAGATGTACACAAAGTGGGTGGAGGCAATACCCTTGAAGAAGGCCACGGGACCAGCAGTGGCCAATTTTATCAAGGAAAACATCATTTACCGTTTCGGGATCCCGAAGATCATTTTGTCGGATAATGGAACTCCCTTCATCAATAGGGACGTCAAAAATCTGATGGAAAGATACAGGGTGAAACATTACAAATCATCACCCTACTACCTGAAAGGAAACGGACAAGCAGAGGCTACAAACAAAACCTTGATAAAAATTTTATCAAAAACCCTAGATGATCATCCGAAGATATGGGCAGAACAATTACCAATAGCATTATGGGCATATCAAACTTCAAAAAGGAAGCCTACAGGCGAGACCCCATATGCTTTGGTTTATGGTGAAGAAGCTATCTTGCCCGTTGAAATAGAAATACCTTCGGCTCGAATGAGACTTGAAGCTTGGTCGAGGAAGAAAAGCAGGCCAATGACCTCTGGAGGCCTTAGTTGACTTAGAGATAAGGCTAAAAAAACTTGAGCGGTACCATGAAAGAGCTCATGACGACATAATAATCTGGCGGTGAATGCCGCGATTAATTCAGTGTGGGGACCTAGTACTCAAAACAAGCAACTCAAGTCATGAGGGGACCCCAACCACCAAATTTTACCCCAAATGGGAAGGCTCAGTATAAGAATGCAGAGATCTCCGGCGGGTATTGAAAGATATCTCGTGTAGGATCAGATGTTGTCTCAGGCCCATTGAACTTGAAGTGGGTAAAGAAATATTATACATGAGAAGAGCATCACAAAAATTTATACTTTTAACTTCAAAAGTAATCGAGGCACCTGACTAACAGCCCTCAGAAGTTACACTTTCAACTTCAAAAGTGATCGAGGCACCTGATTAATGTTCTCGGAAGTTATACTTTCAACTTCAAAAGTGATCGAGGCACTGATTAACAAATTTCGGGAGTTACACTTTCAACTTCAAAAGTGATCGAGGCACACGAGTATAAGCCCTCAACCCAAAAAGTTACACTTTAACTTTAAAAGTGGGTGAACGTTATGCTTTATTCGACAAAAGCATGAAAGTTACACTTTATCTCTAAAAGTGGCAAACGTTATGCTTTCTTCGACAAAAGCAAGATTTACTAATGAAACGTTATGCTTTTCGTTAAAAGCAATTTTATTATCAATAAATTGACAAATTTTCACTTATACTTTGAATGTTTTTTTTTTAAAAAAAATTCTTAAAAAAAAAGAGTATAAATTCAAGTGTTAGTTTGTGGAAATTATGTACATTCTTTAAAAAAAAAAAAATTATTCATGTTTGCTTATAATACCTACTGTTGTCTTGAAATATTAATTTGAATAAATTGAGATTCAATGATAAATATTGAGTTTAAGGAATTATTCAAATTAAAAGCAATCAACAAGGTTAAAGAAACTACTTTTTAATAAAATGAAATATGTGTAAATGAGTTTCTGAAACAGAAAATCGAAAAAAAACTACTACAACAAGTTATGATCTAAGGGCCAAGACATATCAAAATGAAGTGGAGGCACAACTAAAGCTTTTAAGTCAGCAACGGCAACATCTCGAATCTTAAGATTTGCAACTTTCAATTCCCTAACCTGTTGGGTAGTTGATGTAAGACCCCAAATAATTAATAAATGAAATTTAATTTCCTCTAATTATTATTTTGAAATAGTAAGGGTTGATGTGATTAATGTGGATAGTTATGGGTAAAATACGCAAATATTTCAAAATAAGCAAGTGGTTATTAAATATTCATTGTTGTTTGGAATATTAGTTGGTCGTGGAATATTAAATGCTTGTCGGGGAATATTCGTATTGACAAGTAGCGACCATGTATGGGCCCTATAACTTGAAAGCGATTGGAGGAAGAAAATGACAAATATAAGTTGTTTAAAAATAGCGGCAGAATTCTGAATTTACATTGTTGGAATACCCGGTGGTTAAAACACAATGTCTGGCGTTGTTGCTTGACAAGAAGACACGCGGTATTGCATCGATTATTGACTCTTACGTAAGAAGGCACTATTCAATAATGATTACGGTAATTCTTTCAAAGTATTTTATTTTATTGATTCAATAATTGTTGTGTTGATATTTTATATTATCGTTGTTTTGATAATTGTCTTACACGATATTTTTCATTATCGAAGCAATAATTCATATTATCTGAATAATATTATTGGATAACATTATTGGCAATGTCTAAAAGTTCTGCTCTAAGGAGAGGTTTGGTCACCTAATTGCTTGGCATGAGAAGGAGAAATTCTTATTGGAAAGCCCCCTCTTTCACAGGGCGCCGTGGTTGTCAATAATGTGATTCTGTAATATTATTTGTGAATACTTAATTATTGATTCATATGATGAGAAAAATATTGATTTTATGTGAATATAGATGGAGAAAATTTTTATAGTGACAATTGTTGAAAATTGAAATTTTATCTTTTTCTGATAAAATAATTCATTTAAATATATTATTATATTTTAATAATATAATAATGATGATATTTTTACAATGAATGTGGGATATATGAGTATATATGGAGGAGGACTATTTTTGTTACCAAAAATGTTTAAAACATGTTAAACATGTCGGTGGACCCCATTTATTGACTGAAATTTGATTATAACTTGTAAAATCGTCCGTTTATGGATTTCGGTCAATTTCTGTTTGGAATTTGGAAAAAATTTCTTCTGCAAAGTTGTAGAGAATTGAATTTCCTATAAAAATTCCGGAGATTCAATTTTCTGATAAAAGGGCTATTTATTATGAATTATTGAAGTTTCAAAGCTCAAAATAATTAATTTTGGAAGTTTAAAATATTTTAATTAGAAAAAACGTTTTTTTTTAATGTTTTGGCATGTGTGGCTGATGTTGTGGAAATTTGGTAGTGGGCGTATGACTTTGAAAAAAAAATTATATTAATATTTTTATTAAATTTTCTACTTTGGTGTTCTAAGCATTTTCCTATAAACAGGTCTTTGGGTTAGAATTGAAAATCACAATTTAAGCTCAAGTTTTTCTCTCTATATTATCGGCGTATTCTTGTGAGTATTTTGAGTATATTTTAAGTATTGCTATACGGTGCAAGTTCAAGTCATACACTTTATATCCAGGTGTTTCAAATTAGAAATCTTGATCTTTCGAGGTAAGGGATATTTTTTTTAAAATGATATTATTTATTCTAATATCATTATGTCAAGTATTGATCTGAACTTTTAATCAAATTTGGAACTTTTAGTGTTTAGGGTTCTTATTCACGATATCTGACTATTCTCGTGATATCTGATCTTATTCACGAATATTTAAGACTTTATTCATTGAAAAATAAAAATTTTTCTTTTCGGTCAAAATATCTATTCTGGATACTAGCTTTGATTGTATCTATGTTTTGATCATTCTTGAATTTTACACCACTATGATTATTTTTGAGGTATTTTTGGACATAGATAAAACAAAGTACGAATCCTTAATCCTTAATCCTTGTCATTTTGTTTCACTGAATTCGTTTCTTTAAAAAAAAAATTCATCATCCTCAGTCTTAAATGATGATATTATTGAATATCTTTGGCCTGTAGTGCAAAGATGAATGATTTCTGATGAATATCTTTGGCACGTAGAAGGCAAAGATGAATGATTTCGATGAATATCTTTGGCCGTAGTCTGCAAAGATGAGCAGTGTTTAGATGAACATGACCTAATTGGTGAATATCCTTGGCACAGTAGTGCAAGGATGAATATATGATTCGGATATATATTGATTGATGTTACGAGGATAAAAATATTGATGATGGGTTGTTAAATTCATAGATATTAGTAGATTTCATCCTCTACGTAACTCTTACATGAATTAATATTTTTCATTGCAGTATTGATTTAAAACTTGTTGTCTATTGTATTCTATTAGATTTTTCCTGTTGAAGACTAACGATAATTTGTTACGTATTATCTTTAGTCATAATATTCTTCTTTGGGCTAGTTGAGCTCACCATTTTCCTTTTTGTTCTATTTTTCTTCTCGTGGAGGCGAGAATGTAGCGAAGATGCAGTCGGGGTATGGAATGATGGTTTTAGAGAGTTGTTTAGTAGTCCTCACTATTTTTGTAAAATAATGTATCAATAATTATGATGAGGATTTATTTGTATGTAGATATTGTTTAGATGGCAATATCTGTATTTAAACTCACAGTTTTACTGTTGTAATAATAAAGTTGTAGTTATTTTTGTATCGTGTATTGACAACTCAGAATGGGTGATGTATACCTATTTTGGGGGTGTCACAGTTGGTATCAGAGCTTAGGGATATGATCTCTGGCAGAGATCGAGGAATAGAACTAGGAGGGGAGAGACGAGTAAATCCTTCGCTAGTGTGTCCTACCTAAGCTTATTTGTTAGTTGGTCAGTATATAGGGATATTATGTGATATATTGATTTCCTTAATTAACCCTTGTTTTTGGCGATGATTTGAGAATGTCGTCGAGAATATTAACAATGGAAATGAGGACTCGTGGAGACGCCTGTACTCACCAACGAGTGAGGAGAACGTCAACAAGGGTGGTAATGTTCTCCTATGAACAACATCATGGAAGCGAGATGATGAACGAGGGATGTTTAGAAGCTTTTTGCGTTCATGCAAAAATCGACGAGGAGACTCGTGTTCAAAATCTGAGGAGAAATGATAGCAATTCACGGGTTATTCTGACAAGCGATTAAAAAGAGTTGGGACCACGAATTTAAGGAAAGCCCGATCCGATCATGGCGGAAATATGGGTCAAGCAAATTACCAAGATATTCGATGTCTTGGGATGCACGGAAGAACGAAGATTCCATTCGCCACCTTTATGTTCCGTGGGCGGTGAGTATCATTGGTGGGAATCGTGAAGCGTACCCATCCATCGCACCATTTCAAGATGTCTTCGGGAGACGTTTCAGAAACTATTTAATGACAAATACTTTCACGAAAGTGTTACGTCATATGAAGGAAGTGGAGTTTATTATTTGGAAGCGAAACAACATGGCGGTGTCTCAAAGATGAGGTGAAGTTTACTGAGTTATCGAGGTTTGCACCTTATTTGGTGGAGAATGATAAGCGTATGACGCGGATGTTTCTCGAGAGGTTTGAAACCCCCAGCGTCGTCGATATCTCATCTCTCATAAATTTTCTCTTTATTAGGATGTTGTTAATAGGGCTCAATTGTTAGAAGCGAGATAACGAAGTACGGCCAACCGAGGTACCACAATCGAGGATCATCTGAGATAAAGAATAAACAAAACAACAATAACCGGTGGAGAAAGAAAAAGGCGGACAAAAATGGTAACCACTCTGGTGGTAATCATGGCCATGAAAATAGAAGAAGCGAGTCGGGGAGGAAATTTTAAAAAAGAGGAGATTCAACAACGACCATGTGAAGACGACGATTACAAAGAATAATCTGGTTCCAAGGAGGAGAATGACCATCAATCGTATATCTTATAAATGCGGGAAAAGAGGACATATCGGTCAAACTTCCACAACAGTTCTAGGTATGCTATAATTATGTAAAGGAATGACATATTGCTCGAGATTGCACGATAAGCGAAACCTAGTTCAATGGGACGGTGACTCAAAAGATCCCAAAAAGTCAAAGTCAAGCGGTTCTTGGAAAGGCGTTTGTTGACGTGGTCAAAATCACGAGGAACCCAAACGAGGTGATCGGTGTAAGTTTATTTATAAATTTTGTGAAGTTTATACTTTACTAGAATCTAAGTCTTACCCATTCATTTATCTCTCCTACTTGTGCTCAACGTTTAAATTTGACTCCGGAAAAATTAGACTTTGACCTATCTCGTGGAAACTCAGATTAGGAGAAACTTTCATCACATCCATCGTTTATAAATCTTGTCTAATCCAAGTTGGCACCCTTATCTTTTGTTGACCTTATCTCTTTAAAGATACTTGCTTTTGATGTGATTTTAGGGATTGATTGGTTAACTACTCATCATGCCAAAATTGATTGTTTTCGTAAGGTTGTTAGTTTTCATATTCTAATCACTTTGTTGTTCAATTCGTGCAACTAAACCATTAAAATCAATCAACCATCATATCTAATCATAAAGCTATTCGTTTATTGAAAAATGGATGTCAAGCTTTCTTAGCTCATGTTATGGATTTGAATAAAGACACGTCAAATTTGAATAATATTCTGTTGTTATTGACTTTCCGACGTATTTCTGAAGAACTTCCGCCTACTACCCCGTAACGTGAAGTTGAATTCTTTATTGACCTTGAACTGAGTACAAAGCCCATTTCTAAAACCCCATATCGAATGGCTCTATTGAACTTCGAGGAGTTAAAGGTCCAACTACGTGAGTTGTTGGACATCGGTTTTATTCGTCCTAAAGACATCTCCTTGGGGTGCTCTGTTTTATTCAGAAAAAAAAAAGCGGGAGTATGCGACTTTGTATTGACTATCGGGAATTGAACCATGTCACCATCAAGAATAGGTATCCTCTACCTCGTATTGATGACTTGTTTGACCGATTAGAAGGAGCACAATTCTTTTCAAAATCGATCTTCGCTCGGATATCATCGGTGAAAATTAGAAGGCGAGGATATTCCAAAAGCGCCTTTAGAACTCGAATGCGGGCATTATGAATTCCTAGTCATGTCCTTTGGATTGACTAATGCTCCTCATGACTTTAATGGATATGATGAATCGAGTATTCAAAGAATATTTGGATAAATTCGTTGTTGTCTTTATTGATGACATCCTCGTATATTCCAAAATAGTGAAGATCATGAGCACCATTTGAAAAGTTGGTACTCCAAAGGCTTCGTGAAAACAAGCTATATATGCTAAGTTGAAGAAATGCGAGTTCGGCGAGGAAGTAGCATTCTTGGGCACGTGGTGTCAAAACATGGAGTATCATTGACCCCGCGAAGATTGAAGCAATACAAAGTTGGGAGCAACAGAAGACGGTGATCGAATCACGTAGCTTTTGGCTTAGTTGGTTATTATCGGAGATTCGTGGAAGGTTTCTCGAATCGCTACTCCATTAACCCCAATTTAACTTCGGAAGGATACAAAATTCGTTTGGAGCGAAGAATGCGAGAAGAGTCTCCAAGAGCTTAAGAGGAGACTTATTTTAAGACTGTTTCTAACAATACCATCCGATACGGATGGATTTGTTATCTCAAATGATGCTTGAGGAAAAGGGTTAGGATGTGTTCTCATGCAACGTGGGAAAGTCATAGCTTATGCCTCATGACAACTTAAAGAGTATGAGAGGAATTATCCTACTCATGATCTAGAGTTAGCGGCGCAGTGGTTTTCAAGCTTAAAGATATGGAGGCACTTATCTATATGGGGAGAAAGTGGAGATATATTCGGACCATAAAAGCCTTAAATATTTCTTCACTCAAAAAAAGAACTCAACATGCTGGCGGCGTGACGTTGGCTCGAGCTATTGAAAGACTACGACCACACTATTCAATACCATCCCGAAAAGCGAACGTGGTAGTGACTCGTTGAGAAAGAAGATCATATCAGGAATGAGTGCAATGATGTCAAGTATACGACAGAGCCAACTTTAATAGAAAAGTTAAGGTTGCTCGAGCCACCGAGCCGGAGTCGATGCGCGTATGAAGAAGAAAGTACAAGACTGAAGCGGTCTTTATTCCTAAGCGAGAATCGATGATGAAGGAATACTTGAGTCCACTCCGGACTTTGTGTTCCTAACGACTCACGATTTAAAGTACAAGATCATGATGAAGGCACACAATACACCATTTGCAATCCATCCGGAAGTACTAAAATGTATCGTGATCTTGACATACATTTTGGTGGAACAATATGAAGAGAGAAATTGCAAAGTTTATCTCAACATGTTTAACTTGTCAACGTGTAAAGGCGGAGCATCAAGTGCCTAAGGACCATTGCAACCACTTGAGATTCCGAAATGGAAGTGGGAACACATTACCATGGATTTCGTTCACGGGTCTTCCCACGGTTTCTCAAGGCATAAATGCTATTTGGGTTATTGTTGATAGATTAACCAAGTCTCCGCATTTTTTTTGCCGACACGGAGACTTATTCTCTTGAACGTCTTGCTAGTATGTATGTAAATGAGATTGTGAGGTTGCATGGCATGCCATTATCTATAGTTTCGGATCGTGACCCAAGATTCACTTCAAGATTTTGGGTTAGCTTGAAAAAAGCTATGGGTACTGTGGATTTCTGATTGATTCGGCATACCATCCTCAAACCAGACGGACAATCGAGAGGACTATTCAAACTCTTGAAGATTTATTAAGACTCTGTGTCCTAGACTTCAAGGGCAGTTGGGATAAGTATTTACCAATGGTGGAATTCTCCTACAAACAGTTATCAGACAAGTATAGGTGTGGCTCCATATGAAGCATTATATGGACGAAAGTGTCATTTCTCCAATATGTTGGGATGAGGTGGGTGAAGAACATTGTTGGGACGAAAGTTAAACGTGCGATATGACCGAAAAGATCCAAATGATTCGATTAACGATACAAACAAGCGGCATAAGATCGATAAAAGACTTATGCGGATCTTCATCGAAGGACGTGGAATTTAGTATAGGGGATCATGTATTGTTGCGTGTTGCCCCATGGAAGGAGTTACAAGATTTAGGAAGAGAGGAAAGCTCAATCCACGATTTATTGGTCCATTTCAAATTCTTGACCGAGTAAGAAATGTAGCCTATAGACTCGCGTTACCTCCAAGTATGTCTCGTGTTCATAATGTGTTTCACATATCATTTCTTCAGTAAATATGTGAAAGACCCGAACCACGTTATTGAGTTTAACCAGGACGAGATAGTGAAGACTTAACGTATGTAGAGAATTGCTGTCAAGATCTTGGATAGGAAGGAGCATGTCCTACATACGAAGGTCATACCACATTTTAAAGTTTTGTGGAGGAACCATGCTATACAAGAAATGACACGGGGAATTGGAAGCGGAAATGAAAGTGAGGTATCCTCACCTTTTCAAATATACAGATCGTATGTCAATTTCGGGGACGAAATTTCATAAGGAGGGAGGTTGTAAGACCCCAAATAATTAATAAATGAAATTTAATTTCCTCTAATTATTATTTTGAAATAGTAAGGGTTGATGTGATTAATGTGGATAGTTATGGGTAAAATACATAAATATTTCAAAATAAAGTGGTTATTAAATATTCATTGTTGTCGGGAATATTCGTTGGTCGTGGAATATTCGCATGCGTGTAAGAATATTAAATGCTGACGCAGTAGCGACATATGTAATGGGCCCCATGTGGAAAAAGCGATTGGAGGAAGAAAACGACAAATATAAGTTGTTTAAAAATAATTCACAGTAGTTGTTACTGATTTTATCTTGTTAGAATACCCGGTGGTTAAAACACGATGAATACGCGTTGTCAGACAAAGAAGATACAGATATGTTACCGATTATTGACTCTTACGTAAAGAAGGCACTATTCAATAATGGTTACGATGTAATTATCGCTCAAGATTTTATTTTATTGATTCAATAATTCACGTGTTGATATTTTATATTATTGTTGTTTCAATAATTGTCACTACTACGATATTTTTCATTATCGAAGCAATAATTCATATTATCCGAATAATATTATTGGATAACATTATTGGCAATGTCTAGAAAGTTCTGTCTATGAGAGGTTTGGTCACCTAATTGCAGCCAAGTAAGGAGAAATTCTTATTGAAAGCCCTCTTCCTGAAGCCGCACGGTGTCAATAATGTGATTTCGTAATATTATTTGTGAATACTTAATTATTGATTCATATGATGAGAAAAATATTGATTTTATGTGAATATAGATGGAGAAAATTTTTATAGTGACAATTGTTGAAAATTGAAATTTTATCTTTTTCGATAAAATAATTCATTTAAATATATTATTATATTTTAATAATATAATAATGATGATATTTTTACAATGAATGTGGGATATATGAGTATATATGGAGGAGGACTATTTTTGTTACAAAAATGTTTAAAACATGTTAAACATGTCGGTGGACCCCATTTATTCGATGAAATTTGATTATAGCTTGTAAAATCATCCGTTTGTGGATTTGGCCAATTTCATTTGGAATTTGGAAAAATTTCTTCCGCAAAGTTGTAGAGAATTGAATTTCCTATAAAAATTAGCGAGATACTAATTTTCGATAAAAGGCTATTTATTATGAATTATTGAAGTTTCAAAGCTCAAATAATTAATTTTGGAAGTTTAAAATATTTTAATTAGAAAAACGTTTTTTTAATGTTTTGGCATGTGTGGCTGATGTTGTATTGGTAGTGGGCGTATGACTTTGAAAAAAAATTATATTAATATTTTTATTAAATTTTCTACTTTGGTGTTCTAAAGATTTTCCTATAAATATGGTGCTTAGGTTAGAATTGAAAATCACAATTTAAATCAAGTTTTCTCTCTATATTATCGAGCGTATTCTTGTGAGTATTTTGAGTATATTTTAAGTATTGCTATATACTTGCAAGTTCAAGTCATAGCTTTATATCAGGTGTTTCAATTTAGAAATACCTGGTCTTTCGAGGTAAGTGGTTATTATTTTTTTAAAATGATATTATTTATTCTAATATCATTATCTTCAAGTATTGATCTGAACTTTTAATCAAATTTGGAACTTTTAGTGTCGGGGTTACTTATTCACGTATCTATACACTATTATTCAAGATATCTGATCTTATTCACGAATACGACATTATTCATGAAAATAAAAAATTTTTCTTTTCGTCAAAAATATCTATTCGGATACTAGCTTTGATTGTATTCATGTTTTGATCATTCTTGAATTTTACACCACTATGATTATTTTTGAGGTATTTTGGACATAGATAAAACAAAGTACTTAATCCTTAATCCTTAATCCTTGTCATTTTGTTTCATTGAATTCGTTTTTTAAAAAAAAATTCATCATCCTCGGTCTTAAATGATGATATTATTGAATATCTTTGGCCTGTAGTGCAAAGATGAATGATTTTCGATGAATATCTTTGGCCTGTAGTAGCAAAGATGAATGATTTACGATGAATATCTTTGGCCCGTAGTAGCAAAGATGAGCAGTGTTTAGATGAACATGATTAATCGGTGAATATCCTCGGCTCAGTAGTGCGAGGATGAATATATGATTCCAGATATATATTGATTGATGTTCTGAGGATAAAAATATTGATGATGGATCGTTAAATTCGTAGATATTAGTAGATTTCATCCTCTACGTAACTCTCTTCTATGAATTAATATTTTCATTGCATGAGTATTGATTTAAAACTTGTTGTCTATTGTATTCTATTAGATTTTTTCCTCGTGAAGACTAACGATAATTTTTTACGTATTATCTTAGTCATAATATTCTTTTGGCTAGTTGAGCTCACCCTTTTCCTTTTTGTTCCATTTTTCTTCTCGGGGAGGCGAGAATGTAATGAAGTATTTATGCCGGGTATGGAATGATGGTTTTAGAGAGTTGTTTAGTAGTCCTCACCATTTTTATAAAATAATGTATCAATAATTATGATGAGGATTTATTTGTATGTAGATATTGTTTAGATGGCAATATCTCGTATTTAAACTCACTGATTTCTTGTTGTAATAATAAAGTTGTAGTTGTTTCATGCATCGCGTGTATCGACAACTCAAAATGGGTGATGTATACCTATTTGGGGGTGTCACGATTGACTCTAAGTCCCGTCATTTGGTATTTCTACCTTCCAAGTCGGCCCTCAAATCTTGGGACCTGGATCTTCAATTTGTTGGCGCTTCGTCAAGTTTCGAAAAGTCAGACCGAAAAGGATTCTTCTTCACACTTACGTACAGCAACCTCCGAACGTAATGAAACAAGCTTAAAACTTGACTTGAGAAGAGTCAATCTATCACGAAACGGAGACATGTCAACACCTATGGCTATAAGTTCGTCTACTTTATCGCTAAACTTTTTCAAGTCCTCGACTCGCAAAAAATATAAAGAAAGAGTGTGTAATCCACAAATTAGGCCTGCGAGCTGATCTAGGAAGAAGGTTTGGGTGGAAGTCTCCTTAATAATTAACCGGTCAAGTATCTGTGGGAATCGAGCTAGAGACGCCCGCACTTTCCCGACTAGAAGATGATATCCGGAAACCTCCAAGAAATAAGATCCCCATTTGGATTGAAGGAAGCTCTGGTAGCAGCTACTTTAGAAGCCACCATTGAATTTGTCGAGTCAAGGGGTGGAGGAACAGAAAGATGTTGTATGGCTGAGGATTCCTCGAAACCTTGGTCACCTGGAGGATAACCAAGGTCACTATATGGCGAGTGGGAAACATCTGGATGGAGAGCATTAAATAAAGCGAGTGCCTCAACAGGCAAAGGCAAGTCTTTCATCTTCTCGCTCTAAAAAAAAAAACAAAACAAAATGTCAAAGCACAATATATTAAAAACAAAGAAAGAAAGGAAATTCAAGACAAATCATATGTTGATTAAAGAAGGATACTCACAATATAGTCAATGGAAAAGGAGTCGGGAGATGCCACAGAAATGGAAAAGTTATTCAACCCACCCAGAGTGTTATCAACACTACCCTCTCGAGCAATCACAAACCTTCGGTAGAATCCTTCGGGGAGGATGAACATCACCAATAATTTCGTAAGGATTCCCCTGGGAAGTAAGAGCCTCATCAACATCTTCACACTCATCATGAGGAGCAATCGGAGGAGGTGTGAAGAAATAGGCAGATCACCCACAAAGCAGGAGGACGAGCTCACATCGGATAAGGTATCCTTAGCATCCAAAGCTAACACAATCATCACGAGGAGTAGATGACTCAATATCAACAAGTATAGGTTGGGAAGGCTCACGACTAGTGGAAACCGCCATGATCAGTCTCATTGGTAGTACTTACACATAAGCCCAGAGGAACCAAAATGTAATATGTGTTTATGTAAAGCTATTGGTCAAAAAGCATCTTACGTGGCTCGGTAGTGACTACTTTCCGGAAAGGGGACGATGGAATACACTATTGTGGTAAATTTGAAATGGCGGATTCTCGCCACATTACAATACCTCGCTCCTTATACGAGAGCCGCTTCTCATGGAATATTTTATGTACTTAGTGAACGACACACTTCAATCATTTATGATGATCCCTCCAAACAAGCACAAGCTTATCGACAAATGTCTCTTCTATTACGAAGACCCGTCATCATCATCATCATCTTCATCTACCACGGTAACCTAAAAAAAAAGAAGGAAACAATTACTTAACGATATGTGAAAGTAGTAATACAAGGGATGAAAGAAAAATGAGAATAGTAAAAAAAATAAATTATTATTACCAAATTTCTACAGCGTTTCTTGGTTGGATCCTCACCGCTTAGGTATATTAGAATCAAAGACTATCATAGTAGGCTTTTGCCAATGGCTTTATGATAAGCCTAATAGGAGGAAGATTTAATCGACCTGGAACCACAAAGAAGCAATAGGAGGAGCTACTTCAGAATCAGTAGTAATAGCCGCTCTCGTTTTAGAACGAGTAACTCTCATTGCCTCGACATCAGAGGATCCTTGGGGAGGAGTTAGAGGAGAAACCCAAAACGGAGCCCATGGTGGAAGACTCGTGGAAGTAGTGGGAGCTTGTACAGGAAAAGTATTCGGATCACCTCGAGGAGGAATGTCTGCTAAATGAGGAAGAGAAGACTTAGGCATCAAGACCGTGCTCAACCAATCGGCTCTTGGCCGCCAAAGTGTTGGACGGATATTGGTCTTAGGAAGCATAGCGATCGGCACCATTGGAGACGCTTTGGAATAAAAGCGCAATGAACAAATCAAGGTATCATCCTCCTTTTTTAAGATTGATTCACAAGAATTACGCTCGCCAAGAGTATATCGCCTCATTCCGGAATTATCTCGGTATTACAAAAGGAAGGGATCTATGAGGATCACTTTGTAGCCTCGGAAATGCCCATGTAAAAGAGGGGGAGGTACAGACGAAATTGAGAAGAGCAGCCTCATAATTTCCTCGGTAGGTGTGACCAAAAGGGCATTCCTGGTCATATCCGAATTGTCTCATGACCCGGTGAGGATAATACAGTACAGTGCCAAAACTATTATTCTCGAGGAAGTAAGGAAGCTCTGTAGACCGAAGGAAAACGAACCAAGATAGTGCATAACCACTCAAGCTGGTTCTGTTAAGGCTTGAGTAGGTACGAAATTGGCGCTTGTAAAAGTGAGGTAGATGGCCGCAACCCTCTGAAACAATGGTATAGGGACGGGCAGTGAACAATGTATAATCATCAAGAAAAGGCCGCAAATCTGCACTATCGAGTCTAAGTCGGTGATCAATCCAACGTGCCATGCGAGGAATGACGTTGGGTGATGAAAAAAGAGGAGACTTCTTCTTCTTAGAGGAATAACCCAAAAAGCGTTCAAAAAGAAAAATCTGAAGAACGGAGCATGGAATGAAGTAATTGACATCATACCTGAATGAATAAAAATCAAATAAGAAAAAGGTTAAAGGAAAAGAAGTGTGGTTGGAAAGACAAATAATATATATTTATATATATATATATATAGGAAAGTGATTACCTCCCAACAGATTCTTTCATGGCAAGGATTGTTTCGTCTAGGCGACGATATAAGGTCCCTAGGAAGAGAGAAGCAAGGGGAATCTCTGAGCCTCGGGATAATAATGCTGCCAAGCTGAACACATGGGCAGAAGGACCGTCTATGGGAGATCCAGAAAGAGGAAGCGGGACAGCCACATAGCCAGATAAAGCTGCTAGAGGAAAAGGACAGGTCTCTCCATGGAAGGCAAGAACAGATTTATCATGAATGGAGCTGTCCCACTGGTTGGTCTTGTAGTCACGGAAGAAGTAATGTACCCAAGATAACCAAGAATTTTTCTGCCAACTAGAAGTCTCGAAGTCTGGAAGGAGTGTATCGCCCTTGAAGCGGGAGATGAAGTGGGAAGATTGCTTGAAGGCTTCCATCAAGTAGGTAACACGATCGTTATCTAAAGTGGACATCTTTAGAAGGGCCGCGTGAGTTCAAGCAACAATGGGAAGGCTACAAGATATAATTCAAGATAAATATATATATATTTTAAGAAAAATGAGAATGAATGAAAGGAATAAAAGAAGAGAACTTACTGATAGAGGGCATATACATCCTCTAGAGTAGGGGTGAATTCCCCCCAGGCAGTGACGAATGTGCAAGTAGAGGAACACCATCGTGAGATCAACACAGTAAGAGCGTTATGGTCATGGTGGATGCGTAGGTCTCTACACAGTTGAACACAACGAAAGATGCTTGTATTTTTTAGTATTTCCACGTATTCAAAGATTTTCAAGGATTTCGTCATTCAATCTCGCCATCCTCAAGGCTACTAGATGAATCGGATAAGAAGTGAAGAGGACTGAAAGGGTATTCTCGCTTTCTACGATGCATAAGCGGGAATGAATTGAAGACGAGGGAAGTCATCCCAACCTCCGAGTTTGGCATATACAAAATAGGCCTTCTTTCTCTCGGTGAAGGAAAAGTTGCGCGGTCATAGTCCTTAACTCTATCCCGGAAGGTGTCGGAAGGACCAGAAGAAGGAGCCCTTCCCAATCGGTGATGAAGGGGACTCTCAGGTGGTTTTGGTTCTTTGAGCATTGGTGAAAGGGCTTACAAGAAAGAAAAGTTTATTACCTTGTAGGCTTGTGTTGTTTTGTGTTGGCTGAGGAGGAGAGAAATCCACGAAGAACACAGAATTGATTGGTTGATTGAAGAGGGGAGAACGACAGGTGGGCGATTACTCCAACGACGCGTGGCAGAACTCCTAGAATTCGGGAACCGTGTTAGGGTAACAGGGATTCCAAGAGCCTTCTTTAGTCCTTCGAGTTGAGAGAATGTCCAAACCTCTTTAGTGCTTTTAGGTGGAATCTCCAAGCCTTTAAGTCACCAAAAGGGTCCCTTTGATCTTCCAAGAGTCCAAGTCTTGAGTCTGAAGAGAAGTCCCCTTCCAAATGGAATGGAAGGGGTATTTATAGGATTTTCTGGAAAGTAGTCATGTGCAAGGCACATGCAATAAGGGAAATTCCAGAAATACCCTTTAGTCATTAGAATAATGTCCATGTTGCCCTGTCCTTCTAGCCACCAATCCAATCCCTCAATCAATTCCCACATCGAGCCGCCTCCATGAGTCTTCTGCCTCGGGACACGTGGAGGCTTCTCCCGGGTCTAGCACATTTATTTCTGACTTTTTTGTCTCCATTCCATTCGGTTATGCGAACCCTAATTTGCACATTTAATGAGGTCGTGGAACCCTAATTGCACATTTAATTCAATTAGGTTTTGTAAACCCTAATTTCACACTTGGACCCACACTATATACATATATATATATATGAAAAGACAAAAAATTATTGTATCCAACACCAAAAAATATACGTACAGCTTAAAAATATATAGGCGACGGTAGTGCCGTTGTGAGTGAGGTAATAGCGACGGGGTCAATCTCGACGGGATGTGCCGTCGAAAATGAGTCTTTATTTAACAGTCCTAACCACGATGAGAACGACTATGTTTTGTTTTCCCTCTTCCTCTGCTACTGCTATATTTGATTTTCCCTTCGGCCCATACCTCTCAGACGCCATTAATTGAAGAAAGCTTTAAGGTCAGCTCCCCTACTCCTATATCATCGGCGCCGGCGACCCACCCCCTCCTGCCATACTTCGGCCACCACGCGGCTCCATCTCTCCTTCTTTCTCCTTTACTAGTGGTTTCAAAAAATTGTAAGTTTTATTGATTTTCATGGCTTCAAGGTCAGCTCCCCCTCCTGTGTTTTGCCCCTCAAATTGTTAGTATTAATTTTCTAAAGAATGTGTATTTTCTGGCTAACTGATTATCAGCTGTATCATGTTTCTTGGGCAATATTAACTACAAAAGTAGTGAAGTATAATATAGTATGTTAGATTAGATGTACGGTTAAATGAATTTTTTATTTGTCAACTACAAATTTTTTTAAATCTATAAAAAGTTAGTCGTGTGCTAGAATCTAGCATAGCATACAGTGGATTTTATTTATTTCATTTGTTTGGTATAATCTATAATTACTCTATATAATCTGGAATTACTCCATCCAGATTTGATTAATTTGGGAAAACACCCACCCACCAATATGAAGTCTAATGTAAGAAATAAAGTAGTATCTTACAACATTCTTTGTCTATGACACGCAAACACACACACAAGACCGCGTGTAGTAATAGACATTACGTTAGAATCGACGGGACTCGATTAGATATCTGGAACCCAAGTTCGAGTCCCGTCCGCCTAACTTGAAGAACACAAACTAAAATAATGTAAATATGTTTTCATTTTGATTTTGTTATTAATATTTTAATTTTGTAGAGTCTTGTTGACGAGACTTGTGGAGGTGGAGGTGGAGGCACTGGTGATGACCGCCGAAATGGCGATGATGAACCTCCTCCAAGATATAGGCGATGCGACCGTTGAGTTGATGATTTGCGACCTCCTCCGGTCTAGTGAAGGTGATGACATGAGCTTCGATGACATGGAGACAGGCTACGGGTTGTAGTTAGTTTAGTTTATGTTATATTATGAGTTTCATGTATATATTTGTACAGTTTTTGAGTTGTACAGACGACCATTATATTTTTGATCTATATATTTGATTTGGATTACTATTTCAATGGTGAATTGTATGATATTAGCTTGTTATTGATGGTTGTTATTAGTTTATAACAGGTGTA
Source organism: Panax ginseng (assembly GCA_020205605.1). Lineage (NCBI taxonomy): Eukaryota > Viridiplantae > Streptophyta > Magnoliopsida > Apiales > Araliaceae > Panax > Panax ginseng. The sequence goes on from CM035150.1 coordinate 101,475,030, forward strand.
CGTTTATATTTGTAAATGAACAGGGAAATTTTGAAATTATATAAAAAAATAATTCAAAATATATCTATCATCATTAGATGGGGTAATGGCGAATGACAAATCTGTTAATAACATAGTGAAGTCATTGCCAACTACCATAAAAGTCGTAAGATCGATGGCCACGCACTGTCTTGAATGAGGTCTTCATTTGCAAACTTTGTGAAGTTTTTTTGCCGACGAGTTGACGTCATTACAACCGTCAAGAATGACATTTCGTCACCAATGATAATGATGATCTGAAACAATTAACATGACGGAACGAAGGCGACGACTCCTGGCGACGTATGACGATTTAAGATTCGCGTGGCTTAATGACCTTCTTGAGCGGATGATTGTCATAAGGCGTATTTACAAATGGCCGTCAAGAATGCTCTATTTTTTTGTAGTGTTTTAGTCCAAAAATAAATAAATTTAGATGAATAATAAAATGGAGAAACATGTATTTACTATGAATTCTTATATGGTATGCACTATCTATACCATTGGAAAAAAAACGAAAGAACAGTTAGGATTAGAAATTAAAAATCGACGTGTGATATTATTAGTAATGTAATAAACGATTTCCAAATAAATAAATAATTTTTTATTTTAAAAATAATTTATCCCAAAATCTTTCTCATAATATAGCATAATCAAAAAATATATTACATACCTCGTACTCAGTTGTAGCACAACCTCTTGATCTTCCTCCCTATGACTCTTATTTTTGATATCAACTATTTTGTTAGTGTGGACTCCTGCAAAGTGATAGAATATATAGAGTCCTCCAACTCCCTGAAATTTATCAGAATAATTTGAAATTTTTTTTGATATATTTTATGCTGCTAATTTGTTCTCTCTTACTCTCCAAAAAAATAAAAACAAAAAAAATTATTATCTCTTAAAAAGGGTTAAAGTGGGTATCAAGTAGATTCTATAAGTCTAGCTCAAATATAATACTAATTTTTTATTAACTCTTTAATCAAATAGAATTATAATAATTATAATTAATTTCACTAAATAGTTATAATTGCACTCTAGAATTTATAGAATTAAAATTAATTAATTAAATCCTTCCACTATTAGTATCTTGCAAAAATACTCCTCTACAATAATATTCATAAACGCGTGTAGAAATAAAATTGTTAACTCGTTACTGCTTATATCCTTTACTACATAATTTATTAACTTTTGATCACTTATTAATTTAATAAATTAAATTAATACTTTAGTAATTTGAATTACTAAAATACTTGGCCAAGATTCTAGTGATCAACCAAAAAATTATATCAAGGGGATATTATAATTTAAATATAGAATTTTATCTTGAAAAATATATGTTCCTAATATCATAACATATATCATCCAATATATTGAGGTATTGATTGTATTAAAATCTCACTCTTTAATATATTAAAGTGACATACACTATAAAATCAAAGTTCATTATTCTCTTATATAAGAGTAATTGCAAAGTAATAGTAATTAAAAATTTATTTATAATAACATGATTTAACAAATAATTTTTTATAACAATTCAATTCTATGTATTTTAAAAATACATCAATACACTTGATTAAAGTTTTTACTTTACATGAGTGACAAATCATCCATTCTAGAATGATATATTCATTTCCATCTAAGATTGTGAACACTATATTTATTTAATTATATATAACATATAATTTATGTTTTTGCATATAACACTCCTTCATATACATAAATTATAAAATATATAATTACGGATAAAATTTATGACACATTTAATTATACAAAATAAAATAAAATTTTATTATTAAAAATAAAATAAAATTTTATTATTAAAAAATAAAATAAATATCAAAACTGAATTTTTCCAGGTTTTATTAAAACCTTACAAGTAATCGATGGTAAAAAAATATATACTATCCGTTACTAATAATAGTTAACATTAATCAAAATAAGAGTTTAAGTGGGTTTAGGTTTATTAACCTTATTAATCCCTAGTTAATAAATTTTAAATATTGGTTAATAAATTAATATTTTATAATAAAAAAGTACTCCATATTTTTATAAATTCATCGAAAGATGAGTCTGGCAGTGGCTTACGATTTATAAAAAGAGAGCCTTGTCACAAATGTCTCGCATAGGTGAGAGAGATGTTTGTGGAACAATCATTATCACTGCGGCAGTGGAGCTCCCGTTCTGAGCTGTGTTGAATTGAATACGGAGAGAGCAGAGGAATAGTATTTGGATACCTTGGAGTTTTTACCACCTTCAGAGATGTTATTCTGAGAGGGAAACAGTGTGTTTGATTCCCAGTGGAAGCTCAACGGACACCATTCTGTTTCGTTGTTTTGGGGTTTTTTAAGATTTCAGATGCCAGGAAGTATCCTTTGAATCGGAATGAATGATTGACAATGACGATTATTAGGGGTTTATTGTGCCGCCGCTCCTTCCGTGACACATGGGATCATGCCTCGGATCGATGCTTTCATTTCTTCCCCTGTCTCTCCGATCCCGGTATTACTAGTATTACTTCTTCTTCTGTTTCTCAATCATTTCATTTGTTCATATATTTACATAGTTTTTTTTTTCTGTTTCTTGGTAGTTCGGAGATCTACTTTGTATCTGAAACTAGCTGTGGTGATGCTCCACCTGATTTTTGTCGGCGTTCTTTTTCATTTTGATACAGACTTCAGAGAAAAAACCAGACTTGACCCATGGTATTCTCTAATCTTTGTTTCTGTAATATATATAAATAAATTGAGACAAGGAATTCTGTTTAAAAGTTTCGTTTTTCATCTGTTTTTTGGGACATGGGAAAACTAACTAAGCTTGTAACTTAATTAAACTTCTAAACTATGATTCCAATCTCAGTTTGCCTAATATATATTTTAGAATTTATTGCAATCTAGTTGACCAATAAGCTAACTATTCACTCACGAGTGTCTAGTGTTTATGCTCTGTAGCTATGCAATTGTAATGTTGAAACTTCCTATGTTATAACTGATAAATTTACCTAGTTGCTGCTGCCATAAGATTAAATGTTTGTTGAGCTTGAACAATATTCTTCTGGGCATACAAATTTAGTGTGCAACTTAAATACTGTTGGGTTATAATTCCAGTTAAATGATTATGAATCATCCAATTGAATGTTAGTGCTTAGGTTTTGTTCTTGAATGTTAGCTGATTGCTCGCTAGAGAGTTCTTTGCATCAACTTTTTTTGCATGTCAATAATAAAACATGGATTCTATTATTGAAAATGAAGTAGGAGTTATAAGAGATCTTACTCCGGAAAAACATGTAGGATAAAATCTTGACACAATTTATGTTTATTACATGATCTAAAGGGCATCAATAATCACATCTTTCTACGCCCACGACCTCGGGGAAATCCTAAACCCTTCCAAGCATATGAAGGAACTCCGTGACTGACTTTGGCATCACCCAGATCATCCAATACAATAAGAAGATCACCTAAACTGTTGCCTAGTAAAAAGGTCACCTTTCTTGGGATCCCAACCTTGCATATACTTTTCTATTGGAATTCCTCGTACCACTCTCCCTTCAAATTTCAGTAATAAGCCTATACAAGAATCCACATTCATGTCCTAATCGTAAAATTAATGGGAAACATAAGTTGCCAAGTAGCCATACCATTACTCACATTCACACGTAATCAGCAACACTCCTCTCTCTATCAACAAGAATCGAAAGACACCACCCCTATCCAAGTATCTCATCAAAATCGTGCCCGCCTCCCATCCCCCACAGCGAAAGAGACCACACTCGCAAACATCCCAAACCCCCAGGTATTGCCTTCCACAACACCACTCCAATAACCTCCTTGAACTATGAGTGATACACATTTGTCTCCACCCCAAATTTGCTCAACCTGCTTTAACAACTTATCAAGCCCTTCCATGGAAAATTGTCAAAGCCATGTCCCTTGTAATTGCTTGATTAAATCTATCAAGTCCCAAATACCAAAACCTCCCTAATAGAAGAACAAACTTTATCCCTCCTCCTAACTCGGCCATAGAAAAACTCCTAACCGACTTGTTCAACCTTTCCTCACTCGAAGTCGAAATCTTAAAAATGGAAAGAAATAGTTAGGAAGACTCAAAAAAGTACTCTTGAGGAGGAGTAATCTACCCTAGTACCCTCTTTAGACAAGTATCTCATCTTTCATTTTGCTATCCTTAACTCAAATCTTTCATTGATTGGATCCTAAATAGCCTTTGACTTATGCTTAGTAACAAGAGGAAGGCCAAGTTAGATTGATAGCAAGCTATTCACCCTCCAGACAAGGATACTAGCCAATGACTCCAGCATCTCAACCTCCCCCACTGGATACAACATACTCTTTCCACATCTACTTTGAGTTTGAAAATCGGATACGACATCAAACAAAGTAAAATACCCGTCAAGGACCTCTGCTTTAGTATCTAAAGTTTCATTGGCTCTAGTATTCATTCCACAAAAGATGATCGTGTCATTTGCAAACAATAAAAATTAGAGTTAGAAACCTGCTTACTCCTTTCAATCTTCAACCCCTGAATCAGTGTTGGATACCTTACTCAACACCTCCATCACCAGGGGAAAAAAATGATGATACCAGAAACGAAAACCAATTATAAGAAATTAAACTCTTATCCACCAGTTCATCTCTGTGGGAATCCCATTTGCTCTAACAAGTAAAGCAAAAGCTCCTAGTTCACATGATCGTAGGATTTTCTCTGTATCTAACTTAAAAGTAACTGTTGGAGTCTCTGTTGTCAAACAAACTTTCAAGCACTCTTTAGCCACCAACAAGGCATCTAAAATATGCATCCCACCAATAAAGGCATTCTGCGAATCGAACACCACTGACTCCAATAGCATAATTATAACATTTTACACGTTATATCATTGAGACATGTGCTAGAGTGTTAGCCTATTGTGAGCCTGTAGAGATTATTTGTTCAGCTTGAATGATGAGAGCTACATTCTTTTTGTAACCAATGAGTTTAGTAGCGTTGTTACTTGTTTTCCAAATTATCTTATGACAATTGGTTCAAAAGTCTTGATAGTTTTAATGCTTGCTAATACTTCTTCAAACTTCATTCTCTCTCAGGTTCATGGGAATGTATCTGTTACTGTTTGTTGCTACATTAGCTCAGTATTTCTTCACCTCTGGTTCTTCTCCAGGGTAAATGTTAATCCAAGATAGAGCAACTTTTATTCAGAAAGTTTAGTGTAGAATCATGGTTTGAACTTATTAAACTATTACATTATTTTTTAGTTTAACACGTGCCCTCTATTTTTATCTTTTAGCTATGTTCTTGATGCAATGAGAACTGTTAATGAGACAGATGCCATATTGAGGACATCAGTGACCACAAAGTAAGCACTACTTAACTTTTTCAAGTGGTCCTTATTGCTAATCAGAAAGAATAAATGAAACCAAATCGAAGCAATCCTATGTGTTGCTTTCTCAATATCTTACGTGGAGACTGTGGAGCTGAAGCAAAATACTTGTTTTCTGTGTTTAATAGTTGGAGATTCTATTTACTGAACATGAAATTATCTAATTGCCATATCTTTCTGCAAATTTTGATGTTACAATGATCAAGCAAAGACAACCTGCATCAAACAAAAATTGCAGTGTTGTTATCACTGTGGACCGGAACCAGTTGGGAAGAAATTTTTTAGGAGATAATGCTACATCTTGGACAAAACTGGTGATGGACATGTACCCACCTGGATCTTCTGCTAGGTAGGAAATTTTTTTCATAATACTTTTCACACCATGTGTGAAGCAATTAATTAATTAATATTTTGCCTCATGAAAGCTGATATATACTCGTAATTATTATTTGTTTAAAAAGTCATTTTATTCAAAAGAATAGAAAATAATGATTGGCTAAGTTACAATGATATTTGCCTGTGCAGACATTCCAATGATATTACCTAGCCCGCGTAGTATACTATCAGATAATGATCGTCAAAGTTTACAGTTGCGAATTGTAATGTCTATTTTATTGATGAAACATATTGAATTCTTATGTACAATCGAAATTTTATGTGACAACTGACAATCCCTAATCAAGTCCTAGCACTAAGAAAAGCTATGCTTAGAAAAGTTGCTAAGAAAAGTTATGCTACTTTACATATTTTCGTTATAACTATGATCTATAAAATCAAACCAGGTGCGTATCAACCAGACACAATTGTTAGGATGCACTCTTGTTATTGCCTTTTTGTTGGCTACAATAGTATGAGGTATGAACATGAAGTGTTTCTTTAGCGAAATAAACAAATGAAAAGAATATATACTGCTTGCTCGAAATGTTTAAATAAATAAAATTAACAATGATTACCTTCTATTGAACTTTTGTTTATTACGAAGATTGAGAAGGAACGTCATTGGTCATTTATTAAACTAGTGCTTGTATCAATATGCAGATGCCCAATTATTTTGGCTCAAACTTAAATACTCTATCATGATATCTTCTACCAAGAATTTTGGAGTTTATGTTGTTTGTCAGTTTAGTGGAGGAGAGAGAACTCAGGTGGGGTTTGGGAAGAAGAAGAGGATGGTGTGTAGTTGTTGATGGTTTTGGTGGGTTTGTAGGGATAAATGCTTTTTTGGTCACTCTACTTTAGGTCAATTTACAAATGAGTAACTCAACTTCTTTTTTTTTCTTACAGTCAACTCACTAAACTCTTGTTTACTTACAAATCGTTAGAAAATCCGATAACTTTAAACGGTTTACCACGTCAACAGCTGATAAGAGAGAAAGATGACATGGCAAGAGAGAGAAAGCTGACATGTATGATGTGGTCAATCTTGAGTGGAAATGAAAGATTTTTTTAAAAATAAAATAAAATCAAAAAAGTTAGCAAAAATGGAAAAAATAAATATATACTTATTTTATGATTATTAGAAAATGAGTTTTAGATAATTAGTAACAAGTATAATTATTTAAAAAATTATAAAAATAAAATATATTGAAATTAAAAATCAATTCTTATTGAATTTATATGCATACATATTTATAAATTTATTTTGACATTATATACATTCATTCTTACTTGGCAAATTAATGAATTATGTGTATTAAAAATAATTTTTTTAATTAAATTTTAACATTTAAATTAGCTAAATGTTCTCATCGGTCATCTTCTTCTTCATCTACCCAACGCTAGCAACACCACTATAATCCATAACTATTGGCTATAACCACCACCATCAATGACCCAAAATTTTACACCACAACATCTAACACAATTTAAACTCCACTATAATTCAAATAAAAAAAAAATTCAAACCCATCATTCACCTCCAAAAGCCTAGATCTACTAATTATTCTTTAAATCGTTTACAGTAATCAATTGATTCATTTAACCCATTTCATAGAAATTAATTTGAGTCCCAATTTGTAAAAAGGAACATGAGATAACCAAAAACAAGAATTAGAAATAGGTGCTTAAATCTGAGAGTGTGTCTGTGGTATGAAGTCAGTAAGTTTGTTGGCAAGCTTCCGATGCGGAGAACGGGTTGAGCCCGGAGCTGAGACCGTCGGAGATGAGATCCGAGGTACGGTTGGTGATGAGGCGGCCGAAGAAGAGGGCAGAGAGAGTGGAGGAAGAAGATAGAAACCCTATTAATTTCAGATCTAAATGTTAGCTCAGAAGAATTCATGTTAAAAGTTCTCTTCCCTGTGATCAATTTATAAGACTAAATTCCTTAATTTCCACCAAGAAATCTCGGAAGTGTGTGTGTAGATAGAGAGAGCATAGTTGTTACTAAACCTGGCAATTTAGGCCCAGGCCGCTGGTCGGTACCGTCAGAAACATGGGCCACAATAATTCAAATTTAAAGAAAATCACGGGCCATTTTGGCCCTACCATGAAAGCCTTACTGCAGATGGTCCATGATTTATTTTTTTAAAAAACAAAATGTTGCTACTTGTGGGTTATGAGGCTTGAACATAAGACTTGTAACTAAATAAATAAGAGTTCAAACCAACTAAGCTACAACAATTGTTTGTTTTTAATGCAATCTTCAATATATTGTTTCTTTATTTTTATTTTTTTATAACATGTTATTACATTGGTTATAAAAAATATTATATTCACTAGTTTTTGTAATTTTTTATTACATTAGTTGATACAATATTTTTTTATAATTAATATAATAAAAAGTTATATAAAATTATTATGTGTCAACTTCGATTCCATAAATAAAAATATAACGTGGGCGGAGGGTACATAAAAATTGTCAGGATAATATCGTGTTACCATTCCATTTAGTTCTCTTTGAAATTCAGGTATAGTTGAATAATGCTGTATTGGGTTTGTTTTGAGGTGTCTGTACCTTTCTTCTACACCTTACTCAGGAAGTCAGGATTATTTCTAGATGCTTGAATGTTCTCTGCATATTTTCTATCTAATTATTTTTCTTGTAAGTTGTATTGTTAATCAATTTTTATGAACTCCATGCAAGATTTTGCAAAAAAAAACAGAAGAAAAAAAAGGAATAAGCTCATGACCCTTCCAGTCAACCCGAGCCACGGGCCTCACAATATTAGTTTTATCAAAAACCGGCCATTTTGCCCTACCTACCTGCCGTTGTTGTGTCTAATTGTTCGGGTACTACTGGATGAAATGATACGCTCGACGCTTTAAAGCGACAAGGCGATCGCCATGGCGTCCGTAAGGCGACAAGTCGTTTACAATATGCACTTTATATATTATTTATTTTACTTAACAAGTATATTGGCAATAAAATTTTATATACATTAAAACTCAAAACATAACACTATGGAATAACATTAAAGGCATAATTATGTAAATACTTATCAATAACAATCCAAAAACAACACACTTGGTATTAAAAATTAGTAAAAGAAATGAAGAATTCAACAAACACCACATAGAAAATAAAGTTGCAACCAACCATCACAAATATGTAGTTCAATAACTAATAAAACATCACCATAGAAAGTCAAAATAATGTTTAGACTCTCTACACTAGTCTAGAAACATCATTCAATCAAAATCATCATTGAAAAGGTCATCTCTATCTCTTCCACGAGAACTACTCTCATTCAAAGGCGTAGGTGGTGGTCTTTCTCCAAAATCATCCTCCACATCTTCATCATCATTTGGAATTCTCTCTTCTTCATCAACTTCATTATCGGAGTCGGAATCTATCAACCTTGATTCCCTTGAAGTTGAACCACCACCACGTCGAGAGTATGTCATTAGATTATTACTAGTATTACGAGCACTCCTTGAAAGATTGCGACCCTCAGCGTGTTGAATGCACCGGTTTTCGATCCACATCATTCCATGTAAGATCCCCCCGGGATGAACAACATCGGTATCATTTTCGATCCATTCATTATCCCATTCAAAGTCGTCAATGACTAATGGATCAAAATTATTGCCAAGTTCACGCCTCTTTTGGAACCTTGAGTCGATCTTTCGATTGTATTGGACATACACCAAGTCACTCAATCGTTTGTGTTCCAATCCATTCCTCTTCTTCGTATGAATCTAAAATAAATAGAACAAAAAATAATAATATTAATGATAAAATTTTAATAATAGTGAATGATTTATTCATTTTGAAATTTGAATTAACAATAGAAAGTACTTACAAACTCAAATGTACTCTAATTGCGCTCACAACTGGAAGAATAACAACAGAGGCCTAGAATTCTTTTTGCAAATGAGGATAGCTCAATAGCTCGCGCTCCAAAAGCATTCCACTAATCAACTAGCAAACATTTAAAAGAAATATAAATATTTTTAAAGGGAGGAAATGAAGAATGTATATAAATTATAATCATAATATATCTTTATATATATTTTAATATATATACGAGGATTCTTTATTTTCCTTTGTCTAATCACCATTTCTCTTGCAAAAGTATCGCGAGAAGATCATAGTTATCGGCTAGATTGCTCATCTTGTCTCAGCAAATCTAACTCGGGCACCATCTTTGCAAAACGTCATTGAAGTCATCTCGTAAAAGCATTAGCAAAACAAAACCGGCGTTCTCTTTGATATCAAAGTACTTTTGCGGATTGAGAAACAATATGACCCTATATATTTTTTGCTCCATTTGATTTTTTTCCCATCGCCATTTCAACAATTTCAATCACCTTCTTACTCTGATGGTCTTTGTTTGTTATCAAATGCATGTTTGATTTTTTTTTTTCGCGCATTCCATCGCGAACAATAACTTCGAGCATAGCGGGCTTCTCATCACTATCAACAATCCTCAAGACTATAAGAAGTGGTTGAGGCGCATCTAATCTGATCCTCAACAATATGCCAAAATGTTGTTGAAATAACAATATCACATACTTTCTTCCCCGCTTGATGGCAAAACAACTTTGATTTTGACCAATCCTCGCTGATGAACAAATGCCTCAATGCATCTTTATTCTTGTACAAAATCTACAAGATGAGGAAAGCTGTAGCAAATCTAGTAACTGCGGGTCTCACAAGATCCCTCCCATTCGTTTTCTCCCTCATCGCACTAAGAAGATGACCATGTCTATAAATGAATGTTGTAATTCTCCTTGCATTTGTGATTGTGCAGTGAGTGGCACAAGGTGTCCAAAACAGTGTAGGTCTCCTCTCCAGTAGTATATGTCCTGCTGCCTTGTAATTAGTTGCATTATCTGTGACCACCTGAACAACATACTCGGGGCCGATTTTCTCGATCTTGCTTTATCAAGTAGATTTGCCAACATTGTGGCATCTTGAGGATATTTGGAGGCATCAATGAACCCGTGAAATAAGTTCCTCCGGACTATTAACAAGGAAATTCAACAAGTGTCTTCCCCTCTTATTTGTCCAACCATCCGACATGAGTGAGCAGCCGTATTCCTTCCAAGCAACTTCATGTTTCTTCTTTAAGTCTTCGGTTTTCTGCTTTGCCTTCTCAAGTAAAGGAACCCTCAACTCGTGATACGTTGGAGGCTTGAAACCTGGCCCATATTGCCCTATGGACTCGACCATTACTTCAAATCTCTTTGAATTTGCAGCATTGAATGGTATGCCACATTCATAAAAAAAGTCGGCAACGTGCATTTGGACTCTCTCCTTTTCCTCCGGTGTCCTCAAACAACTTTCAATACTCGTTTGGTTCAAACGCTTCTTTATGCCTCTCTACTGACTTCTTCTTGAGTCTTCCTTAGAAGTGCTTCAACCGTTTTAGCTTTTGGTTGTGGATTTTGGAATTGAAATACAACATTCTTCCTTTTAGAAGCCGTCCCAGAACTTGGGATAGTGTTAGAAGAAGTATTGGAAGCCATGGTTGGACGAGCAGATGATTGTTCTTCTTGCACTTCTACGACATCATCATCATCATCTAGCTCAAGTGGCTTGTTCCTCTTTCTACTATTCAAAGCCGCTTGCATCTCCCTCATAATTTCTGTTGTTGTTTTGGGACACTTAGCTACATCTCCATAATTTCCGACTAGATGTTGTTTGAGCCTTTTGATGCCTGAATGACATTTCTTCCCAGAAAGTATACATTGCACGACATCCTTATTACTTAAATCCGGCAAATATCCATATTTCCAACCCGGATCGTTCGATTTAGCTTTTCTTTTAGGTTCCTTCGTTATATCATAATTATCTATTTCGAACTTTCCGCCATTTTACTGCCTACACAATCTGATCAAATAAAAATATAAGACAAACATATAATATAATATTTATATAGAATTCACAATCTCATAATGCACCCACAAATATCTCTGATGCTAACATTATTAATACTATATAATATATATATAGTGATATCAAATAACTAATAATAGTTCATATTATTTAGTCCAAATGATGAGTTAACCATAAAGTTAAGGTCAAAATAATAACTAACAGTCATGCATTATAATTAATAGTAGTACTAATTTACATATAATTAAAAATATCACAATCATTATTTTTCATGTTTGATAAATTTTTTTCTTTCAGTGAAATATGTACTTGCAAAAAAGAAAGAAAAAGGATATGATATAATTAATAGAAATGAATGATACGGAAAAAAAATAAAGCCAAACAGGAACAAGTTAAGAACCAGTCTAGTTTGCCTTAGCCAGTGGGTATTCGTATATATATAAAAAGTTATAAATCCAACAGAAAGAAACATGCTTCAGCAGTAGCTAACCAAAAAAAAACAAAAACCCAACAGTGACTGAAGTCACTTGAACATGCTTCAACATGCTCGGTATAAAGAAAAAAAAAGCACGACCAACCCAGTAGCCAAGCTCGGAGCAGAAAAGGGGAAGGAAAAAAAATACCTGCCGAACTGCCTGCTCGACGTCGACTCCTCGAACGATTCGTTCGTTGCCGACTGCCAATCGACTCTCTTGGTCGGTCGCGACTCTCTGTCGTAGCCTTTCGAAATCCCAGTCTCTGTCGCGACTCTCTTCTCTGTCTCTGATCTGATCGTTCGCTATGATCTGATCGTTCGCTGTCTCTCTCTGCTTTCTCTCGAGCTCGACTCAATCGATCTATTGTTCGCTGCCGATCTGTTCGACTAGGTTGGTTTTCTTCCTCTGCGACGCCGTTTTTTTTAACCCAGTTCAGTTTTGGGTCGATCCATACCCGTCAAAACCAAGTCGGTCGATTTCCCTGTTAGTCGTCCAAGTTGTTGCCGCGGCGTCCTAGGCGACGATTTTTTTTTCTGGTCGCTCGCCTTTCCACCATCGACCAAGTCGGTCGTTCGCCTTGATTGAAACTTACCGCCTGGACGACTTGGCGACGCCTTAACAACTATGAGAGAGAGGGTTAAACCTGTGAGGGTATGGAGGAGAGAGGCTGGTGAAGAAAGAGGGAGAAAATATATTTAATTAATTAAAAAAATAATTAAATATGTATTTCTTTTATTTTCTTGTTTTTTTTGGCTAATTTTTCTAATTTATATTATTATATTTGTAAATAATTATACAAAAATTAATTTGATATTAATTACAAAAATAATTAAATATATTTTTCATTTATTTTCTTTTTTTTTTGGCAAACTTTTCTAATTTATATTATAATATTTGTAAAGAATTAAATAAAAATTCATTTGATATTAAATACAAAAATAATTAAATATATATTTCATTTACTTTCTTGTTTTTTTGGCTAACTTTTTTAATTTATGTTTTACTTTAAAATAATTCTTTTATTTTCTCCATAAATTTTTCCCTCCAGATCTACTTAATAAAGGCCACATGGGATAATTCTTGACACACAAGTTTCTTTTTTCACAAATCAGTTGGTTACGTGGAAAACCGTTTAAAGTTAATGTGGTAAACCGTTTAAAGTTGATGGATTTTCTAATGGTTTGTAAGTAAACAAGAGTATAGTGAGTTATTTGTAAGAAAAAAGTTGAGTTACTCATTTGTAAGTTGACCTAAAAAGTAGAGTGACTAAAAAGCATTTATCATGTGTTTGTAGGAGATAGTAGATAAGAACACACACAAAAAACACACACACACACACACACACACACACATATATATATATATATATATATATATATATATATATATATATATATATATATCAAGAGAGAATTTGGGGATAGAGAGAATACCTAGTCAAAGTTGTTCTTTAAATTTGAATGTTTGTTTAATATAGTCTGCAAAATAATGTTAATGCCCTTAAAAATTGATCCCATGGCTAGTATGAGTGTTTGGATTTGGCTAGTATGAGATGTAAGGAGAAAATTGGAGAAAATTTTGGTACTAATTGTACATTAAGTTAAGGGGGTGTTTGATAAAAACTGAATAAATTTGAATCTGAATGAGCTGAATCTGATTCTGAATTAAAAAAGTTGTTTGATAATTGACATGTCTGAAACATTTTCGTAACATATTTTTATTATTTTACCCCTCTAAAAAAATTCAAAAATGTTATAAATGTATTTAATATTACTTAATATTGTAAAAATAAATAAATTCATTCAGCCCTCATTCAAACCTTCCAGTCAAAAAAATGACACTAAACCATTCAGCCCAAATCGTCTGAATGGCTGAATCGGTCGGCCATTCAGACTATTTTTTTTCCAAAACAAACGCACTTAATGGCTGACCAATTCAGTCATTCAGACCTAAACAAACAACCCCTAAGTTTAGGGACTTTCTGCTGGTTATCTCTAACGTTTTTGGGAGTCTCAGTCTCTTTCTCTCTCTATATATTAATGTGTGTGCGCGCGCCAAACATACTGCTATGTTTTTGGATTCAACTAAGAATTGTTGTCTAGAACCAAAAGTACTTCATTAAAATAAAATTTAACTCCATTCTAGTCTTACTTGTCTCAGTACTGGTTCATATGATCTCAAATGATGGTTCTACTATCGAATGCTTCTCTTTTTCTTTGCAGAACTTGGACTTGTTCTTACTGTAATGTTTTGCAGGTATGATTCTCATGATTAATCTTTTCTCTTATATACATGTACTCTACTATTGACTTATGAAATGCATGATCAGGCTACCAGTGAAGATATTTTTTTATTATAATTTGAGGCAATTAAGAAAAAAAGGAGATATAAGAAGTAGAGGGTCTTCTCTCTCTCTCTCTCTCTCTCTTCGCAGTGGTGTGGAAAAAGAAAGAGTGTTATAAGCTTGAAAACACACAAGTAAATTTATGTAATTTCATTATGCCAAGCCTACAGATTCTTTCAAAAAGAGAAGGGAGGAGGGTGATTGAGGGGGAAAAGAGGCAGGTGGAGACTTCAAGTTAGTATTGGAGGTTCTTATGAACCAAGGATGTTTATTAAAGGCCTTTGTACAATTTGTACAATTGAAGTAGCTGTTGATCGTTTTCACAATCAATATACGCGTGCAAGTATACACGGTTAACAAGTAATAAAGTGAAAGTATAGTATTATTCCCACGAGGAATTATTTAATAAAAATCACCAAATATTAGTTCTTAACCAAACTAATTTTATTTAAACAATCGATTTAATGTTGTGAATTAAAATATATAATTAAACTACTACTACTACCAATAGTTGAAAATCAGGTTATGGAGATTTAAGATCACAACTTCACTTATATTAAAACAATTCTTATTAATTATGCTCACTATTTTGGATTGTTAATCAGGAACTTATTAGTATTTATAACCACCTTCCGATGCATCACAAACATATTAATCCAAATCCTTGATAGAATTGAATCAAATACCCTAATTAACTAATCCACTATATTCCTATGTGAATTACAATTAAAGAGGATTTAAAGCACATGTTTCCTTTCAGATTACATGCGGCGTAAAGCCATATCCCTATCCTAAACACAAATCATGAATTCCATCATCATGCAGAAAACACAATCACATGTTATTATGATCATATCTAAATCTATACTTCATCTCCCAAATCCATATAAATTATCATGGTAATTGTTGATCAGGCAATTAAGTAATTATGCACAAATCATAATAGACAATCCCTAGAATAGACCACAATAATTAATAAAGAAGGATACTAAAACAAGCTACACAATAAGATCCGTTGCAATCTTAAACAAGAATTTAGTTCATTGTTATTGAATTAAAATCTAGAATCTACAATTGAATAAACATTAAAAGACAAAAATAGAAGTAGAGGAAAGAATGAAATCTGTTGTCTGCAAATCTGATGCTCCCCTCTTGCTCCTGCTCTTGATCCCCAAGTTGCTTCAATCTCCAACAATCCAATATAAACTAGGGTTTATGTTCTAATCTAATGGAGTGTTTTATCTAATCTAATCTATCTAATTCCTGACTGTTACATTCAGTGAAAACAAATATCCCTATTCAATTCACAACCCTAATTATTTATCTCATGCAAATAATTAAGAATACATGTTATCACATTCAGTTCTAACCCTAGATTTCATCTCCCGAATTTATCTAGAGTAACACAGTAATTATTGGCCAAATAATTAAACAATAAAAGCAGAACATGACAAAACAATTCAAATTGACTCAATAACTGGATTAATTTGGATAATCAAATCGCAAACATAAAATGTTCAATTGTAGCCTTAATGAAAAAATTAGTTCATATTGGAAATAAAAACTAGAAATCCCATAAGAATCATCTTAATTGAATTACAAAACTGAAATAGAGAAGAGAAAGAAAACTCTATATAAGTCCTCCAATCTTCAACTTGAATTCCCTTACATGATCTTCTGTAATTTTTAATTAGTCTCCATCCTTCCTCAGTTTTTCTCCCGTGTCTCCTGTTATAGCTCCTTTTGTTTTTCCCAAAGTTAGCCTCCCATCAGAACTCTTTTCTTACTCAACTTCCCCTGCTTTTCCAAAACCCGATCTGGACATTCTGTACCCCAGCGCCGGTTTAATACTAGGAATAGCGCCCCGACGTTAGCAACTTCCCAAAGAATTACAGTTTTGCCATTAATGATGCTGAAATCTACGAATTGTCCCTGCTTTGCCCCATCCTGCAAAATAACAAATAAACACATAAAAACCATCCTAATAGGCTTAAAAACAACAATAAATCAAGTCCAATTATATCTAATTCATGGGTATATTACTCACTCATTTCTTGTAATCTAGAGGATACAGTAGAATACCATATGAACATAGATTTCATCTTTTTTGAAGGGGCATTTCTGATTGATATGGAGGGTACAGTAGAATAGTATAGGAATGGTAATTCTATCTTTATCAGAAGCCTGAATGCAGTATTCCTTGATAATATGCATAATAACATGGTTTTTTTCCCTTCTACATTTCACTATTTCAGTGAGAAAGATACTAGTCCTGGACTGTTATTTTTCATTAGTTTGTTGTTAAATCAAACCTAATTTGAGCTTAACTATGGTCTGTGAGAATAAATGTTGGTTTTGATTATGGATGAGAGAAGTTAGGGACATGCCTTTTAAATGATTTGTCTCAAAATAATTGTCGATTGTATAAGAGAAATTGGCTATGAAGAGCAAATCAAGAGAATATAGAGCGAGAATTTAGAGTTTTTTAGTATTGAATTATATATATATCTTTGGAAAGTATTCTATTACATTCTAGGGGCTTAGAGAACACCTGAGAGGAGAACTACGGGGCAGATAAGGGAAGCTTACCTTTGTCACGTAGCACTTGCGTTGGTTATTGGGAGTTGTCGTTGACACTCCGAAATTAACCTCACTTTCAACAGAAAATAAAGATGGGGGTTTTTGAAAATTATTTTAAACTGAGAAAAACAGAATTAAATGATAATATTAATCAAAGATGTAAAAACTTCAGTTCTGCAGTTCAGTTTCACTAAGTTACAACAATCAATTAATCAAGTTATTATTATTTACCCTTCAATGAAATTATTAGCCTTAGATAACAATAAGCTCTGCTATCTGAAATTCTCCTTAAATTTTCACTGTATGAAATAAGCTCTTCACCAGATTCAACTGTTATATAACCTAGAACAAGCTCTCTAGATTTAATATGACAAAAGCATTAAGAAATAGAGAATTAGGCTAATCCAAGCAACAAACACATAAGCTTGATTTGTTTAACTTGTTTTCTGATAATCTTAGCAATACACAAAAGCTTGTCCACAATTAGTATTACCAAGTTACTACTTATGATGAAGACAAATATCAATTACACGTAATACTAATCTTAATCTAGCAGATGATAATGATCAAATTAACTTAATTGGCCATATCAAATCAATTAGATCAATTAGCATGCAATCAATGAAAACAGATTATCAGAAGAAATTTCACACAAGAAGGAATAAATAATAATAGATTAATCAATTACTTGTAACAAGGTTCCACCTCTCTTTAGAATTGAATGAAATGAACCAGCCTGACATGCTCTTGAGTCTGCACTCCAATAGATGATAGTTGATAATTGAATGAATAAAACCCTGACTATCATCCTCTATTTATAGTGCTAGACAAAGTCCTAAATCCTATGGGAATTAGAAATTCAAATCCTAAAAGGAATTACAAATTATAACTAGTTTCCATAAAAAAATAGAATACAATTTGGAAATAAATCTCAGTCTAAAGATATCCTAAATCTAATAGAAATATCAATCCAATTCCATGTAGAAGTCTGCATTTAGAAACTTTTCAAAAATCCAAGATTTCCAAATTTTTCCG
This sequence comes from Panax ginseng, assembly GCA_020205605.1. Lineage (NCBI taxonomy): Eukaryota > Viridiplantae > Streptophyta > Magnoliopsida > Apiales > Araliaceae > Panax > Panax ginseng. Next base: position 101,493,155 of record CM035150.1, read on the forward strand.
CTCAAATTCGCTGGGGCGAATTTTCATTTTCTGTTGTGATGTCCTTTGGTAAAACAACCATAACTTTTGATTCGGGAGGAGTTACGGGGCCGACTACTTATCAAATCGAAGCTCTCGATGAGATCTACAACTTTCATTCTTTGAGAATTGACAGATTCGGGATACATCAAGGTCAAAATCGGGCTCCAAGTGACTGTTATGTAAATTGCAACTTCCAAACTTTGAGGTTCAACGTCCGTCTGGTAAAAAGATCATAACTTTTTCATATGAACTCCGATTGGGACGATTCAAGATGTTTTAGAAAGCTAAGGAAGATCTCTACAATAAAATCTAAGTCCCAAGCCAAGACCATGCACCATCTTAGCATTCAAAACCCTGCGATCTTCCCTTTTTTCTCATTTCAGCTCCAATTCTTTCTGAAATCATTAAACACTTTAATAAGCTCATATACACATCAAACATAGAATAAAACTAAACATAAAGGAATCAAAATAAATGAATAATATTTACTCATCAGTTATGCTAGATTAGATTTGAACACATGATTATACACACTGAAGGCCTTCCCGAAAAATAAATGATGATAAAACCCTCCTCCCCCCTCCCCCCTCCCCCCTCTATATAATTTACCTAAAAAATTAACGAATATCTCAAATTTGTACCCACTTTGCTATTTCTTTTTCTGTTATCTAGCCACAATGTTAACCCATCAAAGAAAAATTATTTAAAATATATTGTAATTTTTTTTATAATTTTGCAAATTTATTAATTGTTTGTGAATTTTTTACAATTGTTTAAAATGAGGCTATCATTATATTTTTACAATAACGTCGACCCATAAAAAAAATAAAAATTCAAAGATGAAGGGATGAATGATTGTTTAGTAACTTACATTATTGAGCATGATATTTTTGTAACTATCGAAATTGAGGCTATCATGCAACAATTTCAAGTTATGGAGTCTCGAAAAAATGTTATTGTAAACAATATATGAGTATTATTTAATTTTGTGTTTTATTGTATTATATTTTTATTTTTTATTGAAAATTTTTATTCAAATTTGACCCCACTGAACAAGGGGCTGGATCCACACCTGCATTTAAGGGTTGAACTTATGTCTTATTGCAAAGGCTCCATTTATCAGGGAAAAAACTAGTCTCTACTTGGAGAAAGCACAAAGGATAATTTTCTAGGATTTAGACCTAGAAATCTGGAAGAGTTGTTAATTCATTACCAAAACCATTTGATGATAATGGCATGCAATGTTATTTGTTACATGACCATAGTAAAATATGGTGTCTCTGTTATGTTTCTTGGGATTTCAGCATATGCGGCTTCCCCCTCTTTCACATTTGATATTTTGTTTTTTGTTATATTGCACCCCTGTTGATGCGAAAGATGTGTTTTCGCAGGCAACCAAAATTACAATCTTATTGTGAAAAATATTTATGTAGCAGTGCAAGTAAGAGTTTATCACAGATCTTGAATATTGTTAACATCCATCATTAGAAATTTACACTGATCATTGATTCTCGCATAAAACAATTAATTTTGAATATTCACTGTGGGAATTATTTTCCTCTCTCCTTAATTGTAGTTAATTAGAAACAAATGATCTAAATAACCCTAACTACTAAACAACCGTAGACACGCGCTGGAGATTTAATCTAGCAGCAATTTTAAGCAATAGAAAGATAATGAAACTAAATAACACAAGCTCACGTGGTTGTATTTAATTTAGTTGGGTATTTCTCCTAAGATATTATAATCTTTTTATTTGCAATAAATTATTAATCTTAGTTACTTCACAAATTAGTACGACTAAACAATTACGTATTTGATATATAATTCAACAGGAGATTGCAACGAATATTAAACTAGTATGCATCCTAGCAATTAAACGAATCAATCATAAAAATTAAGCACAAAAGAATATCCAATACTCAAACTAGAAATTGAACAATTAAAACCAATTAGATCTCACAGTGTAATAATTATGAGGCTTTTGTTCACTTAAACCAAGAATAGAAGTTTAGCCACACATGAAAACACCAAAGAATAATAGAGAAAGAAGTTTGTAGACCCAATATGCCTTAAATTGTGTCTCAAAGCAAGTATTTATAGGTTATATAACAAATCCCTAATTTAGAAGGAATACAAATCCAATTCGGAATCAAAATTGCAGTCAAATCGCGTCAATTCTGGGCTCACTGTGTCCTCGACGTTGTCGCGCCGTATTCCTTATTTCTGTTGCTGCCGCGCCATCCGGTCATAATGTGCAATTCTTCTTCAACGATGCAGCGCTGGTTTCCTATACAAATCAGGCGCTACAACGCCATTCCATCAGGATGCTCGATTCTCCTACAGCGCTGCGGCGCCGTGTTGCTTTATAAAGTGGGCGCTGCGGTGCTGCTCCTGATCGCATAATTAGCCACTCCCTTTACTTCAAGTCCAATTAACGATCAATTTGTCCTCCAAAACACTTCCTAGTTCACGGAATCCTTTAATTGCACCTTAAATAAAAATATAAGAATAATGAGTGTATTTAGGCACAAAATAAATACAAAAGATTAAGGATAAAAACATAACATATTTTATTCTCACCTGTATGTTTGAATGTTTAACTATTTGCAGCCCCCAAGAGCGAAGCATTGTCATGATTGTGACAAATGTGTTCTTCAGTTCGATCATCATTGTGTTTGGCTTGGAACATGCATAGGGCAGGGCAACCATTGTCGATTTTGGTGAGTGTACATCCATCTTCGCTATCACTACATTGGTTTTCATTGTGTGGCGTTTATATAATCTCTTTCTGTAGGTTTCTTGGATACTTGTTAGTACTCAAAGCAACATCAGTGACCAATTGTATTTTTTTAGAAGTTGGTTATTTACTTCCTATGTGTATGTGTGCTTAATTGCTTATAGCAGTTTCAGGTTTCATATGCATAAATTTCCTATTCCTTAACAGAAAAATTCAAGCTAAATTCCAATAGGCTATGTTTGGAGCTCGTAAAACATCGAAGTAAACAATGAAAAGTGAAATCAGAAATAAATAAAAAAAAGTAAAAAACTACCTTACTAAACATAAGTCTAACTATATAGATTTCTAAAACTTAAAATGTAGTGTAATGGATTTGTAAGTAAGCTCCAACTTTAGATTTCATTCAATTTAGCAACAAAAAAAGGAAAAAAAATTACATTTCATTTTTTCCCTTTCTTTTTCTATGAGGTTTTCAAAATTGCAAACTTAGCTTGAGTGTTTATCTATAGATTACGTATAAATTTATAGCTCTTCAGCTGGTACATAAAATTATAGTTTGTAGTGCACTCAGGTGGACATTCAGAATTATATTGTTTTAATTTATTTTCATGTATTTTATTTATTTTCCTTTGTTCTATTTTTTTCTTCATGTGTTTCATCCCATATTTATTTTTCCTTGTCTTTCTGCTTTTAAGGGGATTCATTTTCAGCCTATCCCAACTAGTTTGGAACAAAATGCTTTGAGTTCAGAGAAATAAAATATAATGATTTTACTCTCTTCTCATATTTTGAGTCTTTTCTGTAATTCTAAAATTTTTTGAAAAGGCATCAAATGCATTCATTCACATGTAGTAGAAAGGTTTGAATGTAAATTATAGTATAGTACCCCCTCCCCTCTCCTCTCCCGTCCCCCAATATTTAAATCTATTTATTTCTGTGTCTTCATCAGAATGATTTGGAAGGAAGAATAAAATTGACTTTTGAAAGAGGACTCTAATTTCAGATAATTACATGAAAAGAAAAGTGAGATGAATTGGGGACTGAGTATACCTTATAGTGATTATGTTCTTTTCTATATCTGTTGCTTTTTGGAGTTACGCTTTACTAGTTCATTACATGTCAGATCCTTTTTAGTGTGATGTTTACATTTCTATACTGTTGTATTTCATAAAAGATTAATATAAATTGGCAGACACATTCTATCCTGTTCTTTTTATCCTTTTTTGTGAATTATATAAGACGCATTATTCTAATTATCCTTTTTCTGGAAAATGATTACCAGGTGGTATATTTGCGAGGAAACAGCATTATGCTTTTGGACTGGCATCTTGTACATTACATACCTTAAAGCTAATATCCTGAAGGCATGGTATGTTTAATTTTTATAATTTCCATGTGTAGAAGCTTCAGTATTTGGGGATTAGATAACACAATTCAGTAGTAGAAATATTAAGGGTTCTCGATGCTTATTAGAAGGGATCAGAAAGTTGATCAATGAAATTTGGAAAGGGCTTGGAACTTCTTGTGATGATGCTGTATCGATTATCTAACTAAAAGGAAATGGTAAAAGACATGACAAGGAAAACACAATACACAAAATGTCATCTTGTTGCTACTATGGCCATGTTTACCCCCCCTCCCTCTTCCCCTTTTCATTCGCTAAGTTATTATGGCAGTTATACGACCTGGGAGTTCATCATGACTATTGCAATTAGCATGTATAATTGAATCTGAATTCCATTTTCTTGATGGATTTCTCTCAGGTAGGTAGATGTAATAATGATCACGCTGATAGCTACTTTGTCCATTTCACTGATCTTTCTGATCCTACTTCTTCTTTTTCATAGGTAAGTTTCTTCATTGTCCAAAAGAATGCTGCACTTCTTCATTCAGAATCTAATATAATCATTATGTTATTCAGACGTGGAAGATTAACTGTGGTTATAACCATGAAAGTTTGTTTGTTAGCATATATTATTGCATGTTATTTTGACATGCCTTTCCCCTTTTGACTTTGAAATTTCATTTTTCTCCTATGCATATAAAATGCAAGGCAAACACTTATAGAATCTTAGCTTGAAGAATGTTATAATATATATATATATATATATACACACACACACACACACATACATCTTAAATCTATCCATAGATAGCATTGGCTATGGATTATTTTCTATCCAGCCCATTTATTGCTGTCCACTAAGATTGTCGACAGTCACGATTTAAATGTTTTTAATATCTTCCTCCAAACAGTTCAGCGGTAACAGTTCTTTTAGTTTTTATTTCTCTCGCTTTCTCTCTTGTCCAAAGTTCAAATTTCCATAACTCTTTTGTTAAATATGATAAATAGGCGATCTGTATATTGCTGAAAAGCTCTCAAAAGGATCTTTAAAACGAGTGACATTTTTTTTATATGTTTCAACATAATTTAAATTGAGAAAAATGAAGTCAAATTTCTGCTGTATATGTATTTATGTACGGATCTTTGACTGCATATTTCATCATTTTAGCTACACCAAAACATATCTTGTTCCGAATATCTTTTCTAGAGCTTTCTAACAATAAAAAGATTACCATTTATGATTTGTAATGTACTTGAATATTATCTCAAAAGTTGGTGAGAGAGAGAGAGAGAGAGTTAGTGTTAAAAAAATGATAAGAAATGAATTCGTTCCCCAAACAGTTTAGTGAACGAGTTTGAACTTTAAACAAACCCGATACTAGTTAACCAGACAAACTTGACCTCCTCATTCTCTGCCTCAAAAAAATTACCGCATAAGCTTATGGCGACCCCTGAAGCAGGTCGACAAACCAAACAGCGTGCTCTTAATGAGCAGCAATCTTCCCCCTTTAGACAAGTAATCCCTCTTCCACCCCACCATAATTCAACTGTGAAAAGAGCACGGGTAAGAATGATGAGGGAATTGTTTTGTTGGCAATTTATAATTCAGAGTTATTGTTTTTTGCTATCATGCATTAATTATCAATGACAATGAGCGTTTTAGATTGGAGAAATTCTTCCTTGAACTTCTGTCTAGACTCTATAGACAGTTTTAGGCCAATATCCTCCTAGAGCAATTGTACTTGATGGGACAGGATAAATCCCCAACCCTCCTTTTATTTCGTAGCCTTAAACAATTGGACTAGATGGGACAGGATCCATTAATGGTAATGGAAAAGGGTATATACTAAAATTAATGTGGATTGAGATGGTATACAAAATGATGTATTGTTGTTGAACAAACTTGAGAATTAAGGGTTCTGGCCCTAGAAATAGCAATACAAAGATTTTTTTTGTTTTTTATAGAAAGCAAAATGAAGGTTTGTTTAGTCAACTCCAGTTCGAGTTGTCAAACAACCCGGTTTGAGTAGTCAACCCCTTGTAGTAGGGACAATGCGTTGTTTGTGTAGTTGAGCTTGAGCATAGACCGTGCAGAATAAGCAAAGAGAAAGAAGTTCCATGCAGTGTTGTTTGATACCTCGAAAACCTGCCTAAGTAAACCTTTAGGCCTTTTTGTGCCTTGCAATAGAAATGGCACCATACTGAACATATTTGTGATGCTCATCGTAACATTAAAAATGAAAATAAAAATTGATGTATAACTGAACATATGTTTGAGAAGTTAAAGATGGTGCTTGCTCGTGATCCTAAATGGTTTAATGAAAAAAATGCTTGTCCAGTTACTCATAGAATTTCAGCCTCCAACAAGGCTTGCCTTTATGTTAAAATATTCTGAAGGCAGTATGCTGCTGTATATAAGATAACAGTTTGGCTCAGTTTCAAACTGATTTCTTTTGTATGTTGATGGATGGATTGGTAGATGATATGTGCACAGACAAATGACTAAATTGGGAAACTTTGAATAAATAGCTCCAAGCATGAATGTTTATTCAGCTTTTGCTATGATATCTTTGATGTTAGCAATAGGGATAGAACAGCTTAATCTATGATTCTAGATAGAAGCAGGTGATACGGAGATGGAGCATCAAGTTCTAGATTCACGGGTGATAATTGCTTGTAATTAAGAACAAAGTGTGATAAGAACTTTGAACTCTCTTATCATGAAACAAAATTTTCTCATGTTGCTCCAAAGAAGCTTATACATAGTTTACTTCATGCCCTTACAGCCTTACTCGAGGTAAACCAGTAAGTTCTTTTGGTTGCAACCCTTATGTGTAGTTGTCTCCATGCATTTCATCTCTTTCAGGAAAAAAGAGAGAACTGTTTATATTTGTGGGAAAGAATTGAGTAGTTTTCTTTTCTTTTCTTTTTTTTGTTAAATTGTGAGCAGTTGGTGCTGAATAGAATATAAAAAACAAGAGAGGTCATGAGTTAAATGTCTGATATATGATTAAAAATGATTAAATGTCCTATGTGAAGTAATATCTCGATTGGACTTCATAATCACCGAAAACCTGGCTGTGTTCATGACTTAAAATTAGCGAACTAGTGAACATAGATTTAGAGGTGCTTACTGCAACCTGCGAATTGTGGCTGGACATTTGGCCAAAAAAAATTAGTGGCAGGACAGTTACTATTCTTTATGATGATGATGATGATTGAACTCGACTCTACAACATGTAATGATGTTTATTTTGATCACATGGCTTTCCATGTATCGTTAAAACAAAAAGGTTCCTACTTTTGAGTTTTGAATGTAAATTGTTTCTTTATGTGGCCCCCTTATTTTTACCATTGACCATGTTTATTGTCAAGCCTAAACTTTGTGCTTTTATTTCCCTTTTGTCAATTTTGCTCCCTTTTGTGGATAGCTACCTTGTTATGACAAATCAAACTACCTTTGAACTTGTAAGGCGACGGCGCATTCCATACCTAAGGTTAGTCAATTTGTTAAGCTTTTCGATAGTTTATTTCTTTAAATCTTTACTTGCGCTTATAGCCTAAATCATATAGATGGACATAGATCTTGTATGCTAGTCACAAAGTCAATATTGGCGTGCAACGTGAAACTTATTCCTTAATCCTTATTGTTTTATTTTTTATTTTAAGAACCTGTGTGGATGAGAAGTCTTGACACAATTGAACATTTTCACAAGTGATTGAATGATGTGAAAAGGATAGGACTTGTAAAAAAACAAAAATGTTGGATGAACATAGGAAATTGGTGTAATTTCGTGTATATGCACACCTAGAGGGGGGGTGAATAGATGTCTAAACTAAAACATGTTTAACAATGACTAATTTTTAATTTCCTGTTTCAGTACTTAAACAGACAGTTGGAACTAGTGTTTTATAGTGTCTGTTTTAGAGCAAACTTTACTTTTCTTATAATGCAGAATAAAGCAATGACATAGTGTCTGGATTAGACAAAAATATATTTTAGTTATAATGCAGACAGATGAAACGTGTGTGAATTAGTGTCAGAATTAATACATTTTACTCTATCAGCACATTACTTTTATGTGAATGTATTTAGATACAAAGAGAGATTCAAAAGATCAAACCACAAGAATTATCAAACCATAGACATAATGATTTTTACGTGGTTCTACCCTTAACCTCTAATGGTTTAATCCAAGTCCAATACCAACCCGTATTGGAGACTTTTTTTTATTAATTTTAAGACTCAATTAATACAATAAAAAGAACTCCCTGTTCAAATAAAGCTTTTCATTGCGATGGACACCTCTGCCCCTCTTGTACCTCTGCAACATTTGTACCTTTGTCCTCTGCAATCTTGCACCTCTGCAACCTTGAAAGCTCTCTTTGAACAGACCGTATCCACTAGTGGAACAACCAACCTAAACACTGCTTGAACTCGGAATTTGTTACAAAGTATTTTTAATACACTATGTTGTGATTTTCCAGCCAATAAAAGACTAACAATATAACACAGACTTGCTGGAAAGAATAAATAATAATAGCTCTCAATAGAAGTATATAACAAATAAAGCTGATCTTTGCTTTGAGTTTTTCTTCATTGATATATACTTCCTTGTGTAAGTGTGTTCCTCTTTTAGCCAAGAAGTAATATATATATAGAGAGAATGTATAAACAGCTATATATTTTGATTAACAATATATCTTTAACTGAAATATCTCTGATTGGCACCAATGGATATAAAATAAGAAGTTAGCATGAATATCTCAATCACAGTTGTTATATCACAATTTTTCAGCAACTTAAATACCCAACGGATATAATATATTAGATATCAAATATATAATATCCTAGTCAAACTAAAATAACTGAAATAAAGGAACAAAGAATATACCTGATAGAATTTTGATCTAAATTCAATAACAAGTCAGAGCATATCAAAACAGTTCCTTATAAGTCTTCTTTTCAAATTATATAACACATTATTATTAAAGGAAATCTCTTCAGTAATCCTGGGTTGAATATGAAGTATCAATGAACTATAATTCCAAGTTGGGCTAATACATCAACATATTAAACATATTTAAACCAGCCCAAACAACTATAACACAAGTCCATATAATAATACAAACTCAATAATATTGTCATCATTAAAATTATAAAAGATTATAAACCAACAATTGGTTCAAGAAAGAAAAACGAAGGTCTAAAATGGTATGACAACTTGTTCAAACGAACCACACTTGATTAAATACTACCAAAATTTGCTTGGGGACATTTAGTAAACCAATGACAAAGTAATAATTCCACTTTGAGTTTACAATTTTCCTTTTATCTGCAGAGGAATTCCTGAAAGAGTGTATCCATTTAGTAAAGGCGTTTGCAGAAATGTATACAGCTTCTGTTGTGGTAGAAGCAGCATGTACAGAATGGAACCACTGCCAACGGCACAGGAACTTGAAGACAAGTCGAAACCCTACACATGCTTGAATGTTTTATCTTGTCGTTGTTGCTGATACTCTTGGCTTTATTAACTTTTAGTTATGAAATTATTCCTTAAATCCATAGCTTGCTCCTTCCATTGATGCATCCATGAATTCACACAACTTTTAAAGATGGCATCATGTACATGTATTGTGGGTTTTGTAAGTTGGTGATCTTAAAATTTTGCTTGCTTTAGATTTGATACCAACTTGTAGCCTCAATCGTTTTGATATAATTGTATTTGCTATGTCAAATTGAACGCAACAGTTGGGACAAACTCTCTTGTGCAGTAAGATAATAAGATTATGGGTTGAATCAGACATGGTCATTTTTCCTTGGGTCTTCCAGGTCTGTTGACGGGAAAGATGGTGAGTACTTTTTCCTGTGGGAGTACAAGTTCCAACCTCCGTGGGTCACAACATGGTAATAGCAGTTTGATGGTTTTTGTAATCTTTGTCAGAGGTTAATATTAGGTTTCAGCTCAAAGGCACCCACCCCTAGTAAAAACCTGATGCATCAAAGTGAGGACAGGTTGTGAGAATAGGAATAGGAATAGGAATAGGAATAGGTAGCATGCATGCATGTTTTATAACGAGGACAGAGAGCCCAGGAATGCAACTTTAACATGGTGATTTATCCAACAGCTTAAAAAAGACATCATAGACAGAAATGGTGAAAATTTACTAAGAGATTTAAATCTGAGATTCCTCCTCCACTAATTAATGATTTAGGAAATGGAGGCCTGTCTGTCTGTCTGTCTGTCTACAAAGTGAAGCTTAAGAGTATAAATGAAAGGAAAAGCCTAGTAATTTTGAGGAGAAATCTACACCTGTTGATGATGATATGCAAGTACTAAACGTTATCTTCAAAATTCATTACGGCAGTGTTGCTGACTTGCGTTGCAAAGCATAAATAACACTGCTGACTTGCTGCAAAGCATAAATTGTTGGAATTTATCTATATCACAATCTCCTTCCATAATAATAATGACTTTTTTAAAACCCAAATCTTTGACAAAAACCATGCAATGAAGAAAGGTCATGGCATTAATGCTTCGGTTCCGTCGTCTTGTAATTTCATGGTAGAACCAAAAGAATTGAGTGTGCTACCCTTCTTCGTGGCATGGTTTTCGACAAAAATTTGGAAGGAGATTGTGAGATAGTTATATTATTATCCATACACACTTTTAATTAGGGGTTTCGGGTAAATAGTTGAATCGTACATGTTTGAACCGGTCGGGGTTCAATAAAAAAGGGTTTGAATATAATTTAAATACATCTATTATTAACCTTTAGTTTACTGCTTTATCTTTTATGTTTGGGATAGTCAAATTGGATTTCGGTTTCAATTGTTACTTTAGACTAAAGTTTGTTCAATTTTTTTTTGAAACCCTATTTTACGGGAGTACAATACAATTTCATAATATATTAATGATCAATAGAAGGAATAAATAAATTCATTAATAAAGCATGTGAGAATCGAACCCAAGACTTTTTAGGTCACAATGTCTCAATTTTAACCACTATATTTGATTGCATTTTAATGCATCTTAATAATCTACCTCTTAATGTCTTTTTAAGAGTATATTTTTGTATTAAGAGTCCTACGAATAGTTTAGACTCATATTTGTATCTTAACTATTCGGATGATCTCTTAATACAAAATAATAATGTTGCATTAAGAGGTGAATCTGTTAATCTTGATCAAACACCAAAGTGATGACCTTATGACCAAAATTGTCCAGTTGAATGCATTTTTCGATAAAGTTGTCATCTTTAGCTAAGAGAAGTGCTGATTGTAAAATTTTAAACTACAAGGTTAACAATGTAAGGATTTTGAAAGTCTTGGTTGCTTGTTGTAATGTTTGAAGGGTATTTGAGAAAAAAAATTACGAGGGGATTTAGGAGCTATTTGATAAAATTGAATGAATTTTTTTTTTTTTTGCATAATTACGTACACATGAATGACTGAATAGAATACGGACTCTGATTAAAAAATTGAATGAATAAATGTGTTTGGTAATTATTCGCCTGAAACATATGAATGAAATGTACTTTCCCATTTTAACCTACTGAATTATTTTGAACGAGTTTATTTGATACAACAAAGGAATATATATATATATATAAAATTATTAGTGTTAGACTGAAAAATATGAAGTGCAATTAGACAACAAATTAAACAAGATTAACTAACAAACGATGCTTTCATAAATCATTGCTTATTTAATAACTTTAGGGAGATCGTAGGCAAACTCTTGAAGACAATATAAAGCGAGAACCCTTGTGTTAGTGTTGTGGTGTATGTGTATGTGGGTTTGGGTGTGGTTAAGGACTTAGCTGCATGGGGGGATAAGTCCTTTGGAGAAGTTCTTTGGGCATAAATATGGAACATAGACACCAAAACCAACAAGCACGACCTCTTGGTGATAATAACTTGGTCTTGTGAATTTAGATAGAGTAAGTGGGTTCTAGGAAGAGAAGCTCTCAAGTTTTCAGTCTCCTCCTAATTGAGGAAGAGGGATATTTATAGGCCTCACGGGGGTTCTCCATGTGCCATGCACATATCATATGTCACTTATAAATTGTAGCTATAATATCAGTTATAAGTGTAAATACTGCATTTTTGGAGTGTTTTGCCTTACGTCTCTAACCACTGGTCTAAAACCCTTACCGAATTCTACTTCCGGACGACTTCTCTAACCCTTTGCCGGAGGCTAGAGAGGTAATTTGTTTGCCCGAAGTGGCCATCTTTGACATTATTTCTTCATATTGGCTCAATAGGAGTGATGTTACTCATGACATCATCATTTTTACAAGGAGCATCTTCCTTGAAATCTTGTCATTCACCTTGTACTCGTGTTTCCAATTGGTTGCTTAAACACTTGAGTTGTTGCTTGACTTTTGCTCCCTAGCAGGCCTCTTTGCTTCCTTGAGTCTATTTGTTCTCTACATACCTACTTTTGGGAAGTGGTTCCTTTCCTCTTCTCTTTTATTTGCTTTCATGGAGAGCATTGCCTAAATCTTTCTTTTGAAATCTCCTTGCATGAGAACATTTTGAATTTGTAGCTAAGTGTCAAGCTATTGGTGAGGTGAGTGGAGGAGCTCCTCATGGGAGGGATCTAATGGGGTCGAATAGATCCCTATGGGCCAACCCCCCAGGGAGCTTCTCACCCCATATCGACACTTTCTTTTTGCTTCTGCCCGTACTTTGATTTTTTTTCATAACTTACTTGAATTTGACTAAATGTTGAAAATGAGATGTGATGAGAGCACACTTCGACATTCGCACCATGAGGGGGGAGCCCCCCTAGGGTCGCCTTACACCCTTGGGGTCGAGCCTAGGGTGTCCTCCCACCTTATAGTGGTTTCTTCCTTAGCTTCTTCCCATTTTGATCATTTATTGTATAACTTCCTTGAATTTGACCAAGTTGGAGGTGAGACGGCGTGAGAGGATACTTGGGTAGATCTACCATGAGGGGGAGCCCCTTTGGGGCCGACCGCCTCCCACATCATGGTGGTTTCTTTCTTAGTTCTTTCTCATTATGATTGCTCCTTGCATAGTTTTCTTGAATTTGACTAATTATTGAAAGTGAGACATGATTAAGGATGTTTGGGTAGCCCCACAATGAGGGGATCCCCTTGAGGCTGACCTTGGGCAAATCCAGCCTCTTAGGCCAGTGGGGTCAAATTTGAAATAAACAAATTCTTATAAAAAATATATATAGTAAATTAAATTATAATATTAAATAATGTCCAAATATTATTTATAGTAACATTTTTCGAGACTTCATTACTTAAAATTGTTGTATGATAGTCTCATTTTTAGTAGTTACAAAAATCCATAAACAATTACAAAAAAAACACAAAAAATTACAAAAAATTTCAAAGCAATTGCTAAATTTGTGAAATTATAAATAAAAAAATACAACATATTGAATTTTCTCTAAAGTCGAACTAGTGGGGGAAGAATTAAGTTAAGCCGCTAGACGACAAACAGATAGACAAGGAGTATTAAAGTGACTAAGGGGGGTGTATTCAATTAAGATTTTTAAAGACTTTTAAAGATTTTAAAAGTTTAGTTGTATTCAATCAAGACATTTAAAAGGTTTATAAAAGTTTAGTGGTATTCAATTACTGTTGGGCTTGACGTACGAAGCATACAATGAAATTAAAATTTTAAAGCAATTTAGAAACCTAAAAGCAGGATCCATGCGAAAAATCAATTAATTGAGAGGTTTAGAGATTATACGAGATATGAAAAAGCGAGAATCTGAAATCATTGCGCCTCGAATGTCCAGCCTTAATACAAGCCGAATTAACGCCTCTACGGTATCCACCACGAGCAGCGCATACGAGCAGGTCGAGCGATTACTCGCTTGATAAGAAGGACTTATGATCTTAGCCACCAAAAGGAATGGATTTTACAAGCTGTTTTTTCTCTAGTCTCTCTCTAAGAAGCGGCTAGGGTTTTCAATTATGATATATTACCTAAGTAGGCTGCTATATATCATATATATAGTAGTTAAAAGGAATTAATCAAATCAAAACCTAATTTCATAAAATCGAATTTATATATATATATATCTCTTAATTAAGTCTTACTTAATTAATATACATATATACAAATTATCCTTTTAATTTAAATTAAGTGATTTAAATACTATTAATCATATTAATATATTTAAATCCTTAAAATTTAAATTAATTCCCTTTTAAATAACGTTACATGTGTGTGATTACATAGGTTATTATTACGTTGGCAATAATTTTAAAATCATATTATAAAATTATAAGCAGTGGTAGCATCTAGTAATGCATCATCTTCTTTACCCAGTAATAATAAGATCGATAATTCGATGCAACCTTTTTCGTGACTAATGTTTGATGTAATTTAATCCTTTTAACCTTAATATCCTAGATTAAACTCGAGCCATGGAATGTGTCATACTCTTCATAATTTAATACGAGTTTTCTTGATCAATGAGTGTAGACTATATGAAACAAATCACTATTTGAGCATGGCCGTGCATTTTCATAGTCTACTCAATCAAGAGGCCTATGGATATCACCCATAATATATAGGATGGTTAAATTCTATCTAGATCACTCATATTTCTCACACGATTAATGATGAACCCAATAATCACCTTTATAGTCCACCTATTAAAGGTGACATTTGATGATATCAAAGTACATAAATTCTCGTGTAGTAATATAGCAATTTCGGTCGGAGGACCATTACATCATTATCCTTATGAGAATTCTTAATGACAACTTCGCATAATGCTACTATATAGAATTCTCATGGTGGGTACATCGATTACATCGTTCTCTAACATATACCTATGCATTGACTTAATATCTCATATATTTATGACCCGTGAGATTTGGTCATCGGTTAATCCATCTTAGTCTCGATGCATCATTGTTGTCCCATCAACAATGATACTCGATTAGGACATTTTTAAGAACAACGATACTAATGGTAATATATAATCTCATATTCAAGTCACATACTTGAAACTATATAATTTGTATCATTATTCTAAGGAATTTTATTATGTTAACAATTATATTACGCAGTAAATAAAATCATATATTTATTCAATCAAATATAATATCAAAACGTTAAGCAATTATATCAAATAATTGGCCTCTAGGGCATAAACTCTAACAATTATAACTTTTTTAATGTCTTTAAAAGTTAGGTGGTATTGAATTAAGATTTTTACAAAGTCTATAAAAGTATTTGGGTATTCAAAAAGTCATAGATTTTAAAAATTTCTATCAAATGATAGACTTTGACAGACTTTAGAAGAAGAATTATAACTATCAACCCATATCCAAAGTCTTACCTCATCTCTAAAGATTTCTAAAGACTTCCAAATAAACACAAAGGTGGATAGAACTACTTATTAATTGGACTTTGTCTTTTATTGGGTCAAACTAGTTATTTATTTTATATGAGCTAATAAATATTATTATGTGATGGATAAATAATTTGGTAAAATTTGGGCCATAAAAATAATTGAATTTATTATAATAAGAGAATTAACAAGATATATTAATAAGTAAACAAATAACTAGACCTAATCTGAATTGGTGAGAGAAAAAGTAGCCATTCGAAAGCTTCCAATAGAAAGAGGAAAGAGATTTGTTCAACAAATGTGAGATCATGAAACTCTCATATCAGTTGTTCAGTTGTAAAGATTATGCAAGTATAATATATGAAAATAGAAAATATATGATGTGTATGTGTATTTTTTTTAGTTTTCTGACATTTTAAACGAAGGAAATTATTGTTAATTTTGAGATACTTTAACAACTAATTGACAAAATAATAAACAATATATGATGTGTATGTATATATGATGTATATATATATTGTTTAACAATAATAATATGATCCAAACAGTATATACTATATATCATATATTATGATCATTAAACAATATATACTATATATTATTTTCACTTTAAACAGTATATATTATGATCATTGTTAATTTCTTTTTACCAAATTAATAACTAATTGTTAATTTCTTTCGTTTAAAATGTATTATATATATATGATGTGTTTACAAAAATAATTTACAATATATGATGTGTTAATTTGTATATATGATGTCATATTATTTTGTGAAAAATGGTATTCCTACTAAAAAGTGTATGCATATGAATAAAGTATATATAACTTCGATGAAAAGTGAGCTTATTTTTTGTATTTATACGTAGTTTCTAAAGTTTTATTGGTATCCAAATATCCAAATGTATCATGAAATGAGTAGAATAATATGAACGTTTTCAACATATATAAAATCTCATGTCACAATAATATAAAGAGATTTACTCTAGTTCATGAAAAAAGAGAGATGTTGTACACATGGGCTAATTAACAATTAATATAAGTTGCAAGATATATTAGAAGTATACAAAAGTCTATCACAGTCTTGATACAAAGTTTATAAAAGTGTGTTACTTATTTCATGTAGTCTATAAAAGTCATTTTAAAAAAGTCTTTAAAAATCATTAAAATCTCACAAATTCTACAAAAGTCTGTCACTTAAAAAAAGTCTTTAAAAATCTTAATTGAATACACGCCCTTAAGGTAATATAAGATATGAATTTTGAAGAATTTAATATTACCTTCATTCCAAATTCAAATATACATTTTGATTTTTTAAAGTCAATTTGTGTAATCCTAAAACTAAAATTGATATAAGTTCGTTCAAGTTTTGAAAACAACAATGATAATAATTAGTAGTATTTATAGTTAGTTTACAATTATTAAATTTGTTGTATTACAACTAAATAACTTCATATCAATTTTAAATTTTAAGATTTTGTGAATTGACTTTAAAAAATCAAAATATATATTTAATTTTGGAACGAGGATAGTATTTTCAATGTAAACTTCAAAAAAAAATTTAAACCATAAAATTTAATCTCTTTCTTTTTGACTCTTAAAAATTTAGTGGGGTAAATTTGACCCCACTGTCCCAAGCTAGGGTGACCTCCCATTTCATGGTGGTTTCTTTTCGCCTTGTTTTGCCTTTGTACCTTGCTTGTTTGATATGAATGAGAGTGGGAGTGGGAGTGGGAGGTGTAAACTATATGGTTGTACAATGTATCTTCTAATAATGGCTCACCTAGCAAGATTCTCCATACTTGGCCTCCTCCTTGGACAACCACATGACAATAACATGTAGATATTTGAATTATATTATATTTCTATAATTTTAAATTATTATTTAAAGCAAATTCAATGCAAACAAAATAATAAACATATTCAAAATATAAGAACTACTCTGACATTTTCAAATTCAAAAATAAAATGATTCATTCAAAATGTGAAACAATAAATATTACAATGAATATTTATAGTATTAACTATTATTTAAAAGAATTTATGTCAATTTTAAAGTTGAAAGTGTTTTTAATTGATTTCAAAAAGTCAATAATAATCTTATATTTTGAAACTATTAAATAATTTCAATACAAGCCACGTTAATTAATGTAATACTACTATGGCCCAAAAAAAAAACTGTTAGCTTTTGCTCCGATCCAGTCCGTTTGATGACCATCATAAACACCTACGAATCTGTCCGAAAAAGTGGCATATCTATTCAGTGGCTGGCCAGAGTTATCAAACAATTATTGCTAATTCTAAACCTAATAGTACTACAATCTGTGATTCTGTGACCGATTGAGCGGCATTCAAATTCCTCTTCTGCATCTTTGATCTGCGAAAATTCCAGTCATTCCATTACTGCAGTCCGCATCAGTAGGTAAGACGGCTTATGACTCTTGCTTTCTCTCCCTATATATGTTGTTTACTTATCTACTTCAAGTTTCAAGTGCTACAGACCTACAGTATTTGTGCAAATTATTTAACAATATCAAATTGCTGAGATTGTTCAACCCTATTTTTATGTTTTGGGTTGGGAGATTTAAGTTGTTTTCTTCTTTGAAGATTTAATTTTTATTTTTCTATTGATATATCTGTCTGCAATTTCAGTCTACATTTTGTGAGTTTGGTGATGGGTCGTCGCCATTACAGAAGTGAGTCCAGTGACGATGGTGAAGGACGTCAAAGGGTGGAAGCGAGTTCAAGATCCAAACACCAAGAGCTGAAAGATTCTAGTTCTGATAAAGATGCTAAAATCGTGGAGAGAGAAAGGGGTAGGAGAGACAGAGATAGGCACGATAAAGAGCCTAATCGGGAAGATGATAGAGATACTCAAAGATATTTGGCGAGGAATTCCAGTTATTTCTCTGATGAGGAGGATATAAATGCAGAGAAAAAGTAAAAAAGCAGAAAGAGAAAGTAGTAAGAGAGATAAAAATTGGCCTGGAAAGGATTGGAAACTGGAGGACAATAGAGACCCTGAGCAGAATGCAATGATGGATTCCATTTCTGACGACTATGATGATAAGATTGAGAGAAGTAAGAGAGACAGAGATAGGGATGAAAAAGGGAGTAAAGGGAGGATAACAGAGGTGGGAGAGAAGCTGAGGAAGGAATAGAGGTAGAAATCGGCATTCGGCCGGGATTTTGAGGATGAAGGTGAGAGGAATCAAAGGCGTGGGAAGCGAACGACAAAATAGCAATGAAAATGGGAATAGAAATAGGAGAGAAGTTGATGAAAGACATAAAGGTAGGGATAGAAATTGAGAAGTGGAGTCGGAGGATAAACAGAGGAAAGTGGTGGAGGGGAAAGAGATAACAGGGATGATAGGAGGAAAATTGATGATGAGGATAAAGATAGGAAAAGAGGAGAAGGGTATGCAAGGGAGAGGAGAAAGAAAGAGGGTTCTCGGGTTTGAGGGAGAAGGATAAGACACCTGAAGATCTGAACTTGCAAAAACAGCTCCCGCCATCGAAAGAAGAAGGACAATAAATATTGATGCTGTAGCGAATTCGGGGAGGAGTGGTGGAGTTTATATTCCACCATTCAAGTTTACCACGAATGATGAAAGAAGTTCAGGATAAGAGTAGTGTAGAGTATCAAAGACTGACATGGGATGCATTGAGGAAGAGTATAAATGGATTAGTGAATAAGGTTAATGCAACTAACATCAAGAATATAATCCGGAGCTGTTTACTGAGAATCTGATCAGAGGAAGAGGTTTATTCTGTCGGTCCTGTATGAAGTCTCAGATGGCTTCTCCTGGGTTTACTGGATGTCTTTGCAGCATTCGTTGCTGTTGTTAATACCAAATTTCCTGAAGTGGGTGATCTTCTATTGAGGAGGATTATTTTGCAGCTCAAAGGGCATATAAAAGGAATGACAAGGTGCTTGATTCCCCCTTTCTGTTTGCTGTTGTAATTTGCTATTCCATGAAATAACTATTATTAGCTTTCATTATATACTGCTCTTCTTCTCTTTCTTATTCTAGCCTCAATTACTAGCTGCTGTCAAATTCATAGCACATCTTGTAAATCAGCAAATAGTTCATGAGCTTATAGCTCTGGAACTATTGACAACCTTATTGGAGAATCCTACTGATGACAGTGTTGAGGTGGCTGTTGGCTTTGTTACGGAATGCGGGGCAATCCTTCAAGATCTTTGTCCTAGAGGTTTGCATGGTGAGTAGGCTGTTACTGGCTGCTTTCACTTTATTATGCTTTTATTTTTATCCATTGATTTATTTGGACTTTGCTGCAATACTTTTTACAGTTTTCTTTGTAGTTATCTGTTCTTAGACTTTTGTTTCTTACAAGTTCTGCAAGAATAGAAGTTCCAAGGTGACAGAAGAGAGTTTCTCAGACTCGATTTGTAATAGCAATGTAGTAGTTTGTCTTAATAGTTAAATTAGTTAAAAGGAAACTGTGTTACATATGGGATCTGTTTTCAGCTGACCCTACTAGTTTGAATTTAAGTTGTTGCTGAATAACTTGCGTTAAAAGAAATTTTCTTTTTTAAAAGTTTTTTTTCCTTTATTTAGTTTTTAAACTTGTTTGTTTGTCACATCATGCTTTTGAGTAAACTAGTGGGCTTTGTTTAGTATATTGAGAGTCTAGGAAATTAAGACCTGTTAAAAGTGACATGACAATAATTGCATTGAAATTTTGTGTTACCACCTTTTGTCACCATTTTTTGATTTTTACAAACTTCTGAAGAGCTGAATCTAAATTCACGACTGAAGATGCCTGGGTAGATCTGACACTTCCACCTCTGATAGGATTTGCAATACACATTGTTAATTGTCCTAGAAACATATCAAGTCTTTCAAAAAAAGGACTCAGTACAGTACATAGCTCCAAAACAGGAGCATTAAAATCTAATTTCACAGAATGCTACTGTAAGGAAAAAACAAGGAATTAAAGAAACATAAGTAATAAATTATACTTGCACAATGAATCAGCAATACATTAAATACATCATGCTCTCTCCCTCCCCCTAAGGATGTCCAAAAATACACATTTTATGTAAAATATGCATAAAGACTAATTCACCCTAAAAAAGTATATATGAGTAGGGTCCATTAGCTTTAAAAAGACGAGTTTTATTTGTGTATTCACATTGGTTTCATAGGGTATAATTGGAACTTTTTTATACTTTGCTTTATTTTGTTTTTCTTAATTTTGTGAAATGTGTAATTTTGACATCCTTTGGCGGACTAAGGGATTATATATTATGAAGCAACGTGGATGTTATATTGTAGTGCTTTTTGATGTGTTTTATTATGAGAAGCTTTTGTAATATTTTGATATTTTTTATCAGATGACATAGCACTTGACATGAATGTATTCAATTTTCATTGGATAATATTTGGAAATTGTTTACAAATTTATAGGAAGGCGATATATAATATTTTATAATAACAAAATGGAAAATTGAAGAGATGGGAGAAGCCATATTGAATGTAGGGGTGACATTCAAGCTGTAACTAGAAGAGTAAGGGATTGATGTTCATATATAGTGGCATTTTGACTTTCCATTAGCCTGTAAGACTTGCTCCAGTTGCATTATTGATGGTAATACATTGCTATCAGAACTGAAATATGCTATGCAGGACCTAGGGTGATGGGATCGATCCATGAGACGTCGTCGTCGTGGATGATTCGCTATTTAGTTATTTATTTATCAGTGCCTATTTATTTATTTTGTTAGTGGATTTGTTATTTATTGGTTTATTTCAGTATTGAGTTATTTATTTAGAGGCCCAATTGTTAATGGGCTTAGGATTATTAGAGTTTCTTTTTATTATAAATATGCAAGTCATGATAGATTATTACACACGCTTTGATATTGAAAATTAATCTTTTATTGGTTGCGATCAATATTGCTTTCTCCATTCCGCGGTTGGGGAAACCCTAAGGGTAGTGGTTCTCACGTGGTTGAATCACCTTAACTAGTTAATTTTTATTACCAATTGAATTAATTACTTTTGTCTGCATCAAATTGGTATAATAGCCTAACCTTACCTTGGGATTTGGAAATTGTTTCAAGCCGTTGTCATCATCGGAAAATCTAGCCTACATCAATCGTGCTTAACCTTTTAACTAGGTTTAAGAATATTATTGAATAAAATGAAATTTTATTAATATTATTTTGTGTTCGGTGTTTAAAGATTGATTTTATGACTTGGAGCGATATGTATGCGTGTTAGAATTTCTGAATTAGGATTTTGTATAAGAAAATAAAACTTTTTGGGAAAAAGGCGTAAAAACACAATTCACGAGGAAACACTTTTACGTTTTTTTCGGTGGCGTCGTAATCTTTAATAAAATTCAAAAGCGAAAACACAGTTTTTGACTAATCGAACAATTTACGAAAGTCAATAGAGAATCGATTTAATTGTCGAACCTTGGGCTTTGTCGATTGGGAATGATGGAAGTTAATGTAGGAGGCCCGATAATAATTAATTAGAGGCCCAAAATAATTGTAATGGAGACCCGAAGAATGGCCCAAACCAAGCCCAAAACCACGAAAGTCAAAGGAGGGTCAACATGTGGGTTAAATGAGATGAAATATGGGTGAAATGAAACTCAAATGAGGGACTTGGGGGGGTGGGGGCGGCCACCCAAGCTTCTTGAGGAAGATAGGGCACCTCTTAACTTCTTGGAGAAGCTTGGCAAAGCAAGCTTCTCCCATAAGCAAGCATTCCATTAATGCCCTAGCCTTAAAGTTCCTTTTAATCATTTTAACTTGACCATGGTTGGCTTGAAGTTGGATGATGAGGGAATAGTTAGTAAGGATTGAGAAGTTGTGGGGAATTGACCTTACAAGATCCAAGTCAGTGACGAGATGCAAAACTAAGCAAAGTTGCTTCAATGACCTAAATACCCCAACTCTTGCATTTCCTATAAATAGAAAGCATTTAATTAACAAATCCTTACCAAGTTAAAATTTAAGAAAAGAAACTATACACAAATTGTGTGAGAGAGAAATTCGGATTGGAAGGGACTAAGGAGAGCAAACAAGTAAAAATACTACACCAAAGTCAAGCTACAAAGAAGGCAACTCCTAAGAACCTTAACTCTTCATCATCTTCTTAAGCTTTTGTAATGCTTTGTTGGTGGTGGTGGTTGTTGTGGTGGATCATGAAGGATATGGAGAAATAAGGATGATGAACTTAGAGGACTTGATAATTACCAGTAATATGCATACAAAGTGAAAACAAAGTTAAAGTAATGAACCAAACTAAGAAAACATGAAAATCGAATTGATTGTGTCTATTGGACTAGTGTAAATCATTGTTAAGTAGGCTAAAATTAAAATTTGGGAAGAAGGAAATATACATATGTAAGTTATGAAAAGGTTCAAGTGGAACAGACTAAAAATGTGCTTTATCTGAAGTTATGGCGAAAATTCTAGTAAAAGGCGTTAAGCGTCGAAAACCTTAGCACTACGATTTCGGCGAATTGAATGGCTAATTAACAGAGCCAAAAAAATTATGGTTTTGTGGAAATAGTGTAGATGGTAGTAAAAATGAGGTGTGGGCTCAAGAGCGAACTCATTAAAAGCCGGGTGAGTAGGTTACGAAAAATAGACGTTAAGAACATTAAGTTGAAAAACTAGGCTACGAAGGATTTTTGAGCCAAATTTTACGCTTGGTAGAGAATCAGAAAAATTATTCCATATGGGGGATGTGTAGATAGTGTTGCAAGCAAGAAAAAGGCTCAAGAACGGACTCATTCCGATATCGGGTGAAGAAGTTGTGAAGGTACGAAGTAGGTGCGACGAAAACGACAAATCAGTCAAAATTTTCAAAATGGGCACGAATGCATTGCAGGGCGTGCCAACCATAGCTTAATTAGGGCGCGCCCCGCGCCGTAGCAACAGTCAACTAGATAGCTTCGACGTCCTTTATTAAATTGGGCATTTTTCTCGTATGAACTCCGATTTGGATGATTCAATGTGTTGCGGAAAGCTAAAAGTAGACCTATAACTTTCATTTAATAAGAAATTTAATAAGAATTGAGAGTTAAGATCGGGACAAGGTCAAAATTGGGCATTTTAGAATTTGTTGTGCAATCAGCACGCAGGCGTGGTGATTTTTTGAAAGCAGCAAAGCGCTATAACAATTTACAACAAACTTGAAAAGTGCTCTAGTCTAACGACACGAACATGGAAATAAATGAAATAGGAGTAATGTAAACCATATGTGGAGTCTATTTGTGATTAATTTGATGTGTAGGAATTGTAAAGAACTAGTTAAAGGAAAGTTTAGAAGAACGCATAAGGCAAATTTTCTAACTTCATTCGATTATGTTCTTATGAATGTTATGAGATGTTTTTAAGATCAAATGTACACAATGCTTATATGATTGTGTGAATTCCATGCTTATACAAATCTCTTGATATTTGTACAAGTATTCAAGCTATGATGTGACATAAACTGTTAAAACTTTCAAGTTCGATATTCATGAACTGTTTAAGGAAGTGTCGATGCCAGTTGTTTTCGCTAGACAAATGTAAAATGTTTTTATTGGTCTGATATATAATCTTTGAAATATTATTGATGTTAAGTAGAGTTGTTCAAATCAAATTGTTTTGGAACAAATTCAAAGGTAAGCCTGACAATGAACAAACCAAAGTTTTGGTGAATATTTTGGCTTGCACACACAAGGTGTCAAAACAAGCGCATATAGTTGTTTAAAAGTAAGATCAACATAAAGTACTATAGGTTGATCACTTAAAAGTGCTCATAAGTAATGACAGTTTACGGTCAAGTAAAAAGAAAGTTCTTGGTCGTATGACCTCTCAACATAACTGTTCAGTCTGTTGTTTCAAAAATGTGTTAAATGAAAGAAATATTATTATTCATGTTTATTCAGAATGCTTCACAACTATTGCTCAGTTGTTGAATAACGATCATATGATTCTTGATTTTGTTGTTATTGAACTGTTATACTTGCTGAACAATTAAATGCTCACGATTGCTTAAATTATATGATTTCAGTTAAGGCCCAATGTATTGAAGTATTCGGTACAGACAAGGGGAAGAAAAAGATGAATGAATAGAAGATTATGTAATAGCATAATATTATTATTGTAACAAATAATTTTATTATGTTTTGAACATGGAATGGTTATAGCAGGATATGATTTAATAATATAGTAATTACATTTATGTCATTAAGATTATATAGGTAGTTATATGTGGATGTTGTAGTACCGTGTAGCATCATATTTAGGGTTTAAAGGTACCCGGATTTGGGGGTGTCACACCCTACCCCACAACCACAATTACGTTGCCACCCACACTTGATCTGCTACATCGCGCCGTGGCCGCAACCCCGATGCCCACAGAATCCCTCACTTTGCCTCTCCGACCCACCAACAGAGCCCGACCATCATCATCGACCAGTTCTTTGAACAACATATCGACCTAGTGTTCTAAAAGTTCTTTAGTCGGTCCCAGGTCGGTTGGCTACCGACTAGAGATTAGGGGATTAGTCGGGGATTAATCGAGGATTAACCGGCTAGTCGGATTTTCAATTATTTTTTTAAAGTATATATTCTCCTTCCTCCATAAGTTTTGAGTAAGTAGAATAACATAAGTAACACAAATCATCAAATAAAAACCTGGAAACTAAGTAAAACCAAATAGTTCGACGCTCCAAGTTCAAAACCAATTAACCAAATGAAACTAAGTAGCACAAAATCAATAGTCAATCACTCCTCCTCTTCCTCTTCTCCTCCTTATCACTCCAAGACTTGCTCTCCATCGGACTCAAGCTCATAATCCTCATCTTCTTCTTCTTCATTGTTATCTTGAAACCACAAACTCGTCTTCATCTAGTTCTCGCACATTTATACCACTTCTTCAGGTAGAAGGACCTCATCTGCTCCCATTTTTTCGATTTTTCCCGACTTGTTCCGATTTTTGATTTACTCAGGTTGACTTTACTTCTGAGCTAGTTGCCGATTGAGCCCACTAAACTAAATCGTGACCAATGACTAAATCAAAGGACTAGAAGGACTAGGCCCTAATCGACTCGTTGAGGCTCAGACCCCAACCTAGTCGCCTAGTCGGTAGACTAGGCCGACTTTTCGAACATCTTGATCAATGACATCGAATTACCGCACCACCAAGCGCGACCAAAAAAAAAAAAAGGAAAGAAGGCCAAATTGCAAAAAAAAAAAAAAAAAGGAAGAAGGAGAAAGGAGAAAGGAGAAAGGAATGGAGAAAACAATATTGATCGCAACGATAAAAGATTAATCTTGATATCAAAGCGTGTGTAATAATTTGTCATGACTTACATATTTATAATAAGAAGAAACTCTAATAATCCTAAGCCCATTAACAATTGGGCCTATAAATAAATAACCTAATACTAAAATAAACCAATAAATAACAAGTCCTGAACTAAATAAATAAATAGACATAGATAAATAAATAAATAAATAAGCGAATCATCACACGGCGACAATGCCTCATGGATCGATCCTATCAACTCTCCCCGACTCACGAAAATGAAGTCTCTAACGAAGTGAAAGTCTCATATATCTCAAAAGGTATGGATTAAGGTGTGAACTCCTCAACACTAATCAATGTACAATCATCAGGAGGCCTATTAGCCACTTCACCAAAAGCGGCGGTAACCACCACTGGTTGACAAAACCCGCTCATCAAACACATCCTTAATAACCTCTATTGTACCCTGTGTAGGAACAATAGGAGGTGCAGGTGGAACATGTAAAGGAGGAAAGGTTAACAAGTGTAGGCGAAATAAGGGAATAAGTAGGAGAAGAAGTGGAAGAGGGGGTGAAATCATCAGAAGGTCCATGATAAGAATTAAGGTTTTCTACATTGAATACAAGACCAATACCCATATCACTCGGAAGATCCAACTTGTATGCGTTTGCTGTTATGTATGCTTTTAAATAAATTAGTGATTGTCATTGCAGCTGAAAGAGCCACAATGGTGTGCATATTTGTCGTGGCAAATATTTTTAGTTTGTTCTACGCAAATGCTAAATGGTTCTAGAAAACTTTCATGTTGCTTGTAGTGTGTATACCTCGGCTTATGTTTTTCTTCTTTTGTTGGAATATGTTTTTTTTTTTACTTTTTGCACTATAATATGTGTAGTTTAAAATACTCTCATGATAGATTTACACATCTACGTTAGGATAGTATAGTCATACGTGTACGCACGCAACATTTAATCTTGTCATGTACATGATTTGGGTTCAAAGTCTTTATAATTTTAAATGTGTAGGTATTTTTGAGCGTTTCCGTGGGATTCTTCACGAAGGAGAGATTGACAAACGGGTGCAATTTTTAATTGAAGGTCTCTTTGCTATTAGAAAAGCCAAGTTTCAGGTAAAGTGACATTTTACTTTGTCAACCAATCAGGTCTTTCTATGGTAACATGCTTGAATAGGCAATAATTGGTACTGATTCATGGGTCTGTTCACAAATGCAGGGCTACCCTGCCATTCGTCCAGAGCTAGACTTGGTTGAGCAAGAAGATCAGTTAACCCATGAAATATCTCTTCTAGATCAGATAGATCCTGAGGTTGCTTTAGGTATCTCCTTTCATTTGACTTCAGTTTAGCTGTTTGGTAGGTGTAACTGTTTTCATACATCATTGTAATGCTTCATTATTATGCACATTCAGATATTTTCAAGCCAGATCCACAATTTATAGAGAATGAACAACGTTATGAAGAACTAAAGAAAACTCTACTTGGTGAGGAGTCTGAGGATGAAGCTGAATCAGATGCAGCGACAGATGATGGCGATGACGATGAAGATGATGAATCTGATGAAGAGGATGAAGAACAGATGAGAATAAGAGAGATGAAACTGAGACAAATCTTGTGAATCTTAGGAGGACGATCTATCTAACAATCATGTCTAGTGTTGATTTTGAGGAAGCTGGCCACAAACTCTTGAAAATCAAACTAGAGCCTGGACAAGAGGTATCTATATTAGCTCTGTTTCCCTCTAAGTATAATTAAAGGGTTGTTTGACATATATCACCATTACAAGGTTTATAAACTTCTGTTATACAAGCTCACCAACCTTGTGCCAACATGAATAATAATTTATTATATTAATAATTGAATAAAATTTAATTGTGATGGATTATTGTTGATTTATTTAGTTATGATTATGAGAAAATAATTATTGTAATTTTATTTAAGTTTGTAATGGAATTCTATATTAGCGTATATATTGACAAAGTTTAAAACTCAAGTTTTAATAAGTTTTAATTTAGTTATGACAATAGTTAGGAATGAATCAACTATAATTTTTCAACTAATGTTACAGTTATTATGTTTCAAATTCACATATATTATAATACAATTAATCATGTGATTTGATAAAATTTCAAGTTTAAATGAATTAAATTAGTTAGGATATTAATTTGATAATGAAGTTCACGACTAATATTAATGTAATCAAATCACGTGATGTCTCATTAGTGTGTTTAATTGTTTTGCACGTGATTTTTTTAGTGACGTGTATATAGATGTATTTACTATATATATATAGGGAATTGTTAAATCCGCAACAGAAAATGTTATTTCCACAACAAAAGTGTTGCTATAGATCTTATAGCAACGGTTTTCACCGTCGCTATACATCTACAGCAACACTTTTGTTGTGGAAATAACAAAAAGTGTTGTGGTTTAACATTTCCCATTATATGTATATGAGCTTTCTTTGACACACAGACACTCTTTCACACAAAGGCTTGCACACTTGGAAGATCCACACATGTTTGTTGAATTTGTTTAGCCCTATTAATCTTTTTATTTCTTGTTTGTAATGTTAATAAGATTATTAGCAACTATGTCATGGTCCACTTATCCACAAGTGAAAAACCCTGTTCTTGTAGAACTAAAGCAGCTATTATTCCTAGATGCATAACATTTGCATGTTCGGTGCTTTTATGTGTCCATATTCGAAGGACTAAAGTGTCTGTCACTTGCGGACACTTACTTTAGCGTTTTTGATAAAATGATAATTTGTTATATTTTAGCAAAGTCAAGGAAGTAAATGGAAATGGTGCATCATAAAAAAGGGGTAAAATTTAGATCACCACATGCGGTTTTTACCTTTTTTGCTCATCACTACCTGCAGTGTTCTTAAAACCTCTGCCTAGGTTTGATTAATCTAGGTACTAGGCAGTCCTTTACCTCCTCAATTTGGCATGTCACTAGGCAGAATCAGACCTTTGCTTTAAAGATATACAATACTTGAAATGAATTTGTTAAAACATTAAAAGATTAATTTTTTGAGTAATTTTTCATCCAGAATTTTAAAAATTACAACTACTAGGCGGCCTAGGAGCTAGGCGTCCCCCTCTGTTGCCTGACTAGCGACTTTTAAAACACTAAATACTTGAGTTGTAAAAGTGAATACATAAATGCCAATTGTTTACATCAAGTCTCATATCACCTCCTGCTTCACTTTTGCGTGAGTTAACATGATTTTTATTTGAAAATTTGGTGCTCAAAGTAATGTAAGAGTCATGCAGGTTTTACTTGGTGATTTTTCAATGATACGAAATACCAATTAACATTAATACCATGAATTTGGGATTGTATATGCACACATATATGTATATATTATATTCACAGAACGTACCAACGGCCACTATCCTTTTGGTTCACTTGAACCCCCTGAGCTAATGCAGAGGAAGAGTTATATACCTCTTAGAGAGGCACATGTACTTATTAAGAGAACTTGTACCATGGAGCTAATGCTATTTGGTTTGACCAAAATGTTACATCTGGATGACCCTGTGTACACATGTTCTGCACTCGCAAAGTGTTACTGTCTGCACATGGGCTTGATAGCTAGTAAAAATTGTGTATGCAGGTTCATTATGTTTTCTGTTGGGTCTCAAATCGAGTCGGGGCTGCTTGACTGAAGTTATTGGTCTTTGTAGTACACCAAATCATATGAGGAATCAGTCGCACGTATAGATATTTATTGAAGACCCTAGTCAACTACGGTGTTGGTACCAGAATTTAAGTTTCCTTCAATGGTCTATATTATTTAATACCTCAGCTTTCATAGAGGGGATTTTGTTACGGAAATAAAGGGAAAGAAGGGATGGCAATCATCTGATTTAATATTAAAATACTAAAGGTTTTATTTATGGGATGCTTTAGACTTTAAATAAACAAGCATCTGTGTTTTACTATAAATAAACAATGCTCAAGTGGCGTATAGACTCAGGATGTGGTAGGTTTTTTTTTGCGGTATGTTTTAGACTTTGTACTTGTATTGTTTGTTGTATACATGTCTGACTGCGAGGAATAAATAACAACTTTAGGATCTTCCAGTTGAAAACGATTTCTGCAAAAAAAATTCTATTTATTAAACAAGCACGCCACTTAAATAAATCAACATTTAAAGATCAGGTTATGGTTTTTCATTTTTTTTATTTAGTCATGTTTCCCTTACAAATCCAGTTTCTTTATTAAGGAATATTGCTGCGCTTTTCCTTTTACAATACTTGCATTTTCTTGCTGTTTTTTTGGCTTGAAAAGTAGGACTAATTGTTGTACTGTTCTTTCAAATTGCTGTGAACTGTTTCCCAAGTAACTTGAACCTTTACTGACTTTGATTTGGCCTACCTAGATGGAGCTATGCATTATGTTGTTGGAGTGCTGCAGCCAAGAGAGAACTTACCTCCGGTATTATGGTCTCCTGGGTCAACGATTTTGTATGATCAATAAGGTTTACCAAGAAAATTTTGAGAAATGCTTTGTGCAGCAATATTCAATGATCCACCGGCTTGAGACAAATAAATTACGTAATGTGGCAAAGTTTTTTGCCCATCTACTTGGCACAGATGCTCTGCCTTGGCATGCTCTAGCTTATATACGTCTGACTGAGGAGGATACTACTTCTTCTTCCCGTATTTTCATTAAAATTCTCTTCCAGGTAATTTACTACACATTTTCAATTATCATTTCAAATTTACAATTCACTTAATGTACTAAAAATATTCTTCTTCGTCCATATGGAGTTGACTGTAAATCCTTTCTCATAATTTTACTCTCCTCCGGAGTGTTTATGTCTATTAATTTATATCAGCTAAACTTGCATTCACCTTGGTTCAGGAATTATCAGAGCACCTAGGAATTCGTCTTTTGAACGAGCGGCTCAGTGATCCCACAATGCAGGACTCTTTTGAGTCAATTTTCCCAAGAGACAACCCCAAGAACACCCGATTTTCAATCAACTTCTTCACATCCATTGGGCTTGGTGGGATCACTGAGAATTTGAGAGAGTACTTGAAGAATATGCCTCGTCTTATCATGCAGCAACAAAAGCCAGTTTCTGAATCGGATGATGAATCTGATGGTTCTGGTAGTTCCGACACAGATGCATCTAGTTCTGATTCGAAATCGAGGTCAACAAACTCCAGCGGAAGTGAAAGTGAAAGCGAACGTGATGACAGACGAAGGAAGAGAAGGAGACATTAGAGAACGGAATGGAACATTGTGGTGGCTCATCAACATTTCATTTAGTTATTGAATCCCTTGCAGAGGCAAAGAAGAGTCGAGCCCCCCATTTATTTGTCTGCGACAGGAAAATCTTGATGGCTTTACTGGATTTATCCAGGCTAGATTGAGTTGGAAGTATGAATGTAACTAGAGTTTTCCCCCTTTCCTTGTTTTCTAATTGGTTCAGTGATTTGAGTGGAGTTGCTATGCAGTCGGTGTTAGTAATCCGAGCCAATCATTCGTGTAGCAGGTATTCCAGTTGGATTTGTTTCACAATATATAGGAGGTTGTTTATTATTATTATAATCAGAACTTGTATATTAACCCGAGGGTTCTATTCTGCCGGAAGTTTGATATTAATTATCTGATTTCTGTAGAAACAGATACAAAAATTGATTGATGTGGGATCATCTCTCTTTAGACTTGATGCTTCATTTCCAAGTATATTTTTGTAGGCTTGTGCTGCCATTTTCGCTTCTGAATTAGTTGATGTCCTTTTGGGTACTTGGGTGGGTGGGTGAGACTGTGAGAGGGAGGGTCATTAATATTTTGTAGTGTTTTATTCTTGAAAATATATTTTTAATAGTATACTTCATCAAAGATTAAAAGTTTATATTTAATTTTTTTTAGATGATATTATTTATTTATAATTATATAATAAATTTAAATTTGTTTATAACAGATAGAATAATACACGTATTTAATTCAGATATTTTAGACAAAAAATTATGATTCTTAGACCACTCGACAATCCTGACAATTATGACCTACAACTAATTAATTTTTTTACTTGCTTCAAAAACCTTTACCACAATATATAAAAGAGTATTTCTCTTTTTTCCACACTATGTATCTGTTCTGTGCTTATACAAAAGAGTATGCAGTCTTTGTTAATTTGCATGCTAGAATAGAAGCCTACGCAAGGAAGAAAACCTTAAGTAATAGAAGGCCCTGGTTCATATAATAATAGTATAGTTTTACATGGCAATTAGAAACTAATATGAGAGCTGGAAGGGAAGGTTGAGGCATGGAAACATACATCAAGATGGCTTGTAGAATTTGTTTATGCAGACATGAAATTAATGAAGAAAAGACTTAAAGATTCCATTCTATAAAGATGGTGGTTTCTTTGACATGAGAAACTAATTAAAGAGTTGATTAAAACAATACATATTATATGGTATTATATATGTCACACATGAGTATGCGTTCGCTGTAGTAAGATGAACATGATTATTCTAAACGTGTATATATATATATAAATATATATGTATGTATTGCAGATTTAATTACTAGCCATGAATATGGAGTTTT
Source organism: Panax ginseng (assembly GCA_020205605.1). Lineage (NCBI taxonomy): Eukaryota > Viridiplantae > Streptophyta > Magnoliopsida > Apiales > Araliaceae > Panax > Panax ginseng. The sequence continues at coordinate 101,525,494 of CM035150.1, forward strand.
AAAGAATAATAGCCAATAGTAGTATAGTACACCACTATACCATAATATTTTAATTACCACATATGACTTAAAACTACGGAAGGAGTTAGGACCCTTTTGGCGTTTAATTTGCATTCCAAAATCCTGGTATATCTAGGCTAGGCTAGGCACTTGATTATTGTCGTAGCTATACTAAAAGAGGAGCCTGTACGTACGTACGTAAACTAATTTCGCGCGCATTAAGTTTCTAAAATGCCTTCAAATCATGGCATCCCTGTGGACATATCCCAACTGTACTGTATTGTGACATCACAGGACTGCGCACAGTTACAAAAGTCTATAACAACTATATCTTTCAAGTCGAGGATATGCATACAAGCACAAAGTAACGTGTACAGAGAGGCATGTCGCTGAGTATAACATGTAAATTTTTATTCTCCAGTTCTTTTATAATACAGATTTAATGTACATGGTGTTGAATATAATTCTTTAAAACTGTGATTCCTAATGTAATGGTTGGGAATTGGGATATAACATTTGTGGGAGACAAAGTCTAGGAGAGTGGATTTTTTCTTCTTCTAATCAAGCACCTAAACAGACCATTTCCAGTCTCTTCTGCTCAATTTTCTTGTTATTCCTTTCACTTGAAGGATGAATTAATAGTGCAGCATTCACTCTTTCCAAGACATTCATAATAATATTGTCAAGTTGTTCTTCGCACACTAGTCTCTCCTTTCTCATCAACTTTGAAAACCAGTGACCCTTATATCGGAGATGCACTCAAATAGCTTCAAAATTGGCACAAACAAGAGCAAAAGGAGGGACTTGAAGATAGAAATACTCATCTCACACTAACTTCCTTGGTACTCTAATGACTACCGAGAGAGTGAGAGGTGGTTATATATATAGATTTAAGATTGCCTTACCCGTTTCTTTTAAAGCTGCAATTAAACTTTTGGCATCCTTCATTTTCACTCTGAACAAGTCAATCTGGCGATGCTGCTAAAATCTTCCTTTTCTCTTCATAAAGAGGGTTGAAGATTTCTAACATGTTCCTTAAATTGGGACATGACATCCCTTGTAGTGCCACAAATAAATAATTTCCGGATAGATACATCCAACAACTCATCAAATCCTATTCTCATGGTGATGGTGGACAGAACTTCTTGGGTCCACCGTTAATGGAGAATTAAGATTGTTCATCCATCTGTACAACTCTTCTAGTCCAGATAGACATTGCATATAGTTTCTGCTTCAGGTGATGCCTTCCATGTTTTGAGCTTGCTCAGCTCTTGCTCGTTTCTAACATGATAGGATGTGATCATGCAGTAGGAAAACTAATGGATATATCGAATAGGTTGAAGAGGGTTTCATTTGAAGTAGTATCCATTATTAATTTTTAGCAAATAACTCAAATTTTTTTATGGTAAACTACAAGCTCTACTCTTTGCTTATATGCATATACAAATTAAATAGACACGGTGCAAGAAGACAAGAGATGAGTTATAGATTAATCATACCAATATGAGGAGCATGTGATGGCAATGTGAGCTCTCCGTTTAATTTGGGTATGTTGTTACACATCTTCCCAACAAAACTCCAGATTCTTTCCATTTCTTTAATCGCCATGATTATGAGGTGTCTCGCAGCAGTTATGTGTTTTGTCCATACATTGGCCAAGAGTCATGACCTCCATCGCACCATTACTGCCACATTACTACCCTCTGCTACATGCTCACCTCCGTAGGTTGCCTGTCAGAGCTGTCCCATATGGAAGAACCCCTAGTCATTGTAACAACAATTAAATAAAAGTTCGAATTACTTAAGTGTGCACGTAAAGCTTGTCGTCTTCTACTACAGCGCGCGTGGATCCATAAAATTTATTTGAAACCAACTCTAGGCTCTAGAGCCAAATGTGTTATGAAAGAACATCAAAGATATACATATCTATGTGTGTGTGTGTGAGAGAGAGAGAGAGTAAACTTTCTACAAACGTATATCATTTTCTAATTAACTGCTAAGAATATATACTTCAAGCTTCTTTATAATAGTTTCCTAATTTTCCCAACTCTTGCTAATTATGTACATAGCTATATTGCTCCACCCAACCATTTAATTACCAATGCTAGGTGTGACTCTGGGAATTCGGATTATGATGGGGTCATAAGAGATGGCCTCATAGGTCGACTAATGTTATCACATTAACATGGAGATGGCCTTGTCAAGTAACAAAATACACACACCGATCCTTTGTTTTATAACTTACCAAAAGAAAATAAAGGCAGGCGCACAATAACACACTTAATTAATCGAGATAATTTATTTTAAGGAATAACTCAACAGTGAAATTTCGATCAGAGCCAAAAAAGATTATGTCATGTCATGTCATTCTAGCTATCAAGTTGCTTGGTCTACATGCAACATCATGCACTGGAATAAAGAAAGTTGAGAGCAATTTTTTTGCTAAATTCAGATATTGTTGAATAGAGCCAGAGCTAGAGTAAGATTGTACTTGTAATTCCATAATGTACTGTTAAATTATCATACATTCGTGAGTTTAATGATATCAGCAGATCCTGTAACAGGCATATGGATGCGATCACCATTTAAAAAAAGAAGAAAAAATGTAGCTAATTAGTGAGGACATTAAGGAGAGAGACTCTATAGTGGATTAGACGCCTGAATACACCATCTAATCCAGACTCAAGTCCATTGATGTTAACTGCAAGTGTTTCTAACTTCCTTTGTACAGTTTGGACTTCATCTTTAACATTAGTGTCCCTAGCATGTCCATGGAGGGTGCAAAGTGCAACGTCAACACTCCCTACTTCATTCGTAATCCTCTTTCCCTTCTCATTATTAACCATCAGCCCCATAGGCATCAGTTTGGATATCAATGAGTATCCACCGAGCTTAATCCTCATAGGAGATGGCGTTGACAAGAATAAGAAGAGAAATCGAAAAATTACAGATGTAATATTGCTCACTTCTCTTAGCACTCTGACCACCATAGACAAATGGGGATCCAAATTTAAGAGAGGTAAAACTCAAATTTGCTTTCCTCACGCTTCAATGCTCTAATGTACTTTAAACTCTCCTTCTTCACCGTCTTCCTGAAGGTAGTGTAAGCATTAATATCTCGTTGCATGTTTGAATCTCCACCTCTTCTACGGAAAGACGACTGAAGGTCTTGCACATGTTCCTTCATCTTCAACAACATATCTCTGGCACAGCCACATGTATCTGTCAGTGTCAACGAACCATCTAGTGTCTCTTCCAACAGCTTTCCATCTTGATGGTGAAGAATAGCTTGTTGCGTGTGGGAAGAGTGAAGAAGTTCTTCAAAACAATTGTATAGCTCTGCTAGCTCCACTAAACCAACTTGAATAGTTTTGGCTCCTAAAGATTCTTCAGTGGAAGATATCGATGCTTCCCATATTTTTAGCTTGTTCAACTCGGCTTCAACTTTAAGGGATATGGTGGGGTGTAATCTAGAAGGCAAACTAATGGACCTAACCGGAGGCAACACGAATGAGCATGCCATTGTTTGGTTTTTCTAGCTACAAATTCTTAATATCACTTTGTATATCTTGGATGTCTGAATATGAATTGGTTTTCAATCTATTTATAGAAGACAACCAAACAAGCCTTGGCAAATCGATGACGAACATAATCCATGTGAGGCTACCTACTGTATTAATGAACTTGTACCATTTTTGGCCTACAACATTAGCCTTCAATCTTTCTTTAATCTTGTGGTCATGAAATGAGCGACGTTTATATAACTCTGATTATCTTTTCCTTGTCCAACCAATTGCGTAAGCAAATGCTGTAGGCATTAGTTCTGTATCCTTGTATGCTCCCAACTTCTCACCCACGCTCCATTAAAAAATCTATAGAATATTCCTTGTATAAATTACAGTTTGAGCACCAATTAACCAATACACCTTCGTGCTTAATTGTCTTCTTTCAAAGAATCACACATATGTATAGAGAGTGGTGGTAAAATTGTAGTAAAATAATTGAAAACTGCTATGAAAATTAAAAGAGAATAAAGAAGATATCACCAAGATTGAATTGAGGAGCGTGTAAGTACTATCCTTAATTAAGGATAATTTCCGCCCCTCCGATATTATATATCACCGATGCAAAAAGTCACAACGGATACTCTCCGAGAATCAACAATTCCGTCTTTCTAATAATGCACAACCCATTGTTTTTTCTTGAGTTTTAGAAAAGATGATTCAAGAGAAAATATTATAATGCAATATTTTATATGAAGTAGCTAGAAAACATGCACGCTTATTAACCTCCTTCATAATAGTAGAAACCTAACTATATGCACGCTTATTAACCTCCTTCATAATAGTAGAAACCTAACTATATATAATATCATGCATGGGTAACGGTTAGAAGATTAAGTTTAATGGCTAGGAACTTAAAGGTGTAACGGCTAGAAAAACAATTAATAGAAATCAAACTCATTGATTTTGTAATTAGAAGGAAATCAATTTTGTAACTCAAACACTATGATATTTATCGATTATATGCGGGATGGTAAACAAATGAATTCACAAATAAAGAAACAAGAGATTCACCGGAAAACACAGAAACTCTCTCTAATGTATAAATTTATATTTATCAAAATCAAAGTTCCTTATTCCAACTCACAATCCGGGTTTATATAGCTTAACAAAATTTTATCCCCAAGTCACCCTAGAATATTATATTCCTAGAAATATGAAAATAAAATCCTCCTAGGAATATGAAAAAGATTTTAACAAACTCCTAGGGATGCGAAAAAGGATTCTAACAAACTTCCTACTTTTACGGAAACAAAATAACAAACTTGCAAATAATAAATTATTATTAATTAAAGAACTAAATAGAAAGAGAAAGCAATTAAATTACTCCCTCCCTCCGTCCCGGGATAAAAGTTCACGACATATTAAGAAGATGAATGAAATGATATAATTGTCTATAATAATGTCATTAAATATGGAGAGAATTAGAATAAGAAAAGTATGAGATATTTAATGCTACTACAGTATATAATAGGAAAATATGTGTAAAAATTTGGTTATTAAAGAAAAATGGACATTTAACATGAGACTACCCAAAAATAGTAATAAAGACTTTTTATCATGGGACGGAGGAGTATTAGTCTGTCGAACTCAAGTCAAGGCGTCATTAAAAGTCTTAGAAGTCGAAGGTGAAAGTGTCATCCCAACTCCCGAAGCTGAAGGTGTTCCATCACTCGAAGTCAAAGCTGAAAGCTCTCATCTCCCGAAGCTGAAGGTATTAATACCGAAGGTGTTTAATGGGCTCTTCATCCCTTTCATGATATTCTAAGGCCATCAACATACTATCCGATAATTCGGTGTCTTCGATCTCGGACTATATATCCTGCATCAATAAAATACACTAATTAACTTGACTTTAAAATTCCTTTCAAATTTTATAAATTAGAAATAATCTAACGAAAATAATATCGACAAAGTTAGGACAAGATATATATATATATATATATATATAGTAGCATTTAAAATCTATCTTAGGTTGTAAAACCCTAGGATTTAGGGGTTCAATAGCCAGAGAATATAAAGGAGGACCAGAAAATTATGCTTCTGTTTATATATTCATTTTTAGTGTCACGAAGAAATATAAAAACTAACAAGTCGCATAATGATGGTGGCACAAGCCATTTAAATTTCCGTGTCAATTGGAAATCCAATGGAAGTTATATTATAATTTATTTTCATATAAGATTTAAAAATGAAACCTAATGGGGAGGTGGGGTGACTGACACAGAGGAACACAAAAATCAGCATACCAGTATATAACACATGTTGCTATACCTGCATAACGTTGAGGGGTGGGGTTCATATACGGTTCTACATGCAAGCCTCCAATTTCTCTCCAAATTTCTATATCTTGAAGATAACTGTTACATTGAACCTGAAGCTAATCTAGGTCATATTAATGGACAGAGACAGCATATTTCTTTGTCTATCCATCCGTGCCTGTAAATCTTTGGTAAAAGGTCATATCTTTTGGAGGAGACATTTCGGGATTGAAAGTACAATATATAATAGAAAGAACCAATTTTTCGGATTGGGAGACGAGGTGAATAAATATAAGTTATATAGATTTGTGGTAACTTGGAAATTGAAGGTAGTCCAATAAAAAATTAGTAAGATTCAAATTTATTTATTTTTTATATATAAAAAACAAAACTTATTGTTTGGGAATTGGGTGAGATGGGGTGACAAAGGGCAACGAAATTAACAGATGATAACATGGCCTCATTAGAATATTCCAATCTAGTACGTACCCCATTATTCGACATACGTTTGGATCAACAAAGTGTGTGGTACTTTGATGAACTAATTGCAAGATATATATATATATATATATATATATATATATATATATATATATATATATATAGGAAGAGTATCTCAAACGGACTGTCTTAGCTGGTTTTTTAAATTAAATAAGTGGGCCCATTTAAGATATTCACTAAAAAACAAATGTTAAGTATGCAAACAAAACTTATCAAGCATTCCAGGCATTCTCTCTTCCCTCTTTCCTCTTTCCTCTTTCCTCTCCATACCAAGTATTCTCTTCTCCCTATGCATACCAGCAAAAAATAATCCAGCAATTGAAGAGTCATTCCGTCCATCCCTCTTAAGTTCGACGTCCTCCCAATGGATCTCGATTTCAAGTAATACTTTTTCTCTCTTTTCAGATTTGGGTTTAAACGAAAAAAAGAAAAAGAGGAATTTAGGTTTAAACCTAGATCTAAATAACTAAATCAGTGTATAAATTTTGCCAATGTATATATAGAAGTTAATTTCTCTAAAAGTTACAAAGAAAAAAAGTCCTAATTTTAGATTAATTGTTATGTTTGTTTTTTTTCTTCTTTACAAAACAGAACAATTAATATTAGGGCATTAGGTGCAATTAATGTGACAGCATTAAGTCCATTAATATTTGTTGAGTTGTAATACTTCCTTATTGGGTTGTTGAATTGTGGCTTGTTACTTTAACAGTCTTCTTGCACTCCTGAATTTTAATTAGCAGAGGAACAATGAGTTGTTTAGCATGTCTGATTTAGTACACATATGTACATCATAATTTTGTATATTTACAGATAGTTGGAATGGACACTGTGGACTTAGAGTTTGGGAGTTGTGACAATGTTGATTTGAATTTAAGAGAGAGTAGTGATGATATAGAGTTTTAAGTAGAGAATGAATTAGAAGAGTCAAATTCCATTTATAATCCTCAAGTAAGACTTGAGCTAATAGGACAGCCGAATTTTGTCTTTTGGGCCAACCACCGGCCATTCCTTTATATTTTATTCTCTACTCCTATGGCCACGAGGGCAACAACGTTTTAGCTTTATTATTATTTGCATGTTAGAAGAGCTGCTTTCTGCATTTGTTCCCCAATCATTAGTGGTACAACCCTCCAACCAGATCACTCAAAATAGAGATTATGTTCTCCAAAAGGTTGAAATTCCTAACAGCATTGGCTGGCATAGCATGCAGTACAGGAACAGAAAAATCATGAACACGGATTATATTAATAGGGAGTGTAGATTCGAAATATATACATACATATACATACAGAGAGAGAGAGAGAGAGAGAGAGATTTGGGGGAGAGAATAAACTACGTATAATACTTTGGCGCTGCACAATCCTTTTTCCCAAGGTACTAGTTGATGTATAAATATGTAAAAAGAAAATATTATACAGTATATATCTGTCATCTTAGCTAAATTTTTATCCATTCACGTAGCACAAATAGTATACACAAAGGTGTGGCTAACTTGTTTACACTCAGATAGCGAGCAATACCAACACAACAGTCACCGATGATGTTCAAAGGGAGCCATTACCACGAGGGTGAATCAAAAAACATCGTGAAGGCAAAAGTTTGAGAAACAGATGGATGACTGCACCACCAAGAAACTAAACCTATAGTTGTTGTAAGAAAGATAGTAGGACACACCTTGATCCATACATGTAGCCAAAACTTAGGGACTGTTTGTTTAGAACTTAATGGATCTGAATCGCTGAATCGGTAAGTGGCTGAATCATTAAGTGCGTTTGTTTTGAAAAAAAATCGTCTGAATGACTGAATCAGTCAGATGCGTTGGCTGAATGGTTAAGTCCGAATTTTTGGTCTGAATGGCTGAATGGTTGGCTGAATGAAGTAAAAAAAATTAAAAATAATAATAAAAATAATAAAAAAATATTAACTATTATATTATATAATATTAAATAAATTTACAACTTTGAATTTTTTCAGAGGGGTAAAATATTAAAAATATGCATTCAAATCTTTAAGATATGTCAGTTATCAAACAGTTTTTTTCATTCAGATTCAGCTCATTCAGATTCAGATTCATTCAATTTTTATCAAACACCCCCTTAATATACACAAAGGTGTAGGGAACCCTATTTACACTCGAGAGAGCCAATAATACCAACACACCACTTGCATATGATTGAAAAGGTAAATACTATGAAAGTGAAAGTTGACGACCAGGATGGATAGATACACGAAGTCTTTTACATAAGTATACAACAAATATAAAGTATTTACAAAAAAAAGTGCATCAACTAAATAATTACAAAAGACCGTAATTAGGACTCATATTACAAAAATAGTACAATTCACATTAATAAAGAAACCTAAAATCAAGGATAACTAATAATTCAAATTCAAATTCAAATCTTGTCTCTAACAACAATTTCAAATCCATATTTCAAAATTCAAATCAAAATGAGAAAATTAAAAATAAAAAATTATGAAGGAGCTAATGTTCATCATCCTCCTCTCTCACCATCACCATTGCCGCCACATCGCCGCCAGCCGCCACAGAGTTCTTTATCTCAATTTCTTTTAATGATTTGGTTACCCACAAAAATTGAAATGGTTACCTTTATATGAATTTTGACTAGTAACTGCATCACATTTAAAATAAAATTGGTAATCAAATAAAACTGAATTGGTTACCTTATCAAATGGTTTGGTAACCAACTATATGAAATTTGGTTACGGGAGAAGGTGGAGGCGGGAGGAGGAGGGGAGGAGGGGTGACGGGAGGAGGTGGAGGCGGGAGGCGGGAGGAGGGAGGAGGTGGAGGCGGGAGGAGGGAGGAGGGGTTGGACAGGAGGAGGAGGAGGAGGAGGAGGAGGCGGAGGGATGGAGGAGAAGAAGAAGGGAAACGGAAATGGAGTGGGAGAAAATCGTGGAAGAGATGGGGAGAAAATTGTGGGAGAGATGGAGGGAGAATTAAAACACATCCCATAATTAAAGGAAGCATAAATATGTACTAATAATGAAAATAAAATTTTAAATATATTAATTGTGTAAATATTTAATGAGTGCACTTTTCTTGTAATTATATTTTTAAATGTTTTATATAATTGTTCCTAGATACACCAAGAACTTAAAGCAATTATTGTTATGAGAATAGTAGCAGTACAGTCCTTAGAGTGCAGTCTCATTAATGAAAGAGACATGAAGACTGAAGAAACAAGCTCCCAATAAAAAAAAATAGTTGGTTATGAGTCCCTCCAATTTACAAACTACCACTCACTTATTAATGTGAGAAACTCTACTACGCTATACCAGTAGGTCCAAGTACCTGATCAGGCCTCTGGCACTCGTGTCTTATTATCAATGCATTGCAAAGATTATGCTACTGTCAGAACTACAAAAATATAACAAGCATCAAGTTCAAAAATCATCATTTAATTAAGTCAGTCCTGGAGATGTTCACAATAAAAGTGTAGCAACATGTATTATGCAGAAGCTTGATAAGTCTATCCTCGTAGACAGTAGTAATTTCATATTTTCCTTCAGATCTAACCGCCATTCCGTAGTTGAGAAATTCTTCAATGATGCTACTATCCTGAATAGGTCAGTTTCAAGTCTTACAACATTATTTCCTATAATTAAGATCAATCAAATCTTTGCATCTATTCCAGCTTCAAATATCATTGGATACACAATAATCTTGTGAAATTAAAAGGATGAAAAACAGGGGAGAATATTTAACCCATCTTTTTCTAGTACGTATTATCATAACATGGGAGATATATCATACACATACATATAAACCCAACTCGAAATTTCTTCTTCTTTTATTTCCTTTTTCCATATTTACTTTTACAGCAAAGTAAGCAAATTAATGCCTTTAATACAAGGAACGTATTCTCATTCAACAACTATGATGGTGAAACATAGATGCAACATAATTATAAAGCATGCAGTTCACCTGATAGGTGCCCTAAGAAGCTAACAAAAACATGTGTTGAAATAAGCAGAGACTGGATATAGGTTAGATCTTATAGTCAACCAAAATCAATTGAAAAATGTATTGATATTTAGGAGCTTATGGCAAAGGTAGCCCACGGGGAGGTAGTTCTGGTGTAGAGTCTGTTGACTATTGCGTGATTTTGATGCTAAAATTTTCAGGTGAGTGGGTATTGTGGTGGTTGATGGTATAGAGAGAATTGCAAGAATGGAGAAGAGAATAGGTTATGGGATGATTACATTTTGTGGGGCTTCAATGATGGCGCACAATGGTGATGGTGATGGTAGTGGTGGTAGATTAAATTGGTTTAGTTCCACTCATTAGGGTTGCTGATTTCACATTGGTGATGGTTAGTTCTGGAGTTCTGGTAAAGGAGGGGAAGGTAGACAGAAGGAAGCCACAGATCACAATGAGGAGAGACTAACAATTAGTAAAATCCTCCCACTAAGATAAATAGATTCAATTAATGCAAATAAAATAGACCCATTTGGTAAAAAGTCAAATTAAGGGTAAATTTGCCTAAAACTATTCATAAGCGGCAATAAGGTACATGTATGAATTGCCAAGTTTTGTTTTTGTTTTGGTAATGGTTAACTGCCAAAGGGGGTTGAGCTGTTCAGTTAATAGATTAGATATGTGAGCAAAACACGAGCCACGGTTGAGGGATATTTATATAATTTACTCTATCTTATACATAACCTGCATAATATTCATTATCAAATCAACCATTGTATTTGTACAGTAGGAAGGCAATTCAAAACAATAGCAGGCATTGCTAAAATTAAAGATGAGCTAAGAAAGAACAAACATGAATTTGAAAGAGATTTTAGCACTAGATAACAATTTCCATCTCTGTGACAAACATGTACCATAAGTTGTAGAATATTAGGCAAAGGAAATGTTCCCACATCTCAACCAAATTGAGTTTAGTCTTGAATATATAATGAAAATATTATTTTATTCAAGTACTTTCACATAAAGCTAACAACAAGGCAGGCATGAAAGTACCCACCCATGCCACAAGATTCTGTATCAAATGCTATCAGAAATAAAGAAGTAAATGGGCAAGTTAAGAACTGAACTTAAGTGTTGTTTTTGATAAGTGGATTACAATGCAGCGTACATGCAGCTACACAGACTATACAAGCTGATTGCCAATCAGAAGAAAGACTTGAGCCAAAAGTTAGACGCATGTAATTGATCAATGAAATTTGGAAAGGGCTTGGAACTTCTTGTGATGATGCTGTATCGATTATCTAACTAAAAGGAAATGGTAAAAGACATGACAAGGAAAACACAATACACAAAATGTCATCTTGTTGCTACTATGGCCATGTTTACCCCCCCTCCCTCTTCCCCTTTTCATTCGCTAAGTTATTATGGCAGTTATACGACCTGGGAGTTCATCATGACTATTGCAATTAGCATGTATAATTGAATCTGAATTCCATTTTCTTGATGGATTTCTCTCAGGTGGGTAGATGTAATAATGATCACGCTGATAGGTACTTTGTCCATTTCACTGATCTTTCTGATCCTACTTCTTCTTTTTCATAGGTAAGTTTCTTCATTGTCCAAAAGAATGCTGCACTTCTTCTTTCAGAATCTAATATAATCATTATGTTATTCAGACGTGGAAGATTAACTGTGGTTATAACCATGAAAGTTTGTTTGTTAGCATATATTATTGCATGTTATTTTGACAAGCCTTTCCCCTTTTGACTTTGAAATTTCATTTTTCTTCTATGCATATAAAATGCAAGGCAAACACTTATAGAATCTTAGCTTGAAGAATGTTATAATATATATATATATACACACACATACGTATATCTTAAATCTATCCATAGATAGCATTGGCTATGGATTATTTTATATCCAGCCCATTTATTGCTGTCCACTAAGATTGTCGACAGTCACGATTTAAATGTTTTTAATATCTTCCTCCAAACAGTTCAGCGGTAACAGTTCTTTTAGTTTTTATTTCTCTCGCTTTCTCTCTTGTCCAAAGTTCAAATTTCCATAACTTTTTTGTTAAATATGATAAATAGGCGATCTGTATATTGCTGAAAAGCTCTCAAAAGGATCTTTAAAACGAGTGACATTTTTTCTATATGTTTCAACATAATTTAAATTGAGAAAAATGAAGTCAAATTTCTGCTGTATATATATTTATGTACGAATCTTTGACTGCATATTTCACCATTTTAGATACACCAAAACATATCTTGTTCCGAATATCTTTTCTAGAGCTTTCCAACAATAAAAAGATTACCATTTATGATTTGTAATGTACTTGAATATTATCTAAAAAGTTGGTACTGGAGAGAGAGAGAGAGAGAGAGAGAGTTGGTGTTAAAAAAAAATGATAAGAAAAGAATTCGTTCCCCAAACAGTTTAGTGAACGAGTTTGAACTTTAAACAAACCCGATACTAGTTAACCAGACAAACTTGACCTCCTCATTCTCTGCCTCAAAAATTACCGCATAAGCTTATGGCGACCCCTGACGCAGGTCGACAAACCAAACAGCGTGCTCTTAATGAGCAGCAATCTTCCCCCTTTAGACAAGTAATCCCTCTTCCACCCCACCATAATTCAACTGTGAAAAGATCACGGGTAAGAATGATGAGGGAATTGTTTGGTTGGCAATTTATAATTCAGAGTTATTGTTTTTTGCTATCATGCATTAATTATCAATGACAATGAGCGTTTTAGATTGGAGAAATTCTTCCTTGAACTTCTGTCTAGACTCTATAGACAGTTTTAGGCCAATATCCTCCTAGAGCAATTGTACTTGATGGGACAGGATAAATCCCCAACCCTCCTTTTATTTCGTAGCCTTAAACAATTGGACTAGATGGGACAGGATCCATTAATGGTAATGGAAAAGGGTATATACTAAAATTAATGTGGATTGAGATGGTATACAAAATGATGTATTGTTGTTGAACAAACTTGAGAATTAAGGGTTCTGGCCCTAGAAATAGCAATACAAATTTTTTTTTGTTTTTTATAGAAAGCAAAATGAAGGTTTGTTTAGTCAACTCCAGTTCGAGTTGTCAAACAACCTGGTTTGAGTAGTCAACCCCTTGTAGTAGGGACAATGCGTTGTTTGTGTAGTTGAGCTTGAGCATAGACCGTGCAGAATAAGCAAAGAGAAAGAAGTTCCATGCAGTGTTGTTTGATACCTCGAAAACCTGCCTAAGTAAACCTTTAGGCCTTTTGTGCCTTGCAATAGAAATGGCACCATACTGAACATATTTGTGATGCTCATCGTAACATTAAAATGAAAATAAAAATTGATGTATAACTGAACATATGTTTGAGAAGTTAAAGATGGTGCTTGCTCGTGATCCTAAATGGTTTAATGAAAAAAATGCTTGTCCAGTTACTCATAGAATTTCAGCCTCCAACAAGGCTTGCCTTTATGTTAAAATATTCTGAAGGCAGTATGCTGCTGTATATAAGATAACAGTTTGGCTCAGTTTCAAACTGATTTCTTTTGTATGTTGATGGATGGATTGGTAGATGATATGTGCACAGACAAATGACTAAATTGGGAAACTTTGAATAAATAGCTCCAAGCATGAATGTTTATTCAGCTTTTGCTATGATATCTTTGATGTTAGCAATAGGGATAGAACAGCTTAATCTATGATTCTAGATAGAAGCAGGTGATACGGAGATGGAGCATCAAGTTCTAGATTCACGGGTGATAATTGCTTGTAATTAAGAACAAAGTGTGATAAGAACTTTGAACTCTCTTATCATGAAACAAAATTTTCTCATGTTGCTCCAAAGAAGCTTATACATAGTTTACTTCATGCCCTTACAGCCTTACTCGAGGTAAACCAGTAAGTTCTTTTGGTTGCAACCCTTATGTGTAGTTGTCTCCATGCATTTCATCTCTTTCAGGAAAAAGAGAGAACTGTTTATATTTGTGGGAAAGAATTGAGTAGTTTTTCTTTTTTTTTTTGTTAAATTGTGAGCAGTTGGTGCTGAATAGAATATAAAAAACAAGAGAGGTCATGAGTTAAATGTCTGATATATGATTAAAAATGATTAAATGTCCTATGTGAAGTAATATCTCGATTGGACTTCATAATCACCGAAAACCTGGCTGTGTTCATGACTTAAAATTAGCGAACTAGTGAACATAGATTTAGAGGTGCTTACTGCAACCTGCGAATTGTGGCTGGACATTTGGCCAAAAAAAATTAGTGGCAGGACAGTTACTATTCTTTATGATGATGATGATGATTGAACTCGACTCTACACCATGTAATGATGTTTATTTTGATCACATGGCTTTCCATGTATCGTTAAGAGCAAAAGGTTCCTACTTTTGAGTTTTGAATGTAAATTGTTTCTTTATGTGGCCCCCTTATTTTTACCATTGACCATGTTTATTGTCAAGCCTAAACTTTGTGCTTTTATTTCCCTTTTGTCAATTTTGCTCCCTTTTTGTGGATAGCTACCTTGTTATGACAAATCAAACTACCTTTGAACTTGTAAGACGACGGCGCATTCCATACCTAAGGTTAGTCAATTTGTTAAGCTTTTCGATAGTTTATTTCTTTAAATCTTTACTTGCGCTATAGCCTAAATCATATAGATGCACATAGATGCTGTATGCTAGTCACAAAGTCAATATTGGCGATGCAACGTGAAACTTATTCCTTAATCCTTATTGTTTTATTTTTTATTTTAAGAAACTGTGTGGATGAGAAGTCTTGACACAGTTGAACATTTTCACAAGTGATTGAATGATGTGAAAAGGATAGGACTTGTAAAAAAAACAAAAAATGTTGGATGAACATAGGAAATTGGTGTAATTTCGTGTATATGCACACCTAGAGGGGGGTGAATAGATGTCTAAACTAAAACGTGTTTAACAATGACTAATTTTTAATTTCCTGTTTCAGTACTAAAATAGACAGTTGGAACTAGTGTTTTATAGTGTCTGTTTTAGATCAAACTTTACTTTTCTTATAATGCAGAATAAAGTAATGACATATAGTGTCTGGATTAGACCAAAATATATTTTAGTTATAATGCAGACAGATGAAACGTGTGTGAATTAGTGTCTGGATTAATACATTTTACTCTATCAGCACATTACTTTTATGTGAATGTATTTAGATACAGAGAGATTCAAACGATTAAACCACAAGAATTAACAAACCATAGACATAATGATTTTTACGTGCCCTTAACCTCCAATGGCTTAATCCACGTCCAATACCAACCCGTATTGGAGACTTTTTTTTATTAATTTTAAGACTCAATTAATACAATAAAAAGAACTCCATGTTCAAATAAAAGCTTTCCATCACGATGGACACCTCCGCCCTCTTGCACCTCTGCATTCTCCGCAACCTTGCACCTCTGCAACCTTGAAAGCTCTCTTTGAACATACCATATCCACTAGTGGAACGACCAACTAAACACTGCTTGAACTCAGAATTTGTTACAAAGTATTTTTAATACACTATGTTGTGATTTTCCAGCCAATAAAAGACTAACAATATAACATAGACTTGTTGGAAAGAATAAATAATAATAGCTCTCAATAGAAGTATATCACAAATAAAGCTGATCTTTTTGAGTTTTTCTTCATTGATATATACTTCCTTGTGTAAGTGCGTTCCTCTTTTAGCCAAGAAGTAATATATATATAGAGAATGTATAAACGGCTATATATTTTGATTAGCAATATATCTTTAACTGATATATCTCTCTGATTAGCAGCAACGGATATAAAATAAGAAGTTAGCATGAATATCTCAATCACAGTTGTTATATCACAAGTTTTCAGCAACTTAAAGACCCAACGGATATAATATATTAGATATCAAATATATAATATCCTAGTCAAACTAAAATAACTGAAATAAAGAAACAAAGAATATACCTGATAGAATTTTGATCTAAATTCAATAACAAGTCAGAGTGTATCAAAACAGTTCCTTATAAGTCTTCTTTTCAAATTATATAACACATTATTATTAAAGGAAATCTCTTCAGTAATCCTGGATTGAATATGAAGTATCAATGAACTATAATTCCAAATTGGGCTAATACATCAACATATTAAACATATTTAAACCAGCCCAAACAACTATAACACAAGTCCATATAATAATACAAACTCAATAATATTGTCATCATTAAAATTATAAAAGATTATAAACCAACAATTGGTTCAAGAAAGAAAAACGAAGGTCTAAAATGGTATGACAACTTGTTCAAACGAACCACACTTGATTAAATACTACCAAAATTTGCTTGGGGACATTTAGTAAACCAATGACAAAGTAATAATTCCACTTTGAGTTTACAATTTTCCTTTTATCTGCAGAGGAATTCCTGAAAGAGTGTATCCATTTAGTAAAGGCGTTTGCAGAAATGTATACAGCTTCTGTTGTGGTAGAAGCAGCATGTACAGAATGGAACCACTGCCAACGGCACAGGAACTTGAAGACAAGTCGAAACCCTACACATGCTTGAATGTTTTATCTTGTCGTTGTTGCTGATACTCTTGGCTTTATTAACTTTTAGTTATGAAATTATTCCTTAAATCCATAGCTTGCTCCTTCCATTGATGCATCCATGAATTCACACAACTTTTAAAGATGGCATCATGTACATGTATTGTGGGTTTTGTAAGTTGGTGATCTTAAAATTTTGCTTGCTTTAGATTTGATACCAACTTGTAGCCTCAATCGTTTTGATATAATTGTATTTGCTATGTCAAATTGAACGCAACAGTTGGGACAAACTCTCTTGTGCAGTAAGATAATAAGATTATGGGTTGAATCAGACATGGTCATTTCGCCCAGGTCTGTTGACGGGAAAGATGGTGAGTACTTTTTCCTGTGGGAGTACAAGTTCCAACCTCCGTGGGTCACAACATGGTAATAGCAGTTTGATGGTTTTTGTAATCTTTGTCAGAGGTTAATATTAGGTTTCAGCTCAAAGGCACCCACCCCTAGTAAAAACCTGATGCATCAAAGTGAGGACAGGTTGTGAGAATAGGAATAGGAATAGGAATAGGAATAGGTAGCATGCATGCATGTTTTATAACGAGGACAGAGAGCCCAGGAATGCAACTTTAACATGGTGATTTATCCAACAGCTTAAAAAAGACATCATAGACAGAAATGGTGAAAATTTACTAAGAGATTTAAATCTGAGATTCCTCCTCCACTAATTAATGATTTAGGAAATGGAGGCCTGTCTGTCTGTCTGTCTGTCTACAAAGTGAAGCTTAAGAGTATAAATGAAAGGAAAAGCCTAGTAATTTTGAGGAGAAATCTACACCTGTTGATGATGATATGCAAGTACTAAACGTTATCTTCAAAATTCATTACGGCAGTGTTGCTGACTTGCTGCAAAGCATAAATAACACTGCCTTGCTGCAAAGCATAAATTGTTGGAATTTATCTATATCACAATCTCCTTCCATAATAATAATGACTTTTTTAAAACCCAAATCTTTGACAAAAACCATGCAATGAAGAAAGGTCATGGCATTAATGCTTCGGTTCCGTCGTCTTGTAATTTCATGGTAGAACCAAAAGAATTGAGTGTGCTACCCTTCTTCGTGGCATGGTTTTCGACAAAAATTTGGAAGGAGATTGTGAGATAGTTATATTATTATCCATACACACTTTTAATTAGGGGTTTCGGGTAAATAGTTGAATCGTACATGTTTGAACCGGTCGGGGTTCAATAAAAAAGGGTTTGAATATAATTTAAATACATCTATTATTAACCTTTAGTTTACTGCTTTATCTTTTATGTTTGGGATAGTCAAATTGGATTTCGGTTTCAATTGTTACTTTAGACTAAAGTTTGTTCAATTTTTTTTTGAAACCCTATTTTACGGGAGTACAATACAATTTCATAATATATTAATGATCAATAGAAGGAATAAATAAATTCATTAATAAGCATGTGAGAATCGAACCCAAGACTTTTTAGGTCACAATGTCTCAATTTTAACCACTATATTTGATTGCATTTTAATGCATCTTAATAGTCTACCTCTTAATGTCTTTTAAGAGTATATTTTTGTATTAAGAGTCCTCTGAATAGTTTAGACTCATATTTGTATCTTAACTATTCAGATGATCTCTTAATACAAATATGTGTGTTGCATTAAGAGGTGAACTGTTAAGATGCAATCAAACACCAAAGTGATGACCTTATGACCAAAATTGTCCAGTTGAATGCATTTTTCGATAAAGTTGTCATCTTTAGCTAAGAGAAGTGCTGATTGTAAAATTTTAAACTACAAGGTTAACAATGTAAGGATTTTGAAAGTCTTGGTTGCTTGTTGTAATGTTTGAAGGGTATTTGAGAAAAAAAATTACGAGGGGATTTAGGAGCTATTTGATAAAATTGAATGAATTTTTTTTTTTTTTTGCATAATTACGTACACATGAATGACTGAATAGAATACGGACTCTGATTAAAAAATTGAATGAATAAATGTGTTTGGTAATTATTCGCCTGAAACATATGAATGAAATGTACTTTCCCATTTTAACCTACTGAATTATTTTGAACGAGTTTATTTGATACAACAAAGGAATATATATATATATATAAAATTATTAGTGTTAGACTGAAAAATATGAAGTGCAATTAGACAACAAATTAAACAAGATTAACTAACAAACGATGCTTTCATAAATCATTGCTTATTTAATAACTTTAGGGAGAGATCGTAGGCAAACTCTTCAAGACAATATAGGCAGAACCCTTGTGTTAGTGTTGTGGTGTATGTGTATGTGGGTTTGGGTGTGGTTAAGGACTTAGCTGCATGGGGGGATAAGTCCTTTGGAGAAGTTCTTTGGGCATAAATATGGAACATAGACACCAAAACCAACAAGCCCGACCTCTTGGTGATAATAACTTGGTGCTTGTGAATTTAGATAGAGTAAGTGGGTTCTAGGAAGAGAAGCTCTCAAGTTTTCAGTCTCCTCCTAATTGAGGAAGAGGGATATTTATAGGCCTCACGGGGGTTCTCCATGTGCCATGCACATATCATATGTCACTTATAAATTGTAGCTATAATATCAGTTATAAGTGTAAATACTGCATTTTTGGAGTGTTTTGCCTTACGTCTCTAACCACTGGTCTAAAACCCTTACCGAATTCTACTTCCGGACGACTTCTCTAACCCTTTGCCGGAGGCTAGAGAGGTAATTTGTTTGCCCGAAGTGGCCATCTTTGACATTATTTCTTCATATTGGCTCAATAGGAGTGATGTTACTCATGACATCATCATTTTTACAAGGAGCATCTTCCTTGAAATCTTGTCATTCACCTTGTACTCGTGTTTCCAATTGGTTGCTTAAACACTTGAGTTGTTGCCCAGCTTGCTCCCTAACGGGCCTACTTGCTTCCTTCGAGTCTATTTGTTCTCTACATACCTACTTTTGGGAAGTGGTTCCCTTTCCTCTTCTTTTTATTTGCTTTCATGGAGAGCATTGCCTCGTCTTTCTTTTGAAATCTCCTTAGCAAGAACATTTTGAATTTGTAGCTAAGTGTTGAAGCTATTGGTGAGGTGAGTGGAGGAGCTCCTCATGGGGAGGGATCTAATGGGGTCGAATAGATCCCTATGGGCCAACCCTAGGGAGCTTCTCACCCCATATCGGCCTTTCTTTTGCTTCTTCGTACTTTGATTTTTTTTCATAACTTACTTGAATTTGACTAAATGTTGAAAATGAGATGTGATGAGAGCACACTTCGACATTCGCACCATGAGGGGGGAGCCCCCCTAGGGTCGCCTTACACCCTTGGGGTCGAGCCTAGGGTGTCCTCCCACCTTATAGTGGTTTCTTCCTTAGCTTCTTCCCATTTTGATCATTTATTGTATAACTTCCTTGAATTTGACCAAGTTGGAGGTGAGACATGATGAGAGGATACTTGGGTAGATCTACCATGAGGGGGAGCCCCTTTGGGGCCGACCGCCTCCCACATCATGGTGGTTTCTTTCTTAGTTCTTTCTCATTATGATTGCTCCTTGCATAGTTTTCTTGAATTTGACTAATTATTGAAAGTGAGACATGATTAAGGATGTTTGGGTAGCCCCACAATGAGGGGATCCCTGAGGTCGACTTGGGCAAATCCAAACCTTAGGCGCCAAGCAATAAATTTGAAATAAACAAATTCTTATAAAAAATATATATAGTAAATTAAATTATAATATTAAATAATGTCCAAATATTATTTATAGTAACATTTTTCGAGACTTCATTACTTAAAATTGTTGTATGATAGTCTCATTTTTAGTAGTTACAAAAATCCATAAACAATTACAAAAAACACAAAAATTACAAAAAATTTCAAAGCAATTGCTAAATTTGTGAAATTATAAATAAAAAATACAACATATTGAATTTTCTAAAGTCGAACTAGTGGGGAAGAATTAAGTTAAGCATTGATTTACAAACAGATAGACAAGGAGTATTAAAGTGACTAAGGGGGTGTATTCAATTAAGATTTTAAAGACTTTTAAAGATTTTAAAAGTTTAGTCAGTATTCAATCAAGACATTTAAAAGGTTTATAAAAGTTTAGTGGTATTCAATCATCATTGGGTTTTTACATTTAAAACGCATAAATGAAATTAAAATTTTAAAGCAATTTCAAAACCCAAAACAGGATCCATGCGAAAAATCAATTAATTCAGAGGTTTAGAGATTATACCGATATAAAAGCGAAAAACGAGAATCAAATCGATCATACTCGAATGTCCAACGCAATACAAACCGATCAATGCTTCTACTACAGATTCACATTTAACGCCGCATCTAACCGTCGAACGATTCTCGCAATAAGAAGGACTTCACAGATTAGCCACCAAAAGGAATGGATTTTTCAAATCTGCTTTTTCTCTAGTCTCTCTCAAGAAATGGCCAGGTTTTTCAATTATGATATATTACCCTAAAGAAATGCTATATATCATATATATAGTAGTTAAAAGGAATTAATCAAATCAAAACCTAATTTCATAAAATCAATTTATATATATATATATCTCTTAATTAAGTCTTACTTAATTAATATACATATATACAATTATCCTTTTAATTTAAAATTGATTTAAATACTATTAATCATATTAATATATTTAAATCCTTAAAATTTAAATTAATTCCCTTTAAATAACGTTCTATGTGTGTGTGATTCTATAAGTTATTATTACGCTGGCAATAATTTTAAAATCATATTATAAAATTATAAATGTTGAAAGCAGATTCTAGTAATGCATCATCGCTACCCAAGTAATAATAAGATCGATAATTCGATGCAACCTTTTCGTGACTAATGTTTCAATGTAATTTAATCCTTTTAACCTTAATATCCTAGATTAAACTCGAGCCATGGAATGTGTCATACTCTTCATAATTTAATCGAAGTTTTCTTGATCAATGAGTAGACTATATGAAACAAATCACTATTTGAGCATGGCTATGCATTTCATAGTCCTACTCAATCAAGAGGCCTATGGATATCACCCATAATATATAGGATGGTTAAATTCTATCTAGATCACTCATATTTCTCACACGATTAACGATGAACCCAATAATCACCTTTATAGTCCAATTTATTAAAGGTGACATTTGATGATATCAAAGTACATAAATTCTCGTGTAGTAATATAGCAATTTCGTGTCTGGAGGACCATTACATCATTCATTACTATGAGAATTGCTAATGACACTTTCAGATAATGCTCTATATAGAATTCTCATGGTGGGTCCGCCCAAAGACATCGTTTCAACATATACCTATGCATCGACTTAATATCTCATATATTTATGACCCATGAGATTTGGTCATCATTATCCACATATTAGTCTCAATGCATCATTGTTGTCCCATCAACAATGATACTTATCAGGACATTTAAGAACAATCGATACTAATGGTAATATATAATCTCATGTTCAAGTCACATACTTGAAACTATATAATTTGTATCATTATTCTAAGGAATTTTATTATGTTAACAATTATATTACGTTAAAGAAATAAAATCATATATTTATTCAATCAAATATAATATCAAAACGTTAAGCAATTATATCAAATAATTGGCCTCTAAGGCATAAACTCTAACAATTATAACTTTTTTAATGTCTTTAAAAGTTAGGTGGTATTGAATTAAGATTTTTACAAAGTCTATAAAAGTATTTGGGTATTCAAAAGTCATAGATTTTAAAAATTTCTATCAAATGATAGACTTTTGCATGCATTTTTAGAAGAAGAATTATAACTATCAACCCATATCCAAAGTCTTACCTCATCTCTAAAGATTTCTAAAGACTTCCAAATAAACACAAAGGTGGATAAACTACTTATTAATTGGACTTTGTCATTTTTATCGGGTCAAACTAGTTATTTATTTTATATGAGCTAATAAATATTATTATGTGATGGATAAATAATTTGGTAAAATTTGGGCCATAAAAATAATTGAATTTATTATAATAAGAGAATTAACAAGATATATTAATAAGTAAACAAATAACTAGACCTAATCCTGAATTGGTGAGAGAAAAAGTAGCCATTGAAAGCTTCCAATGAAAAGAGAAAGAGATTTGTTCAACAAATGTGAGATCATGAAACTCTCATATCGCTTGTTCGGTTGTAGAAAGATTATGCAAGTATAATATATGAAAATAGAAAATATATGATGTGTATGTGTATTTTTTTAGTTTTCCGACATTTTAAACGAAGGAAATTATTGTTAATTTTGAGATACTTTAACACTAATTGACAAAAATAATAAACAATATATGATGTGTATGTATATATGATGTATATATATATTGTTTAACAATAATAATATGATCCAAACAAAGATATACTATATATCATATATTATGATCATTAAACAATATATACTATATATTATTTTCACTTTAATAAAGATATATTATGATCATTGTTAATTTCTTTTTACCAAATTAATAACTAATTGTTAATTTCTTTCGCTTAAAATGTATTATATATATATGATGTGTTTACAAAAATAATTTACAATATATGATGTGTTAATTTGTATATATGATGTCATATTATTTTGTGAAAAATGGTATTCCTACTAAAAAGTGTATGCATATGAATAAAGTATATATAACTCAATGAAAAGTGAGCTTATTTTTTGTATTGTGTCTGTAGTTTCTAAAGTTTTATTGGTATCCAAATATCCAAATGTATCATGAAATGAGTAGAATAATATGAACGTTTTCAACATATATAAAATCTCATGTCACAATAATATAAAGAGATTTACTCTAGTTCATGAAAAAAGAGAGATGTTGTACACATGGGCTAATTAACAATTAATATAAGTTGCAAGATATATTAGAAGTATACAAAAGTCTATCACAGTCTTGATACAAAGTTTATAAAAGTGTGTTACTTATTTCATGTAGTCTATAAAAGTCATTTTAAAAAAGTCTTTAAAAATCATTAAAATCTCACAAATTCTACAAAAGTCTGTCACTTAAAAAAAGTCTTTAAAAATCTTAATTGAATACACGCCCTTAAGGTAATATAAGATATGAATTTTGAAGAATTTAATATTACCTTCATTCCAAATTCAAATATACATTTTGATTTTTTAAAGTCAATTTGTGTAATCCTAAAACTAAAATTGATATAAGTTCGTTCAAGTTTTGAAAACAACAATGATAATAATTAGTAGTATTTATAGTTAGTTTACAATTATTAAATTTGTTGTATTACAACTAAATAACTTCATATCAATTTTAAATTTTAAGATTTTGTGAATTGACTTTAAAAAATCAAAATATATATTTAATTTTGGAACGAGGATAGTATTTTCAATGTAAACTTCAAAAAAAAATTTAAACCATAAAATTTAATCTCTTTCTTTTTGACTCTTAAAAATTTAGTGGGTAATTGACCCCCACTGTCCCAAGTTAGGGTGACCTCCCATTTCATGGTGGTTTTTTTCGCCTTGTTTTGCCTTTGTACCTTGCTTGTTTGATATGAATGAGAGTGGGAGTGGGAGTGGAGTGTAAACTATATGGTTGTACAATGTATCTTCTAATAATGGCTCACCTAGCAAGATTCTCCATACTTGGCCTCCTCCTTGGACAACCACATGACAATAACATGTAGATATTTGAATTATATTATATTTCTATAATTTTAAATTATTATTTAAAGCAAATTCAATGCAAACAAAATAATAAACATATTCAAAATATAAGAACTACTCTGACATTTTCAAATTCAAAATAAAATGATTCATTCAAATGTGAAACAATAAATATTACAATGAATATTTATAGTATTAACTATTATTTAAAAGAATTTATGTCAATTTTAAAGTTGAAAGTGTTTTTAATTGATTTCAAAAAGTCAATAATAATCTTATATTTTGAAACTATTAAATAATTTCAATACAAGCCACGTTAATTAATGTAATACTACTATGGCCCAAAAAAAAAACTGTTAGCTTTTGCTCCGATCCAGTCCGTTTGATGACCATCATAAACACCTACGAATCTGTCCCGAAAAGTGGCATATCTATTCAGTGGCTGGCCAGAGTTATCAAACAATTATTGCTAATTCTAAACCTAATAGTACTACAATCTGTGATTCTGTGACCGATTGAGCGGCATTCAAATTCCTCTTCTGCATCTTTGATCTGCGAAAATTCCAGTCATTCCATTACTGCAGTCCGCATCAGTAGGTAAGACGGCTTATGACTCTTGCTTTCTCTCCCTATATATGTTGTTTACTTATCTACTTCAAGTTTCAAGTGCTACAGACCTACAGTATTTGTGCAAATTATTTAACAATATCAAATTGCTGAGATTGTTCAACCCTATTTTTATGTTTTGGGTTGGGAGATTTAAGTTGTTTTCTTCTTTGAAGATTTAATTTTTATTTTTCTATTGATATATCTGTCTGCAATTTCAGTCTACATTTTGTGAGTTTGGTGATGGGTCGTCGCCATTACAGAAGTGAGTCCAGTGACGATGGTGAAGGACGTCAAAGGGTGGAAGCAGAGTTCAAGATCCAAACACCAAGAGCTGAAAGATTCTAGTTCTGATAAAGATGCTAAAATCGTGGAGAGAGAAAGGGGTAGGAGAGACAGAGATAGGCACGATAAAGAGCCTAATCGGGAAGATGATAGAGATACTCAAAGATATTTGGCGAGGAATTCCAGTTATTTCTCTGATGAGGAGGATATAAATGCAGAGAGAAAAAGTAAAAAAGCAGAAAGAGAAAGTAGTAAGAGAGATAAAATTGGCCTGGAAAGGATTGGAAACTGGAGGACAATAGAGACCCTGAGCAGAATGCAATGATGGATTCCATTTCTGACGACTATGATGATAAGATTGAGAGAAGTAAGAGAGACAGAGATAGGGATGAAAAAGGGAGTAAAGGGGAGGATAACAGAGGTAGGAGAGAAGCTGAGGAAGGGAATAGAGGTAGAAATCGGCATTCCGGCCGGGATTTTGAGGATGAAGGTGAGAGGAATCAAAGGCGTAGGAGCGAACGACAAAATAGCAATGAAAATGGGAATAGAAATAGGAGAGAAGTTGATGAAAGACATAAAGGTAGGGATAGAAATTGAGGGGAGTCGGAGGATAAACAGAGGAAAGTGGAGGGCAAAGAGATAACAGGGATGATAGGAGGAAAATTGATGATGAGGATAAAGATAGGAAAAGAGGAGAAGGGTATGCAAGGAGAGGAGAAAGAAAGAGGGTTCTCCGGTTTGAGGGAGAAGGATAAGACACCTGAAGATCTGAACTTGCAAAAACAGCTCCCGCCATCGAAAAGAAGAAGGGACAATAAATATTGATGCTGTAGCTTAATTCGGGAGGAGTGGTGGAGTTTATATTCCACCATTCAAGTTTGCACGAATGATGAAAGAAGTTCAGGATAAGAGTAGTGTAGAGTATCAAAGACTGACATGGGATGCATTGAGGAAGAGTATAAATGGATTAGTGAATAAGGTTAATGCAACTAACATCAAGAATATAATCCCGGAGCTGTTTACTGAGAATCTGATCAGAGGAAGAGGTTTATTCTGTCGGTCCTGTATGAAGTCTCAGATGGCTTCTCCTGGGTTTACGGATGTCTTTGCAGCATTCGTTGCTGTTGTTAATACCAAATTTCCTGAAGTGGGTGATCTTCTATTGAGGAGGATTATTTTGCAGCTCCAAAGGGCATATAAAAGGAATGACAAGGTGCTTGATTCCCCCCTTTCTGTTTGCTGTTGTAATTTGCTATTCCATGAAATAACTATTATTAGCTTTCATTATATACTGCTCTTCTTCTCTTTCTTATTCTAGCCTCAATTACTAGCTGCTGTCAAATTCATAGCACATCTTGTAAATCAGCAAATAGTTCATGAGCTTATAGCTCTGGAACTATTGACAACCTTATTGGAGAATCCTACTGATGACAGTGTTGAGGTGGCTGTTGGCTTTGTTACGGAATGCGGGCAATCCTTCAAGATCTTTGTCCTAGAGGTTTGCATGGTGAGTAGGCTGTTACTGGCTGCTTTCACTTTATTATGCTTTTATTTTTATCCATTGATTTATTTGGACTTTGCTGCAATACTTTTTACAGTTTTCTTTGTAGTTATCTGTTCTTAGACTTTTGTTTCTTACAAGTTCTGCAAGAATAGAAGTTCCAAGGTGACAGAAGAGAGTTTCTCAGACTCGATTTGTAATAGCAATGTAGTAGTTTGTCTTAATAGTTAAATTAGTTAAAAGGAAACTGTGTTACATATGGGATCTGTTTTCAGCTGACCCTACTAGTTTGAATTTAAGTTGTTGCTGAATAACTTGCATGCTAAAAAAAAATTTTCTTTTTAAAAGTTTTTTTTCCTTTATTTAGTTTTTAAACTTGTTTGTTTGTCACATCATGCTTTTGAGTAAACTAGTGGGCTTTGTTTAGTATATTGAGAGTCTAGGAAATTAAGACCTGTTAAAAGTGACATGACAATAATTGCATTGAAATTTTGTGTTACCACCTTTTGTCACCATTTTTGATTTTTACAAACTTCTGAAGAGCTGAATCTAAATTCACGACTGAAGATGCCTGGGTAGATCTGACACTTCCACCTCTGATAGGATTTGCAATACACATTGTTAATTGTCCTAGAAACATATCAAGTCTTTCAAAAAAAGGACTCAGTACAGTACATAGCTCCAAAACAGGAGCATTAAAATCTAATTTCACAGAATGCTACTGTAAGGAAAAAACAAGGAATTAAAGAAACATAAGTAATAAATTATACTTGCACAATGAATCAGCAATACATTAAATACATCATGCTCTCTCCCTCCCCCTAAGGATGTCCAAAAATACACATTTTATGTAAAATATGCATAAAGACTAATTCACCCTAAAAAAGTATATATGAGTAGGGTCCATTAGCTTTAAAAAGACGAGTTTTATTTGTGTATTTACATTGGTTTCATAGGGGTATAATTGGAACTTTTTTTATACTTTGCTTTATTTTGTTTTTCTTAATTTTGTGAAATGTGTAATTTTGACATCCTTTGGCGGACTAAGGGATTATATATTATGAAGCAACGTGGATGTTATATTGTAGTGCTTTTTGATGTGTTTTATTATGAGAAGCTTTTGTAATATTTTGATATTTTTTATCAGATGACATAGCACTTGACATGAATGTATTCAATTTTCATTGGATAATATTTGGAAATTGTTTACAAATTTATAGGAAGACGATATATAATATTTTTATAATAACAAAATGGAAAATTGAAGAGATGGGAGAAGCCATATTCGAATGTAGGGGTGACATTCAAGCTGTAACTAGAAGAGTAAGGGATTGATGTTCATATATAGTGGCATTTTGACTTTCCATTAGCCTGTAAGACTTGCTCCAGTTGCATTATTGATGGTAATACATTGCTATCAGAACTGAAATATGCTATGCAGGACCTAGGGTGATGGGATCGATCCATGAGACGTCGTCGTCGTGGATGATTCGCTATTTAGTTATTTATTTATCAGTGCCTATTTATTTATTTTGTTAGTGGATTTGTTATTTATTGGTTTATTTCAGTATTGAGTTATTTATTTAGAGGCCCAATTGTTAATGGGCTTAGGATTATTAGAGTTTCTTTTTATTATAAATATGCAAGTCATGATAGATTATTACACACGCTTTGATATTGAAAATTAATCTTTTATCGGTTACATCAATATTGCTTTCTCCATTCCGCGGTTGGGGAAACCCTAAGGGTAGTGGTTCTCACGTGGTCAATCACCTTAACTAGTTAATTTTTATTACCAATTCAATTAATTACTTTTGTCCCGCATCAAATTGGTATAATAGCCTAACTTCGCACTGGGATTTGGAAATTGTTTCAAGCCGTTGTCATCATCGGAAAATCTCACCTACATCAATCGTGGCTTAACCTTGTAACTAGGTTTAAGAATATTATTGAATAAAATGAGATTTTATGAATATTATTTTGTGTTCAAAGGTTTAAAGATTGATTTTATGACTGGAACGTGTAATACGCGTGTTAGAATTTATTTAATTAGGATTTTGTATAAGAAAATAAAACTTTTTGGGAAAAAGACGAAAAACACAATTCACGCAGGAAACACTTTTACGTTTTTTCGAGTGACGTACGTAATCTTTAATAAAATTCAAAAACGAAAACACAGTTTTTCGGCTAATCGAACGAATTACGAAAGTCAACCGAGAATCAATTTAATTGTCAAACCTTCGGGCTTTGTCAATTGGGAGCCCAGTGGAAGTTAATGTAGGAGGCCCAATAATAATTAATTAGAGGCCCAAAATAATTGTAATGGAGACCCAAAGAATGGCCCAAACCAAGCCCAAAACCACCAAAGTCAAAGGAGGGTCAACATGTGGGTTAAATGAGATGAAATATGGGTGAAATGAAACTCAAATGAGGGACTTGGGGGGGTGGGGGCGGCCACCCAAGCTTCTTGAGGAAGATAGGGCACCTCTTAACTTCTTGGAGAAGCTTGGCAAAGCAAGCTTCTCCCATAAGCAAGCATTCCATTAATGCCCTAGCCTTAAAGTTCCTTTTAATCATTTTAACTTGACCATGGTTGGCTTGAAGTTGGATGATGAGGGAATAGTTAGTAAGGATTGAGAAGTTGTGGGGAATTGACCTTACAAGATCCAAGTCAAGTGACCAAGATGCAAAACTAAGCAAAGTTGCTTCAATGACCTAAATACCCCAACTCTTGCATTTCCTATAAATAGAAAGCATTTAATTAACAAATCCTTACCAAGTTAAAATTTAAGAAAAGAAACTATACACAAATGTGTGAGAGAGAGAAATTGGATTGGAAGGACCAAGGAGAGCAAACAAGTAAAAATACTACACCAAAGTCAAGCTACAAAGAAGGCAACTCCTAAGAACCTTAACTCTTCATCATCTTCTTAAGCTTTTGTAATGCTTTGTTGGTGGTGGTGGTTGTTGTGGTGGATCATGAAGGATATGGAGAAATAAGGATGATGAACTTAGAGGACTTGATAATTACCAGTAATATGCATACAAAGTGAAAACAAAGTTAAAGTAATGAACCAAACTAAGAAAACATGAAAATCGAATTGATTGTGTCTATTGGACTAGTGTAAATCATTGTTCAGAAGGCTAAGAATTAAAATTTGGGAAGAAGGAAATATACATATGTAAGTTATGAAAAGGTTCCAAGTGGAACAGACTAAAAAAATGTGCTATATACGGGTTATGATTTAAAATTTAGTAAAAGACGTTAAACGTCGAAAACCTTAGCTTGCTACGATTTCAAGCGTAATTGAATGGCTAATTAACTGAGCCAAAAAATTATGGTTTTGTGGAAATAGTGTAGATGGTAGTAAAAATGAGGTGTGGGCTCAAGAACTAACTCATTCCCGCCGGTGTGTGAGAGTTACTTAAAAATAGACGTTAAGAACATTAAGTTGAAAAACTAGGCTACTTAAGGATTTTTGAGCCAAATTTTACGCTTGGTAGAGAATCGTAAAAATTATTCCATACGGGGATGTGTAGATAGTGTTGCAAGCAAGAAAAAGGCTCAAGAACGGACTCATTCCGACATCGGGTGAAGAAGTTGTGAAGGTACGGAAGTAAGAGGTGCGATTTAAAAACGACAAATCACCAAAATTTTCAAATGGGCATTTAATGCATTGCAGTATGCACAACCATAGCTTAATTAGGCGCTACCGCTACCGAAAGCAAATACCAACTAGATAGCTTCGACGCCCTTTATTAAATTGGGCATTTTTTCTCGTATGAACTCCGATTTGGATGATTCAATGTGTCATGGAAAGCTAAAAGTAGACCTATAACTTTCATTTAATAAGAAATTTAATAAGAATTGAGAGTTAAGATCGGGACAAGGTCAAAATTGGGCATTTTAGGATCACAGCCAATCCAGCACGAGGCGTGGTGATTTTTTTGAAACGTCAAGCGCTTATAACAATTTACAACAAACTTGAAAAGTGCTCCTAGTCTAACTAATACCTAACATGGAAATAAATGAAATAGAGTAATGTAAACCATATGTGGAGTCTATTTGTGATTAATTTGATGTGTAGGAATTGTAAAGAACTAGTTAAAGGAAAGTTTAGTAAGAACGATAAGGCAAATTTTCTAACTTCATTCGATTATGTTCTTATGAATGTTATGAGATGTTTTTAAGATCAAATGTACACAATGCTTATATGATTGTGTGAATTCCATGCTTATACAAATCTCTTGATATTTGTACAAGTATTCAAGCTATGCTATGACATAAACTGTTAAAGCTTTCAAGTTCGATATTCATGAACTGTTTAAGGAAGTGTCGATGCCAGTTGTTTTCGCTAGACAAATGTAAAATGTTTTATTGGTCTGATATATAACCTTTGAAATGTTATTGATGTTAAGTAGAGTTGTTCAAACCAAATTGTTTTGGAACAGATTCAAAGGTAAGCCTGAGAATGAACAAACCAAAGTTTTGGTCGAATATTTTGGCTTGCATACAAGGTGTCAAAAAGCAAGCATATAGTTGTTTAAAAGTAAGATCAACATAAAGTATTATAGGTCGATCACTTAAAAGTGCTCATAAGTAATGACAGTTTACTTGGCCAAGTAAAAGAAAGTTCTTGGTCGATGACCTCTCAACATAACCTATCAAATCTGTTGTTTCAAAAATGTGTTAAATGAAAGAAATATTATTATTCATGTTTATTCGTAATGCTTCACAACTATTGCTCGGTTGTTGAATAACGATCATATGATTCTTGATTTTGTTGTTATTGAATCTGTTATATTTGGCTTTAACAATTAAATGCTCACGATCGCTTAAATTATATGATTTCAATTAAGGCCCAATGTATCAAGTATTAGAAGATGCATAAGAGGGAAGAAAAGATGAATGAATAGAAGATTATGTAATAGCATAATATTATTATTGTAACAAATAATTTTATTATGTTTTGAACATGGAATGGTTATAGCAGGATATGATTTAATAATATAGTAATTACATTTATGTCATTAAGATTATATAGGTAGTTATATGTGGATGTTGTAGTACCGTGTAGCATCATATTTAGGGTTTAAAGGTACCCGGATTTGGGGGTGTCACACCCTACCCCACAACCACAATTACGTTGCCACCCACACTTGATCTGCTACATCGCCGCCATCGGTCGCAACCCCAATGCCACAACAGAATCCCTCACGCTGCCTCTCCAACCCACCAACAGAGCCAACCATCATCATCGACCAGATTTGCTGAACCAACATATCCAACCTAGTGTTCTAAAAGTTGCTAGTCGGTCCCAGGTCGGTTGGCTACCGACTAGAGATTAGGGGATTAGTCGGGGATTAATCGAGGATTAACCGGCTAGTCGGATTTTCAATTATTTTTTTAAAGTATATATTCTCCTTCCTCCATAAGTTTTGAGTAAGTAGAATAACATAAGTAACACAAATCATCAAATAAAAACCTGGAAACTAAGTAAAACCAAATAGTTCGACGCTCCAAGTTCAAAACCAATTAACCAAATGAAACTAAGTAGCACAAAATCAATAGTCAATCACTCCTCCTCTTCCTCTTCTCCTCCTTATCACTCCAAGACTTGCTCTCCATCGGACTCAAGCTCATAATCCTCATCTTCTTCTTCATTGTTATCTTCCGACACAAACTCGTCTTCATCTAGTTCTCGCACATTTATACCACTTCTTCTAGGTAGAAGGACCTCATCTGCTCCCATTTTTTTCGATTTTTCCCGACTTGTTCCGATTTTTGATTTATCTGATCGGGCGATTTTACCGACTAGTTGATCGATCGAGCCGACCCTAAGTTCTCGGCCAAATGACTAAATCAAAGGACTAGAAGGACTAGGCCCTAGTCGACTTCGCCGAGGTTCTCCCCCAACCTAGTCGCCTAGTCACCGACTAGGCCGATTTTTTCAACAATCGATCCAACCCAACATCAGAATTACCGCACCACCAAGGCGCGACCAAAAAAAAAAGGAAAGAAGAGGGCCAAATTGCAAAAAGAAAAAAAAAAGAGGAAGAAGGAGAAAGGAGAAAGGAGAAAGGAATGGAGAAAACAATATTGATCGCAACCAATAAAAGATTAATCTTCAATATCAAAGCGTGTGTAATAATTTGTCATGACTTACATATTTATAATAAGAAGAAACTCTAATAATCCTAAGCCCATTAACAATTGGGCCTATAAATAAATAACCTAATACTAAAATAAACCAATAAATAACAAGTCCACGAACTAAATAAATAAATAGACACCGATAAATAAATAAATAAATAATGAATCATCCATTTACGACAATGCCTCATGGATCGATCCTATCAACTCTCCTCACCACGAAAATGAAGTCTCTAACTAAGTGAAAGTCTCATATATCTCAAAAAGGTATGGATTGTCGACGGAACTCCTCAACACTAATCAATGTACAATCATCCGGAGGCCTATTGCGCCACTTCACCAAAAACTGACGGTAACCACCCTGCCTGGTTGACAAAACCCGCTCATCAAACACATCCTTAATAACCTCTGTTGTACCCTGTGTAGGAACAATAGGAGGTGCAGGTGGAACAGGTAAAGGAGGAAAGGTTAACAAGTGTAGGCGAAATAAGGGAATAAGTAGGAGAAGAAGTGGAAGAGGGGGTGAAATCATCAGAAGGCCCATAATAAGGAGTAAGGTTTTCCACATTGAATACAAGACCAATACTCATATCACTCGGAAGATCTAACTCGTATGCGTTTGTTGTTATGTATGCTTTTAAATAAATTAGTGATCGTCATTGCAATACTGAAAGAGCCATTAATGGTGTGCATATTTGTCGTGGCAAATATTTTTAGTTTGTTTTACTTAAATGCTAAATGGTTCTAGAAAATCTTCATGTTGCTTGTAGTGTGTATACCTCGCTTATGTTTTTCTTCTTTGGTTGGAATATGTTTTTTTTTACTTTTTGCACTATAATATGTGTAGTTTAAAATACTTTCGTGATAGATTTACACATAACATTATAGTATAGTCATATGTGTACACACGTTAACATTTAATCTTGTCATATACATGATTTGGGTTCAAAGTCTTTAAAATTTTAAATGTGTAGGTATTTTTGAGCGCTTTCCGTGGATTCTTCATGAAGGAGAGATTGACAAACGGGTGCAATTTTTAATTGAAGGTCTCTTTGCTATTAGAAAAGCCAAGTTTCAGGTAAAGTGACATTTTACTTTGTCAACCATCAGGTCTTTCTATGGTAACATACTTGAATAGGCAATAATTGGTACTGATTCATGGGTCTGTTCACAAATGCAGGGCTTCCCTGCCATTCGTCCAGAGCTAGACTTGGTTGAGCAAGAAGATCAGTTAACCCATGAAATATCTCTTCTAGATCAGATAGATCCTGAGGTTGCTTTAGGTATCTCCTTTCATTTGACTTCAGTTTAGCTGTTTGGTAGGTGTAACTCTTTTCATACATCATTGTAATGCTTCATTATTATGCACATTCAGATATTTTCAAGCCAGATCCACAATTTATAGAGAATGAACAACGTTATGAAGAACTAAAGAAAACTCTACTTGGTGAGGAGTCTGAGGATGAAGCTGAATCAGATGCAGCGACAGATGATGACGATGACGATGAAGATGATGAATCTGATGAAGAGGATGAAGAACAGATGAGAATAAGAGATGAAACTGAGACAAATCTTGTGAATCTTCGGAGGACGATCTACCTAACAATCATGTCTAGTGTTGATTTTGAGGAAGCTGGCCACAAACTCTTGAAAATCAAACTAGAGCCTGGACAAGAGGTATCTATATTAGCTCTGTTTCCCTCTAAGTATAATTAAAGGGTTGTTTGACATATATCACCATTACAAGGTTTATAAACTTCTGTTATACAAGCTCACCAACCTTGTGCCAACATGAATAATAATTTATTATATTAATAATTGAATAAAATTTAATTGTGATGGATTATTGTTGATTTATTTAGTTATGATTATATTAATAATTGAATAAAATTTAATTGTGATGGATTATTGTGAGAAAATAATTATTGTAATTTTATTTAAGTTTGTAATGGAATTCTATATTAGCGTATATATTGACAAAGTTTAAAACTCAAGTTTTAATAAGTTTTAATTTAGTTATGACAATAGTTAGGAATGAATCAACTATAATTTTTCAACTAATGTTACAGCTTATTATGTTTCAAATTCACATATATTATAATACAATTAATCATGTGATTTGATAAAATTTCAAGTTTAAATGAATTAAATTAGTTAGGATATTAATTTGATAATGAAGTTCACGACTAATATTAATGTAATCAAATCACGTGATGTCTCATTAGTGTGTTTAATTGTTTTGCACGTGAATGAAGTTCTCGTATCAATATTAATGTAATCAAATCACTTGATGTCTCTTTAGTGTGTTTAATTGTTTTGCACGTGATTTTTTTAGTGACGGTATATAGATGTATTTATTTATATATATATAGGAATTGTTAAATCCATAATAGAAAAAGAGTTTACAACAAAAGTGTTGTTATAGATCTTATAGCAACGGTTTTCACCGTATATACATCTACAAAGAACACTTTTGTTGTGGAAATAACAAAAAGTGTTGTGGTTTAACATTTCCCATTATATGTATATGAGCTTTCTTTGACACACAGACACTCTTTCACACAAAGGCTTGCACACTTGGAAGATCCACACATGTTTGTTGAATTTGTTTAGCCCTATTAATCTTTTTTATTTCTTGTTTGTAATGTTAATAAGATTATTAGCAACTATGTCATGGTCCACTTATCCACAAGTGAAAAACCCTGTTCTTGTAGAACTAAAGCAGCTATTATTCCTAGATGCATAACATTTGCATGTTCGGTGCTTTTATGTGTCCATATTCGAAGGACTAAAGTGTCTGTCACTTGCGGACACTTACTTTAGCGTTTTTGATAAAATGATAATTTGTTATATTTTAGCAAAGTCAAGGAAGTAAATGGAAATGGTGCATCATAAAAAAGGGGTAAAATTTAGATCACCACATGCGGTTTTTACCTTTTTTGCTCATCACTACCTGCAGTGTTCTTAAAACCTCTGCCTAGGTTTGATTAATCTAGGTACTAGGCAGTCCTTTACCTCCTCAATTTGGCATGTCACTAGGCAGAATCAGACCTTTGCTTTAAAGATATACAATACTTGAAATGAATTTGTTAAAACATTAAAAGATTAATTTTTTGAGTAATTTTTCATCCAGAATTTTAAAATTACAACTACTAGGCGGCCTAGGAGCTAGGCGCCCCCTCTGTTGCCTGACTAGCTTACTTTTTAAAACACTAAATACTTGAGTTGTAAAAGTGAATACATAAATGCCAATTGTTTACATCAAGTCTCATATCACCTCCTGCTTCACTTTTATGTGAGTTAACATGATTTTTATTTGAAAATTTGGTGCTCAAAGTAATGTAAGAGTCATGCAGGTTTTACTTGGTGATTTTTCAATGATAATGTAAATACCAATTAACATTAATACCATGAATTTGGGATTGTATATGCACACATATATGTATATATTATATTCACAGAACGTACCAATGGCCACTATCCTGTTGGTTCACTTGAACCCCCTGAGCTAATGCAGAGGGAAGAGTTATATACCTCTTAGAGAGGCACATGTACTTATTAAGAGAACTTATACCATGGAGCTAATGCTATTTGGTTTGACCAAAATGTTACATCTGGATGACCCTGTGTACACATGTTCTGCACTCGCAGTGTTACTGTCTGCACATGGCCTTGATAGCTAGTAAAAATTGTGTATGCAGGTTCATTATGTTTTCTGTTGGGTCTCAAATCGAGTCGGGGCTGCTTGACTGAAGTTATTGGTCTTTGTAGTACACCAAATCATATGAGGAATCAGTCGCGACGATAGATATTTATTGAAGACCCTAGTCAACTACGG
This sequence comes from Panax ginseng, assembly GCA_020205605.1. Classification (NCBI taxonomy): domain Eukaryota; kingdom Viridiplantae; phylum Streptophyta; class Magnoliopsida; order Apiales; family Araliaceae; genus Panax; species Panax ginseng. Next base: position 101,562,348 of record CM035150.1, read on the forward strand.
TGTTGGTACCAGAATTTAAGTTTCCTTCAATGGTCTATATTAATACCTCAGCTTTCATAGAGGGATTTTGTTACGGAAATAAAGGGAAAGAAGGGATGGCAATCATCTGATTTAATATTAAAATACTAAAGGTTTTATTTATGGGATGCTTTAGACTTTAAATAAACAAGCATCTGTGTTTTACTATAAATAAACAATGCTCAAGTGGCGATAGACTCAGGATGTGGTAGGTTTTTTTGCGTGTATGTTTTAGACTTTGTACTTGTATTGTTTGTTGTATACATGTCTGATCATGAGGAATAAATAACAACTTTAGGATCTTCCAGTTGAAAACGATTTCTGCAAAAAAAATTCTATTTATTAAACAAGCACGCCACTTAAATAAATCAACATTTAAAGATCAGGTTATGGTTTTTCATTTTTTTTATTTAGTCATGTTTCCCTTACAAATCCAGTTTCTTTATTAAGGAATATTGCTGCGCTTTTCCTTTTACAATACTTGCATTTTCTTGCTGTTTTTTTGGCTTGAAAAGTAGGACTAATTGTTGTACTGTTCTTTCAAATTGCTGTGAACTGTTTCCCAAGTAACTTGAACCTTTACTGACTTTGATTTGGCCTACCTAGATGGAGCTATGCATTATGTTGTTGGAGTGCTGCAGCCAAGAGAGAACTTACCTCCGTATTATGGTCTCCTGGGTCAACGATTTTGTATGATCAATAAGGTTTACCAAGAAAATTTTGAGAAATGCTTTGTGCAGCAATATTCGATGATCCACCGGCTTGAGACAAATAAATTACGTAATGTGGCAAAGTTTTTTGCCCATCTACTTGGCACAGATGCTCTGCCTTGGCATGCTCTAGCTTATATACGTCTGACTGAGGAGGATACTACTTCTTCTTCCCGTATTTTCATTAAAATTCTCTTCCAGGTAATTTACTACACATTTTCAATTATCATTTCAAATTTACAATTCACTATGTACTAAAAAGTATTCTTCTTCGTCCATATGGAGTTGACTGTAAATCCTTTCTCATAATTTTACTCTCCTCCGGAGTGTTTGTCTATTAATTTATATCAGCTAAACTTGCATTCACCTTGGTTCAGGAATTATCAGAGCACCTAGGAATTCGTCTTTTGAACGAGCGGCTCAGTGATCCCACAATGCAGGACTCTTTTGAGTCAATTTTCCCAAGAGACAACCCCAAGAACACCCGATTTTCAATCAACTTCTTCACATCCATTGGGCTTGGTGGGATCACTGAGAATTTGAGAGAGTACTTGAAGAATATGCCTCGCCTTATCATGCAGCAACAAAAGCCAGTTTCTGAATCGGATGATGAATCTGATGGTTCTGGTAGTTCCACACAGATGCATCTAGTTCTGATTCAAATCGAGGTCAACAAACTCCAGCGGAAGTGAAAGTGAAAGCGTAACGTGATGACAGACGAAGGAAGAGAAGGAGACATTAGAGAACGGAATGGAACATTGTGGTGGCTCATCAACATTTCATTTAGTTATTGAACTTTGCAGAGGCAAAGAAGAGTCGAGCCCCCATTTATTTGTCTGCGACAGGAAAATCTTGATGGCTTTACTGGATTTATCCAGGTTAGATTGAGTTGGAAGTATGAATGTAACTAGAGTTTTCCCCCTTTCCTTGTTTTCTAATTGGTTCAGTGATTTGAGTGGAGTTGCTATGCAGTCGGTGTTAGTAATCCGAGCCAATCATTCGTGTAGCAGGTATTCCAGTTGGATTTGTTTCACAATATATAGGAGGTTGTTTATTATTATTATAATCAGAACTTGTATATTAACCCGAGGGTTCTATTCTGCCGGAAGTTTGATATTAATTATCTGATTTCTGTAGAAACAGATACAAAAATTGATTGATGTGGGATCATCTCTCTTTAGACTTGATGCTTCATTTCCAAGTATATTTTTGTAGGCTTGTGCTGCCATTTTCGCTTCTGAATTAGTTGATGTCCTTTTGGGTACTTGGGTGGGTGGGTGAGACTGTGAGAGGGAGGGTCATTAATATTTTGTAGTGTTTTATTCTTGAAAATATATTTTTAATAGTATACTTCATCAAAGATTAAAAGTTTATATTTAATTTTTTTTAGATGATATTATTTATTTATAATTATATAATAAATTTAAATTTGTTTATAACAGATAGAATAATACACGTATTTAATTCAGATATTTTAGACAAAAAATTATGATTCTTAGACCACTCGACAATCCTGACAATTATGACCTACAACTAATTAATTTTTTTACTTGCTTCAAAAACCTTTACCACAATATATAAAAGAGTATTTTCTTTTTCCACACTATGTATCTGTTCTGTGCTTATACAAAAGAGTATGCAGTCTTTGTTAATTTGCATGCTAGAATAGAAGCCTACGCAAGGAAGAAAACCTTAAGTAATAGAAGGCCCTGGTTCATATAATAATAGTATAGTTTTACATGGCAATTAGAAACTAATATGAGAGCTGGAAGGAAGGTTGAGGCATGGAAACATACATCAAGATGGCTTGTAGAATTTGTTTATGCAGACATGAAATTAATGAAGAAAAGACTTAAAGATTCCATTCTATAAAGATGGTGGTTTTGTTGACATGAGAAACTAATTAAAGAGTTGATTAAAACAATACATATTATATGGTATTATTATATATGTCACACAAGTGACGCTTCTGTAGTAAGATGAACATGATTATTCTAAACGGTGTATATATATATAAATATATATGTATGTATTGCAGATTTAATTACTAGCCATGAATATGGAGTTTTAAAGAATAATAGCCAATAGTAGTATAGTACACCACTATACCATAATATTTTAATTACACATATGACTTAAAACTACGGAAGGAGTTAGGACCCTTTTGGCGTTTAATTTGCATTCCAAAATCCTGGTATATCTAGGCTAGGCTAGGCACTTGATTATTGTCGTAGCTATACTAAAAGAGGAGCCTGTACGTACGTACGTAAACTAATTTCGCGCGCATTAAGTTTCTAAAATGCCTTCAAATCATGGCATCCCTGTGGACATATCCCAACTGTACTGTATTGTGACATCACAGGACTGCGCACAGTTACAAAAGTCTATAACAACTATATCTTTCAAGTCGAGGATATGCATACAAGCACAAAGTAACGTGTACAGAGAGGCATGTCGCTGAGTATAACATGTAAATTTTTATTCTCCAGTTCTTTTATAATACAGATTTAATGTACATGGTGTTGAATATAATTCTTTAAAACTGTGATTCCTAATGTAATGGTTGGGAATTGGGATATAACATTTGTGGGAGACAAAGTCTAGGAGAGTGGATTTTTTCTTCTTCTAATCAAGCACCTAAACAGACCATTTCCAGTCTCTTCTGCTCAATTTTCTTGTTATTCCTTTCACTTGAAGGATGAATTAATAGTGCAGCATTCACTCTTTCCAAGACATTCATAATAATATTGTCAAGTTGTTCTTCGCACACTAGTCTCTCCTTTCTCATCAACTTTGAAAACCAGTGACCCTTATATCGGAGATGCACTCAAATAGCTTCAAAATTGGCACAAACAAGAGCAAAAGGAGGGACTTGAAGATAGAAATACTCATCTCACACTAACTTCCTTGGTACTCTAATGACTACCGAGAGAGTGAGAGGTGGTTATATATATAGATTTAAGATTGCCTTACCCGTTTCTTTTAAAGCTGCAATTAAACTTTTGGCATCCTTCATTTTCACTCTGAACAAGTCAATCTGGCGATGCTGCTAAAATCTTCCTTTTCTCTTCATAAAGAGGGTTGAAGATTTCAAACATGTTCTTTAAATTGGGACATGACATCCCTTGTAGTGCCACAAATATATAATTTCCGGATAGATACATCCAACAACTCATCAAATCCTATTCTCATGGTGATGGTGGACAGAACTTCTTGGGTCCACAGTTAATGGAGAAGATTGTTCATCAATCTGTACAACTCTTCTAGTCCAGATAGACATTGCATATAGTTTCTGCTTCAGGTGATGCCTTCCATGTTTTGAGCTTGCTCAGCTCTTGCTCGTTTCTAACATGATAGGATGTGATCGTGTAGGAATTAAAACTAATGGATCGAATAGGTTGGAGAGGGGTTTCATTTGAAGTACTATCCATTATTAATTTTTTAGCAAATAACTCAAATTTTTTTATGGTAAACTACAAGCTCTACTCTTTGCTTATATGCATATACAAATTAAATAGACACGGTGCAAGAAGACAAGAGATGAGTTATAGATTAATCATACCAATATGAGGAGCATGTGATGGCAATGTGAGCTCTCCGTTTAATTTGGGTATGTTGTTACACATCTTCCCAACAAAACTCCAGATTCTTTCCATTTCTTTAATCGCCATGATTATGAGGTGTCTCGCAGCAGTTATGTGTTTTGTCCATACATTGGCCAAGAGTCATGACCTCCATCGCACCATTACTGCCACATTACTACCCTCTGCTACATGCTCACCTCCGTAGGTTGCCTGTCAGAGCTGTCCCATATGGAAGAACCCCTAGTCATTGTAACAACAATTAAATAAAAGTTCGAATTACTTAAGTGTGCACGTAAAGCTTGTCGTCTTCTACTACAGCGCGCGTGGATCCATAAAATTTATTTGAAACCAACTCTAGGCTCTAGAGCCAAATGTGTTATGAAAGAACATCAAAGATATACATATCTATGTGTGTGTGTGTGAGAGAGAGAGAGTAAACTTTCTACAAACGTATATCATTTTCTAATTAACTGCTAAGAATATATACTTCAAGCTTCTTTATAATAGTTTCCTAATTTTCCCAACTCTTGCTAATTATGTACATAGCTATATTGCTCCACCCAACCATTTAATTACCAATGCTAGGTGTGACTCTGGGAATTCGGATTATGATGGGGTCATAAGAGATGGCCTCATAGGTCGACTAATGTTATCACATTAACATGGAGATGGCCTTGTCAAGTAACAAAATACACACACCGATCCTTTGTTTTATAACTTACCAAAAGAAAATAAAGGCAGGCGCACAATAACACACTTAATTAATCGAGATAATTTATTTTAAGGAATAACTCAACAGTGAAATTTCGATCAGAGCCAAAAAAGATTATGTCATGTCATGTCATTCTAGCTATCAAGTTGCTTGGTCTACATGCAACATCATGCACTGGAATAAAGAAAGTTGAGAGCAATTTTTTGCTAAATTCAGATATTGTTGAATAGAGCCAGAGCTAGAGTAAGATTGTACTTGTAATTCCATAATGTACTGTTAAATTATCATACATTCGTGAGTTTAATGATATCAGCAGATCCTGTAACAGGCATATGGATGCGATCACCATTTAAAAAAAGAAGAAAAAATGTAGCTAATTAGTGAGGACATTAAGGAGAGAGACTCTATAGTGGATTAGACGCCTGAATACACCATCTAATCCAGACTCAAGTCCATTGATGTTAACTGCAAGTGTTTCTAACTTCCTTTGTACAGTTTGGACTTCATCTTTAACATTAGTGTCCCTAGCATGTCCATGGAGGGTGCAAAGTGCAACGTCAACACTCCCTACTTCATTCGTAATCTCTCTTTCCTTCTCATTATTAACCATCAGCCCCATAGGCATCAGTTTGGATATCAATGAGTATCCACCGAGCTTAATCCTCATAGGAGATGGCGTTGATAAGAATAAGAAGAGAAATCGAAAAATTACAGATGTAATATTGCTCACTTCTCTTAGCACTCTGACCACCATAGACAAATGGGGATCCAAATTTAAGAGAGGTAAAACTCAAATTTGCTTTCCTCACGCTTCAATGCTCTAATGTACTTTAAACTCTCCTTCTTCACCGTCTTCCTGAAGGTAGTGTAAGCATTAATATCTCGTTGCATGTTTGAATCTCCACCTCTTCTACGGAAAGACGACTGAAGGTCTTGCACATGTTCCTTCATCTTCAACAACATATCTCTGGCACAGCCACATGTATCTGTCAGTGTCAACGAACCATCTAGTGTCTCTTCCAACAGCTTTCCATCTTGATGGTGAAGAATAGCTTGTTGCGTGTGGGAAGAGTGAAGAAGTTCTTCAAAACAATTGTATAGCTCTGCTAGCTCCACTAAACCAACTTGAATAGTTTTGGCTCCTAAAGATTCTTCAGTGGAAGATATCGATGCTTCCCATATTTTTAGCTTGTTCAACTCGGCTTCAACTTTAAGGGATATGGTGGGGTGTAATCTAGAAGGCAAACTAATGGACCTAACCGGAGGCAACACGAATGAGCATGCCATTGTTTGGTTTTTCTAGCTACAAATTCTTAATATCACTTTGTATATCTTGGATGTCTGAATATGAATTGGTTTTCAATCTATTTATAGAAGACAACCAAACAAGCCTTGGCAAATCGATGACGAACATAATCCATGTGAGGCTACCTACTGTATTAATGAACTTGTACCATTTTTGGCCTACAACATTAGCCTTCAATCTTTCTTTAATCTTGTGGTCATGAAATGAGCGACGTTTATATAACTCTGATTATCTTTTCCTTGTCCAACCAATTGCGTAAGCAAATGCTGTAGGCATTAGTTCTGTATCCTTGTATGCTCCCAACTTCTCACCCACGCTCCATTAAAAAATCTATAGAATATTCCTTGTATAAATTACAGTTTGAGCACCAATTAACCAATACACCTTCGTGCTTAATTGTCTTCTTTCAAAGAATCACACATATGTATAGAGAGTGGTGGTAAAATTGTAGTAAAATAATTGAAAACTGCTATGAAAATTAAAAGAGAATAAAGAAGATATCACCAAGATTGAATTGAGGAGCGTGTAGAGTACTATCCTTAATTAAGGATAATTTCCGCCCCTCCGATATTATATATCACCGATGCAAAAAGTCACAACGGATACTCTCCAGGAATCAACAATTCCGTCTTCTCTAATGTGCACAACCCATTGTTTTTTCTTGAGTTTTAGAAAAGATGATTCAAGAGAAAATATTATAATGCAATATTTTATATGAAGTAGCTAGAAAACATGCACGCTTATTAACCTCCTTCATAATAGTAGAAACCTAACTATATGCACGCTTATTAACCTCCTTCATAATAGTAGAAACCTAACTATATATAATATCATGCATGGGTAACGGTTAGAAGATTAAGTTTAATGGCTAGGAACTTAAAGGTGTAACGGCTAGAAAAACAATTAATAGAAATCAAACTCATTGATTTTGTAATTAGAAGGAAATCAATTTTGTAACTCAAACACTATGATATTTATCGATTATATGCGGGATGGTAAACAAATGAATTCACAAATAAAGAAACAAGAGATTCACCGGAAAACACAGAAACTCTCTCTAATGTATAAATTTATATTTATCAAAATCAAAGTTCCTTATTCCAACTCACAATCCGGGTTTATATAGCTTAACAAAATTTTATCCCCAAGTCACCCTAGAATATTATATTCCTAGAAATATGAAAATAAAATCCTCCTAGGAATATGAAAAAAGATTTTAACAAACTCCTAGGGATGAAAAAGGATTCTAACAAACTTCCTACTTTTACTAAACAAAATAACAAACTTGCAAATAATAAATTATTATTAATTAAAGAACTAAATAAAGAGAAAGCAATTAAATTACTCCCTCCGTCCAAGGATAAAAGTTCACGCATATTAAGAAGATGAATGAAATGATATAATTGTCTATAATAATGTCATTAAATATGGAGAGAATTAGAATAAGAAAAGTATGAGATATTTAATGCTACGAGTATATAATAGAAAATATGTGTAAAAATTTGGTTATTAAAGAAAATGGACATTTAATATGAGACTACCCAAAATAGTAATAAAGACTTTTATCATGGACGACGGAGGAGTATTAGTCCTGTCGAACTCAAGTCAAGACGTCATTCCGCCTTCAAGTCGAAGGTGAAAGTGTCATCCCAACTCCCCAAAGTCAAGGTGTTCCATCACTCAAGTCAAAGTCGAAAAGCTCTCATCTCCAAGTCAAGGTATTAATACCGAAGGTGTTTAATGGGCTCTTCATCCCTTTCATGATATTCTAAGGCCATCAACATACTATCCGATAATTCGGTGTCTTCGATCTCGGACTATATATCCTGCATCAATAAAATACACTAATTAACTTGACTTTAAAATTCCTTTCAAATTTTATAAATTAGAAATAATCTAACGAAAATAATATCGACAAAGTTAGGACAAGATATATATATATATATATATATATAGTAGCATTTAAAATCTATCTTAGGTTGTAAAACCCTAGGATTTAGGGGTTCAATAGCCAGAGAATATAAAGGAGGACCAGAAAATTATGCTTCTGTTTATATATTCATTTTTAGTGTCACGAAGAAATATAAAAACTAACAAGTCGCATAATGATGGTGGCACAAGCCATTTAAATTTCCGTGTCAATTGGAAATCCAATGGAAGTTATATTATAATTTATTTTCATATAAGATTTAAAAATGAAACCTAATGGGGAGGTGGGGTGACTGACACAGAGGAACACAAAAATCAGCATACCAGTATATAACACATGTTGCTATACCTGCATAACGTTGAGGGGGTGGGGTTCATATACGGTTCTACATGCAAGCCTCCAATTTCTCTCTCCAAATTTCTATATCTTGAAGATAACTGTTACATTGAACCTGAAGCTAATCTAGGTCATATTAATGGACAGAGACAGCATATTTCTTTGTCTATCCATCCGTGCCTGTAAATCTTTGGTAAAAGGTCATATCTTTTGGAGGAGACATTTCGGGATTGAAAGTACAATATATAATAGAAAGAACCAATTTTTCGGATTGGGAGACGAGGTGAATAAATATAAGTTATATAGATTTGTGGTAACTTGGAAATTGAAGTTAGTCCAATAAAAAATTAGTAAGATTCAAATTTATTTATTTTTTATATATAAAAAACAAAACTTATTGTTTGGGAATTGGGTGAGATGGGGTGACAAAGGGCAACGAAATTAACAGATGATAACATGGCCTCATTAGAATATTCCAATCTAGTACGTACCCCATTATTCGACATACGTTTGGATCAACAAAGTGTGTGGTACTTTGATGAACTAATTGCAAGATATATATATATATATATATATATATATATATATATATATATATATATATATAGGAAAGAAGATCTCAAACGGACTGTCTTAAATTTGGCTTTTTTAAATTAAATAAGTGGGCCCATTTAAGATATTCACTAAAAAACAAATGTTAAGTATGCAAACAAAACTTATCAAGCATTCCAGGCATTCTCTCTTCCCTCTTTCCTCTTTCCTCTTTCCTCTCCATACCAAGTATTCTCTTCTCCCTATGCATACCAAGCAAAAAATAATCCAAAGAATTGAAGAGTCATTCCGTCCATCCCTCTTAAGTTCGACGTCCTCCCAATGGATCTCGATTTCAAGTAATACTTTTTCTCTCTTTTCTGATTTGGGTTTAAACGAAAAAAAGAAAAAGAGGAATTTAGGTTTAAACCTAGATCTAAATAACTAAATCAGTGTATAAATTTTGCCAATGTATATATAGAAGTTAATTTCTCTAAAAGTTACAAAGAAAAAAAGTCCTAATTTTAGATTAATTGTTATGTTTGTTTTTTTTCTTCTTTACAAAACAGAACAATTAATATTAGGGCATTAGGTGCAATTAATGTGACAGCATTAAGTCCATTAATATTTGTTGAGTTGTAATACTTCCTTATTGGGTTGTTGAATTGTGGCTTGTTACTTTAACAGTCTTCTTGCACTCCTGAATTTTAATTAGCAGAGGAACAATGAGTTGTTTAGCATGTCTGATTTAGTACACATATGTACATCATAATTTTGTATATTTACAGATAGTTGGAATGGACACTGTGGACTTAGAGTTTGGGAGTTGTGACAATGTTGATTTGAATTTAAGAGAGAGTAGTGATGATATAGAGTTTTAAGTAGAGAATGAATTAGAAGAGTCAAATTCCATTTATAATCCTCAAGTAAGACTTGAGCTAATAGGACAGCCGAATTTTGTCTTTTGGGCCAACCACCGGCCATTCCTTTATATTTTATTCTCTACTCCTATGGCCACGAGGGCAACAACGTTTTAGCTTTATTATTATTTGCATGTTAGAAGAGCTGCTTTCTGCATTTGTTCCCCAATCATTAGTGGTACAACCCTCCAACCAGATCACTCAAAATAGAGATTATGTTCTCCAAAAGGTTGAAATTCCTAACAGCATTGGCTGGCATAGCATGCAGTACAGGAACAGAAAAATCATGAACACGGATTATATTAATAGGGAGTGTAGATTCGAAATATATACATACATATACATACAGAGAGAGAGAGAGAGAGAGAGATTTGGGGAGAGAATAAACTACGTATAATACTTTGGCGCTGCACAATCCTTTTTCCCAAGGTACTAGTTGATGTATAAATATGTAAAAAGAAAATATTATACAGTATATATCTGTCATCTTAGCTAAATTTTTATCCATTCACGTAGCACAAATAGTATACACAAAGGTGTGGCTAACTTGTTTACACTCAGATAGCGAGCAATACCAACACAACAGTCACCGATGATGTTCAAAGGGAGCCATTACCACGAGGGTGAATCAAAAAACATCGTGAAGGCAAAAGTTTGAGAAACAGATGGATGACTGCACCACCAAGAAACTAAACCTATAGTTGTTGTAAGAAAGATAGTAGGACACACCTTGATCCATACATGTAGCCAAAACTTAGGGACTGTTTGTTTAGAACTTAATGGATCTGAATCATTTGAATCCAGAAGTCATTTGAATCATTAAGTGCGTTTGTTTTGAAAAAAAATCGTCTGAATGGCTGAATCAGTCAGATGCGTTGGCTGAATGGTTAAGTCCGAATTTTTGGTCTGAATGGCTGAATGGTTGGCTGAATGAAGTAAAAAAAATTAAAAATAATAATAAAAATAATAAAAAAATATTAACTATTATATTATATAATATTAAATAAATTTACAACTTTGAATTTTTTCAGAGGGGTAAAATATTAAAAATATGCATTCAAATCTTTAAGATATGTCAGTTATCAAACAGTTTTTTTCATTCAGATTCAGCTCATTCAGATTCAGATTCATTCAATTTTTATCAAACACCCCCTTAATATACACAAAGGTGTAGGGAACCCTATTTACACTCGAGAGAGCCAATAATACCAACACACCACTTGCATATGATTGAAAAGGGGGCCACTATGAAAGTGAAAGTTGACGACCAGATGGATAGATACACGGGTCTTTTACATAAGTATACAACAAATATAAAGTATTTACAAAAAAAGTGCATCAACTAAATAATTACAAAAAGACTGTAATTAGGACTCATATTACAAAAATAGTACAATTCACATTAATAAAGAAACCTAAAATCAAGGATAACTAATAATTCAAATTCAAATTCAAATCTTGTCTCTAACAACAATTTCAAATCCATATTTCAAAATTCAAATCAAAATGAGAAAATTAAAAATAAAAAATTATGAAGGAGCTAATGTTCATCATCCTCCTCTCTCGCCGCCACCGCTGCCGCCGCCACATCGCCGTCGCCGCCACCGGAGTTGCTATTCTGAATTTCTTTTAATGATTTGGTTACCCACAAAAATTGAAATGGTTACCTTTATATGAATTTTGACTAGTAACTGCATCACATTTAAAATAAAATTGGTAATCAAATAAAACTGAATTGGTTACCTTATCAAATGGTTTGGTAACCAACTATATGAAATTTGGTTACGGGAGAAGGTGGAGGCGGGAGGAGGAGGGGAGGAGGGGTGACGGGAGGAGGTGGAGGCGGGAGGCGGGAGGAGGGAGGAGGTGGAGGCGGGAGGAGGAGGGGTTGGACAGGGAGGAGGAGGAGGAGGAGGAGGAGGCGGAGGATGGAGGAGAAGAAGAAGGGAAACGGAAATGGAGTGGGAGAAAATCGTGGAAGAGATGGGGAGAAAATTGTGGGAGAGATGGAGGGAGAATTAAAACACATCCCATAATTAAAGGAAGCATAAATATGTACTAATAATGAAAATAAAATTTTAAATATATTAATTGTGTAAATATTTAATGAGTGCACTTTTCTTGTAATTATATTTTTAAATGTTTTATATAATTGTTCCTAGATACACCAAGAACTTAAAGCAATTATTGTTATGAGAATAGTAGCAGTACAGTCCTTAGAGTGCAGTCTCATTAATGAAAGAGACATGAAGACTGAAGAAACAAGCTCCCAATAAAAAAATAGTTGGTTATGAGTCCCTCCAATTTACAAACTACCACTCACTTATTAATGTGAGAAACTCTACTACGCTATACCAGTAGGTCCAAGTACCTGATCAGGCCTCTGGCACTCGTGTCTTATTATCAATGCATTGCAAAGATTATGCTACTGTCAGAACTACAAAAATATAACAAGCATCAAGTTCAAAAATCATCATTTAATTAAGTCAGTCCTGGAGATGTTCACAATAAAAGTGTAGCAACATGTATTATGCAGAAGCTTGATAAGTCTATCCTCGTAGACAGTAGTAATTTCATATTTTCCTTCAGATCTAACCGCCATTCCGTAGTTGAGAAATTCTTCAATGATGCTACTATCCTGAATAGGTCAGTTTCAAGTCTTACAACATTATTTCCTATAATTAAGATCAATCAAATCTTTGCATCTATTCCAGCTTCAAATATCATTGGATACACAATAATCTTGTGAAATTAAAAGGATGAAAAACAGGGGAGAATATTTAACCCATCTTTTTCTAGTACGTATTATCATAACATGGGAGATATATCATACACATACATATAAACCCAACTCGAAATTTCTTCTTCTTTTATTTCCTTTTTCCATATTTACTTTTACAGCAAAGTAAGCAAATTAATGCCTTTAATACAAGGAACGTATTCTCATTCAACAACTATGATGGTGAAACATAGATGCAACATAATTATAAAGCATGCAGTTCACCTGATAGGTGCCCTAAGAAGCTAACAAAAACATGTGTTGAAATAAGCAGAGACTGGATATAGGTTAGATCTTATAGTCAACCAAAATCAATTGAAAAATGTATTGATATTTAGGAGCTTATGGCAAAGGTAGCCCACGGGAGGTAGTTCTGGTGTAGAGTCTGTTGACTATTGCGTGATTTTGATGCTAAAATTTTCAGGTGAGTGGGTATTGTGGTGGTTGATGGTATAGAGAGAATTGCAAGAATGGAGAAGAGAATAGGTTATGGGATGATTACATTTTGTGGGGCTTCAATGATGGCGCACAATGGTGATGGTGATGGTAGTGGTGGTAGATTAAATTGGTTTAGTTCCACTCATTAGGGTTGCTGATTTCACATTGGTGATGGTTAGTTCTGGAGTTCTGGTAAAGGAGGGGAAGGTAGACAGAAGGAAGCCACAGATCACAATGAGGAGAGACTAACAATTAGTAAAATCCTCCCACTAAGATAAATAGATTCAATTAATGCAAATAAAATAGACCCATTTGGTAAAAAGTCAAATTAAGGGTAAATTTGCCTAAAACTATTCATAAGCGGCAATAAGGTACATGTATGAATTGCCAAGTTTTGTTTTTTGTTTTGGTAATGGTTAACTGCCAAAGGGGGTTGAGCTGTTCAGTTAATAGATTAGATATGTGAGCAAAACACGAGCCACGGTTGAGGGATATTTATATAATTTACTCTATCTTATACATAACCTGCATAATATTCATTATCAAATCAACCATTGTATTTGTACAGTAGGAAGGCAATTCAAAACAATAGCAGGCATTGCTAAAATTAAAGATGAGCTAAGAAAGAACAAACATGAATTTGAAAGAGATTTTAGCACTAGATAACAATTTCCATCTCTGTGACAAACATGTACCATAAGTTGTAGAATATTAGGCAAAGGAAATGTTCCCACATCTCAACCAAATTGAGTTTAGTCTTGAATATATAATGAAAATATTATTTTATTCAAGTACTTTCACATAAAGCTAACAACAAGGCAGGCATGAAAGTACCCACCCATGCCACAAGATTCTGTATCAAATGCTATCAGAAATAAAGAAGTAAATGGGCAAGTTAAGAACTGAACTTAAGTGTTGTTTTTGATAAGTGGATTACAATGCAGCGTACATGCAGCTACACAGACTATACAAGCTGATTGCCAATCAGAAGAAAGACTTGAGCCAAAAGTTAGACGCATGTAATTGTAACCCTGACACCTTCAGGAATTGATGTAAAAACAAAAATGCTACTTGCCACCCTGATGAGCTGATTGGAGATTATAGACAGAAGTTCCTGACCATACTCCACCAGTACAAATAGGAAACCGCCAACATTCAGTGTCACAGATATTGCTAAACTGCTCTTGATTCATCAAGCATTGTTCGAAAAAGCGCTCGAGGCGTACGCCTCGAGGCGCGCCTCGTAGCGAGGCGACTGAAAAGGATTGCGAGGCTTACGCCTTATCTGGACTAAGCAGAAAACACGCCATTATATGCCGAAGCCTGCGCCTCGTGGCGTCGCGAGGCGTACGCCTTGTTTTCGCATAAAAAAGACCTAATATCAGATCGACTTTTCAGAACTTACCTTATTGAACGCGAGACTGCCTGAGCTTCTTCTTCTCCTTCGATCGAGAGTCGCGAGACTTCTACTTCTGGGCTTCTGCTTCGCGAGACTTCTCCTTCTCCTTCAATCGAGGGTCTGAGTTCTCCTCGCGAGTCGCGACTGACAGTGCATCTTCTCCTCGCGTCAGCAGGTTGTCCTCCTCCTCATGTTGACGATTCGTCTCTTTCTTGTAGCGACTGACAGTTCTCCTTCGATCGAGGGTCTGAGTTCCACTTCTCCTCTCGTCTTTCTTGTGGCAAAGAGGCTTGGTGAGTAAATGCTTGTTGAGTTCTTTCTTGAGGTTCTTTCTTGTAGCTAGCGATTGAGTTCTGTGTTAGTTTTAATTGTTTTAGTTTTAATTGTAGCGACTGAGTTCACAGTGTATAATTATAGTTTACAATTATAGTGTATAACAATTATACAATTATAGTTTACAATTATAGTGTATAACAATTATAGTTTACAGTGTATAACAATTATGTTTACAATTATAGACTTATAGTGATTTTTAGGTATCGATAACAATTGCTTTTATTATTACGGTGAATTAAGATTATGGGTAAGAAAGATCCTGCATGGAAATATGGCACATGACCCACTGGAGTTAATAAAGCTCATTTATATGTGGAATGCAATTTTGTAAGAAAATTTGCAAAGGAGGATTACAAGATTAAAAAATCATCTTGTGGGAAATCATGATAACGTCGAGGCTTGCAAAAAAGTACAAGCGAAGTGAAGGAAGAGATTGCTTCATATATGAAGAAAAATTTGGACTCGAGGAGGAAAGACAAAGAGATGAAGTGAAAAAATACAAAGTGGGTCTTATTATGGTAGTCATCCATCCTTGGGAATGGGAGGTTCAAGCGTGGGTAGTGCCTCAGGAGGGGAGTTCGGGGACCCGTGGGATGATTTGTTGTGGATGTTGATCTTTGGTGATGATGATCTTCTTCTGAGGCGTCAAGTATTTTCAAAGGAGGCTCGTAATGCGATCTGTCTTGATATAGGTCGATTCTTCTTTGAAAGCAGGATTCCCTTGATGTTCTTGATAGTCCTTCATTTATAAATATGTCGCCGATCTATTGGGAACTATGGTGCGTGCTTTGAAACCCCCCCCACCCCATCTGAGCTTAGCTCTTGGATATGAAGGAGGAAGAAGAAGACTACAAAGGCCTTTGTTGAGGAGGTCAAAAAGACTTGGGCACATCTGGGGTGTCGATCTTGTCGGATGGTTGGAAAGATATTAAGGGAAGGCGACTAATAAATTTTCTTGTAAACAACCCCATGGGGGCTGTATTTTTAAAATCATTGATGTATCGATGCGATTAAAGATGCTACTTTGATGTTTAAACTACTTGATGAGGTTGTTGAGGAAGTGGGAGAAGACCTTGTCATTCAAGTAGTCACGGACAATGCATCAAATTATAAAGTGGCGGGAAGGATGTTAATGGAGAAGAGGCCACGTATGTAGTGGACCTTGATGTGCCGCGCATTGCATTGATTTGATGCTTGAGAAGCTTGGGGAGTTGCCTCGACATAAAAATGCTTTGACAAAGGCAAAGAAGGTAATTACTATTATTATTATTTGGATCTAATTTTTTATTCAATGAATACTTGAATTATTATTATTTTTTTATTCATTATGTAGGTAAGCAACTTCATATATAATCATGGATGGGTCTTGGCATTGATGAGGGCAAACACTAATAAAGACCTTGTTGACCCGGTTTGCCACTAGATTTGCCCTTTGCTTATTTAACTTTGCGAGTGTCATAGTTTGAGAACTGACCTTTGGAGGCTATGTTTACATCTGAGGAGTGGGCAAATTGTGCTTGGGCAAAAAAACACGAAGGTAAGAGGCGAGAAAAATCATCTTGAGTGATAGGACTTTTTGGGGTAGTGTGGGATATCTGATTAAGACCACAAAACCTCTAGTAGGTGTATTGAGGATGGCGATTAGGAGAAGGTCTTGGGAATGAGATTTTATATGGTGCCATAGACAATGCAAAAGAAGAGATTGCAAAAATACGGATAATGAGGAGGGGCCTATAAAGAGATATGGAGCATAATAGATGCTAAGTGGGATAATCAGTTACATCGGCATTTGCCTGACTGCTCTTGCATATTATTTGAATCCTCGGTTTCAATATGAAGATAATTTCTATGCCAATCACGGAAGTTAAAGTGGGATTGTACTCATGTATGGACAAGCTTATTCCTAATCTTTGTGGAAAGAGAAAGGTGATTTGCAATTGGATGCATTAGATTGAGGCGAGGTTATTTGGCTACAAATGCGAAACACGTGTAAGCGTGCTCCCGATGAAAATCCAGTTGATTAATGTTGGTTATGCTTTCATTTTGATTAAGCGTGTACGATAAGATTGACATATGTTTTAATATTGATCCGGTGATTGGTGGATCGCATATGGAGATGAAGCTCGAAATTAAGAAACTTTGCGGTGAAGATTACGAGTTTAACTTGCTCATCTTGAGGTGTGGCGTAATTGGAGTACTTTCGATCGGTATTTATTAGATATAATCATATAAATCATTTATTAAGATTTTATGAGATCGACATTATCACTAATGCTAAATTACTTGTAATATAGATACATACAAAGAGAAGGAATCGACTTTTACGCATCCGGGCTTAACTTCGTTTGGCTTACATTATGTCTGAACAAAAATTGAAAGATCGGCATCTCAAGAAAAGGCATTAATGGAAGAAGAAGATCCATTGGTTGTTGAAAATGTGCCATCGATAGTGAGTGGATTGATTGGGGAAATGATGAAAATATATCTGGGATGACTTACGGAAATGATGATATGGAGGAGGGTGAAAGGATTCGTGGGAATGAGAAGCAGGTTGGGGAGAAGAGGCGAGGAGATTACACTTGGAGAGGCGAGGGCTCGGGGAACAAGTAGTAAACAAGGAAGTCAAAAAGAAAGAAACACTTTGCCATCAAAAACTATGTCGAAAGGTTAGTGTCATTACTTAAGTTGCCTTTAAAGTGTTCTTTAAAAAACATATTCATTTCGATTAAATATATATTCACTTGTTTATTTATAGATAAAGGGAAGGGATTGCAATTGGTTGATGAAGAAACTGAGTTTGAGGATCTTAGCCTTTGCTTATGATGAGGGAGGATGGCGGAAGCAATTAGATACGATGATGATTCCATGGAGGATCCTCTTAGTGATGATAGTGATGATGGTGATGGGGATGATGATCTAGGATTTGATCCATTATTCAAGCCGCTAGATACAAATGATACATTACTTACATAGTGATGGATGATCACTATATAAGTACTTGATGATATTATGTTGTTTTGATGTTTTGTAATGATACATTACTATGGTTATTTATGTCTCCTATGCGTTGATGAATTATTTTTGATTTTATAGTATTTTTTCATAATTTTTTGGGACTTTTATGTCTTTAAATCCTTAATTGTAATGATGAATCACCGATCTTAGCTTTTTTGAACATTTATGATTTTGAATGCAAGTAGAACTAAAGTTTTTCATAATGTCAAAAACAACCCAATTTTCCCAGGGGTTCCAAATCTAATTTTATGTCAGTTTAATAATGTTCTTTATTGTAATTTAATGCGAGACAATCTGCCTATTGATGGGCTTGTACAAACGCATTAGGATGCACTATGATTGTGTTGCCAACGGAACACACTCAACCCAGAGGGAATTAAAAGGCCTTGGCAACATGCAGAACCTAGAAAAAAGAGAACAATGCAATATATTTAGATGAAAAATAAGGAGATAAACCTCAATTTATCTATCTTAGGGAAAATATAAAGAATCAAAACAAGTTGTGGGTCTCACTAATAGAGGTCATTGGGAAGAGGTGGGACGAGTTCCTATAGATGCACTCTAGAGCTGGCAAAATTGTGAACTTATCCATTAACACGTCCACCAACCCATGATTAAATGGGTAAGATTATCCACTTATTTTTAAATGGTTATTAATGGGTTGGGTTTTTATTGGGTAATTAAATAAATGGGTTGAATCGTGGATCGATGTGGGTAAATTACATCAACGCTGCCAACTCTCCATCTCTAATCTCTATAACTATCAATAAGCAGACATGGCGGAGGCAAACAAGAACAGCCCTTTTGGCTCCCTCACATGTAATATGGAGGATTCTATTATTTACACATTTACGCATCTCCAATCAATGGTCATCCGCCAATAATTTCAGTAATTAATCCTCATTGTAATATATACATACATATATATATATATATACACACACACACACACACACACACGATATAGATATGTAACAAACACACTACAGAGTAAAAAGAAAAGGGAAATAGATGAAGAAAGTCAGTTAATCATCCGTTCCGACACTCCCGAACTAGCTATGAAGACCCTTACCACCAGTGTTCTAAAAATCGTTAAGCGGACCTAGGCATTTTTCTCGGCGGAATAAGCGTTTTCTTAAGCGCTCTCATTTATTTATTTTTCGATTGTACATACTTGCTATACTATAAAAAAACATATAGTAGATTTAGTTTTTTCAAACTTTACATGAAACATTACCAAAAAAATCTTTTAAGACTTGACAAATTCATTTAAGTTATAGTGGAGCTTCAAAGTCAAGATTTGATTCTGTCTCGGCGGGGGCATAGGTGTCCAGCCAAATCGATAGAGGACCGCCTAGCGCTTAGGCGGGAATTTTTAGAACACTACCAAAGACATGATTTGTTGTTACTGTTTAAAACATTAAAAAATTAAGTTGTGGTTTCTATATGGGTTGATAGGTTTAACCCGTATCCATTTAAAATTATCCATATTCAACCCATTTAATATTATCCATTTATTACCAGCCCATTATTGATCCATTACCCACTAAATCAACCCATTTGCCACCTCTAATGCAATCCAAGGTCAAAAGCATTTGTTGCTCACTAAAGCCGCCTGCCCAACCATTCTAATGGTATATCCAAAGATAAATTCATACAACTGATGTTAGGGTGAAAAACAGAAGGAAAAGATGACTACCATTAAACTCATATGTTAGAACACTACCTATTTTTCCAAGTTGTAAAAACTTTTACATTAGTAGACAATCAATATCCCAAATTACTTTTGGCAACTTTTTTTTTGGATAACCGAAGAAATTGTTTATTAAATGAAAAGAGAGACTTAGGGGTGTGTAACCGGTAAATACCAGACCAAACCATACCCGTACCGAAATTAGTCAAATTTTGATACCGATATCGGTACCAATTGAAGTAGATATCTTGAAGCAGGTTCTTTGGTTCGATCTCACAGGTTTTTCTTGAATAAATACTGAAAATTAATATAATTATTATTTTATTATTTTTATTATTATTATTAATATTTTTTATTATTATTATTATTTTTATTAATATTATTATTTTTTTTATTATTATAATAATTATTTTATTATTATTATTATTAATTACTTATTAATACAAAAAATTGAAAAACCTAGAGTATATATTTAGCATTTGCGGTTCGGTAATACCGAACCATAAAAACTTTATACCGAAACCGAAAAACCGGTATATCTGGATTTTTTTGTCTAAAACGAATAGGTTCTTTTTATCAGATCGAACCTACCGATTGATCCGATCAAAAAAGCCCGAAAATCATGCACACCCCTAGAGAGACTACAAGTATACATGTGACAAGTAGTTATGCGGAGCAATAAAAGGATAAAAAGAATAATAATTAAACGAGATAAAAAGAAGGGGACATCAGACCTCGAAGGAAACAGGTAAAACCCAAGTTTCAATGAAAGAAATTTTTCAAAAAGGAAGAGGTGGATAATATCCATGAAAAAAAATGTTGAGATAATTTTAACCACCGAAAACAATGACCTTAAATGGTTGATTATTTGGCTTCTAGATATCTAGATCCATTGGTGGCTTATCCTTTAAAATGATCTATTAAAAGGATCTAATAATTACATAAGATATTATGAGCATATTCTTAATCTTATAGAAACTGGTTATGTTGATTTTGAACATTTTTATAGAGGAGAAAAAGATAAAAATGCTCCATTTTCCTTCTCTAAAGCATATTTTAAAAATATGCTTAATCCCACTGATTGGGGTCTAGATCCTAATAGGTCTAGAAAAATGTTTGCTTATCTTAATATGAATTTCAATTACTGGGATTATAAAGATGCTTGGAATTTTTGCTTCTATTACGAGAACCCTCAAAAGAAGCATACCTGATTCTTTAGATTTTCCCCTGAATTGGCTAAAAGTGAAATCCCTAATTGGTCCATCCATTGGTGGATGAGATTTCGGATACACTGCCTACTGAAATACATGAGATGTATTTGGAATATAAAAAATTTAATCCTCATCTTAAAGATGCTAAGGTCTCAAAAGGTCTTCCTATGTTTAAATTCTTTTTGAATTACGATATGCCTTGGATTTGGGCATGGAAGTTTGGTTCCATTATGCATGAAGTGGACTTCCCTCTTTAACTAGGAATTCCTTTGCAAGTGG
Organism: Panax ginseng; assembly: GCA_020205605.1. Lineage (NCBI taxonomy): Eukaryota > Viridiplantae > Streptophyta > Magnoliopsida > Apiales > Araliaceae > Panax > Panax ginseng. The sequence continues at coordinate 101,583,545 of CM035150.1, forward strand.
TGGGTAAAATGGTCCACAAAAGATACAGTTAAAACTAAAAGATATAACAATTTTTAAAGAGATGCCTAAAAGATATCAGAAAGAAAAAGAGAAACAAGATCTTAAAGATCCTTTAAAAAATTTAAAAAATCAAATAGAAGAAAGTTATCCAACAGCCAGTAAAACAGAAATAAAGAATATGATGTTAAAGGTTCTGGCTAAACAATTGGATTCTGATGAAGAAAATGAAGGAGATATATCTCAATGCTCTCTGCTAAAAGCAATAAAAGCAGTAAACATCATTGTTCTAAAAATCCCCGCCTAGGTCCACCTAGTCCCCGCCTAGGTCCGCCTAGGCCCCACCTAGGTGCTAGGTCCCCTTGGCGCCCCACCTAGGTGCTAGGTCCCCGTTGGCGTCTCGCCTAAGTGCTAGACCCCCCAGGCGCCTCACCTAGGACCAAAGCGGCAAAAAAATTAATTCAAGAAATTAGGTGGGGCTTAGGCCGGTCTATGCGGAGAGATTTTTTTATTTTAATAACTACCCAAACCAGATCTGGATATATTTATTTTTTTAATGATTTACCATGTTCATAATACAGGTTGTAGCATATCAAATCACAACAAGAAGTGAACAATATCAAGTCAAAATGGATAATTTTATTATAGTTGTAATTTTTTGAACTTGAACCAACTTCAAATTATATAAATGATGATACATTTGTAATATTTAGTTTAATTCAATACAGTTTTTAAATTTATGTTTAGTTTCTTAAGTTTAAATATGGAATTAAATTATTGAAATTTTAAATTTTATTAATTAATAGCAATCTTGTTTACAAATTTATAAATAAAACTAATACGCTAAAAATATGTTTGAACTTTGAACAATTGCATGTTTGTTTTTGAACTTTGACATTAGCAGCAATATGGATGTGTTTGAACTTTAAGCAAAGGTCTTTATTATCTTTATTATAGATTGTTTTGCTTTATATTATTGTTTTGTTTGGATAAATGTAAGTTAAAATATTAAAATTGGCTTAAAATAAAAAATCCCGCCTAAGCCCCTGGCCGCTCGCCTTTTAGAACATTGGTAAACATTATTCAATCTCTTCTGACACAGAAGAAACAGATGATGAGACAACAGAAGAATTTGATGCTAAAATGTAAAAAGATTATCAATGGTGAGGATAAGGATAATATAGAGTTGGATACCCAACCCGAAATACATGCACATGTCGATCTGTCTTAAAGATAAAGATAAAGCTAAAAAGCAAAAAGCAAAAGGTAAGAATAAAGTCACAGGCACTCCTTCTGACAAAGACTAAAAGTTATCATGGCTTACGTCTCACTTCAATAATTTAGGATTGTATAGTTGCTGATAGCCTATTATATATTGTGGCCTTGCGTTCAGTTGTAAGCAGGCTCCCTTAGAATCTTTTCTTTTCTCTCTTCATTGTTTTCTTTCTATAATCTTGTTGCTGCACTTGCGCTTGCACATATTGATTGAAATAAAAAGAAAGGCTACCATAGAATCTCCAAGTAAGACTTAGTTTGTCAGCATTCAGCATCACAGATATTGCTAAACTGCTCTTGATTCATCAAGTAGTAACAACGGAACCATATGAACTCAACTACGCGACTCTAAAAAGAAATCAACACAATCAGGGAATGTCAAAACAACCCAATATGATTCCCAGTTCTGAGTATCTTCCATGTTACAAGTCTAATTGTGCTTAGCTGTTCAGTTTAATCCAATGTTCTTTATTGTAATTCAATGCGAGACAATCTGCCTATTGATGGGTTTGTACAAATGCACTAGGATGCACTATGATTGTAAAGCTTAAAGCTTTGTCTCCTCTATTATTGAAGTCTGATATCATGGCTTACGTCTCTCTTCAATAATTTAGGATTGTATAGTTGCTGATAGCCTATAATATATTGTGGCCTTGCATTCAGTTGTAAGCATACTTCCTTAGAATCTTTTCTTCTCTCTTCATTGTTTTCTTTCTATAATCTTGTAACTGCATTTGCGCTTGTACATATTGATTGAAATAAAAAGAAAGGCTACCATAGAATCTCCATGTAAGTCTTAGTTTGTCAGCATTCAGCGTCAAAGATATTGCTAAACTGCTCTTGATTCATCAAGTAGGAACCGCGGAACCATATGAATGCAAGTAAGAACTAAAGTACTTCTAACAAGAAATCAACACAATCAGGAAATGTCAAAACAACCCAATATGATTCCCAGTCCTGAGTATCTTCCATGTTCCAAGTCTAATTGTTCTTAGCTGTTCAGTTTAATCCAATATTCTTTATTGTAATTCAATGTGAGACAATTTGTCTATTGATGGGTTTGTACAAACGCACTAGGATGCACTATGATTGTGTAGCCAACGGAACACACTCAACCCAGAGGGAATTAAAAGACTTTGGCAACATGCAGAACCTAGATAAAAAGAGAACAATGCAATATATTTAGATGCCAAGGAGATAAACCTCAATTTATCTATCTTAGGGAAAATATAAAGAATCAAAACAAGACGTGGGTCTCACTAATAGAGGTCATTGGGAAGAGGTGGGACAAGTTCCAATAGATGCAATCTAGAGCTGGCAAAATTGTGAACTTACCCATTAACCCGTCCACCAATCCATGATTAAATGGGTAAGATTATCCACTTATTTTTAAATGGTTATTAATGGGTTGGATTTTTATTGGGTAATTAAATAAATGGGTTGAAATGTGGGTCGATGTGGGTAAATTACATCGACGCTGCCGACTCTCCATCTCTAATATCTATAACTATCAATAAGCAGACATGGCGGAGGTAAACAAGAACAGCCCTTTCGGCTCCTCACATGTAATATGGAGGATTCTATTATTTACACATTTATGCATCTCCAATCAATTGTCATCGTTCCCATCGTTTTTGTATTTACCGCCGATAATTTCGGTCATTAATCTTCGTTGCAATATATATATATACACACACACACACATGATATAGATATGTAACAAACACGCTACACAGAGTAAAAAGAAAAGGGAAATAGAAGAAGAAAGTCAGTTGATCATCCGCTCTGATACTCCCGAACTAGCTATGAAGACCCTTACCAGAAACTAGTTTTCTAAAAATCGTTAGGCGAACCTAGGCGGCAGAGGTGGCACCAAGCACCTAGGCAGTGCCTAGGCATTTTCCTCGACGGACTAGGCGTTTTAGTTTTTTAAAACTTTACATGAAACATTACCCAAAAAATTCTTTTAAGACTTAACAAATTTATTCAAGTTATAGTGATGTTTCAAAGTAGAGATTTGATTCTACCTAGGCGGGAGCCTAGGTGTCTAGCCAAATTGAGGCGATAGAGGACCGCCTAACACCTAGGCGGGAATTTTTAGAACACTGCCAAAATATGATTTGTTGTTACTATTTAAAACATTAAAAAATAAAGTTGTGATTTGTATATGGGTTGATGGGTTTGACCTATATCCATTTAAAATTATCAATATTCAACCCATTTAATATTATCCATTTATTACCAGCTATCCATTACCCACTAAGATTTATCCATTACCAACTAAATCAACCCATTTGCCACCTCAAATACAATCCAAGGTCAAAAGCATTTGTTGCTCACCAAAGCCACCCGCCCAACCCCATTCTAACAGTATCCAAGGATAAACTCATTCAACTAATGTTAGGGTGAAAAACGGGAGGAAAAGATAGCTACCATTAAACCCATATGTTAGAACACTAACTATTTTTCCAATAGACAATAAATATCCCAAATTACTTTTGGTAACTTTTTTTGGATAAAACGAAGAAATTGTTTATTACTCCCTTCGTCCAAGGATAAAAAGCCCTGGTTGACTTTTTGCGCATATTAAGAAAGAGAATAAAATGACAAAATTGTCCATATTTAAATTCCCATTTAATTGCATAGTTTTCTGCACATTACTAGTGATGCTCCATAAATATGCATAGAGAATAGAAATATAACAATTAATAATAAGGGTATTATAGGTAAATTATTGTAAAAAATAAATTATTTAAGGTAAGTAGACATTTAACCTGGGACTACCTGAAATAGTAATAAACTTTTATCCTGGACGGAGGGAGTAGATGAAAAGAAAGACTACAAGTACACGTGACAAGATAGAGAGAATACTTTGTCCATTGTTGTTGTTGATGATGTCTTCGATCGATATCTTCCACAGATTCTTCTCACTGCTCTTATAATTATAGAGATTGATAACTTCCGATAATCGATCGCTATTAATCCCCACATTCTCCACAACTGCTGTTTACTATGAACCACGTTCTTGAATGTTTATTTCTTAATCAATTTGTCCATCACAGTGTCTTCATCTAGCTTCCCTGGTCCTTAATAGGGCCAAATGACTATTTTCCCCTTAATTATTAATTATTTACTATCTTATAAGATGGGGTATTCTTGTAATATGTTCAGCACTTCAACTAATGATTAATTTTACTATATAACAAAATTATGATCCAAACAGATGGTTTGATATTTGAAAAATCATGAAACTATGTTCAACTATCATTTCTTTTGCAGAATCAAATTTTAGACAGTAAGCCCTTTGAGCACTTGTTCAAAAGAAATACAGCCAGACACTTACTGAGACCGCATGCATCTTTGAATGTTATTCCTCTTCCTCGTGGAAAAAAGAGGCAAGGCATAGTTGTCATGGCGTCTCCATAGTGTCGCCTAGGAAATGCCTAGGCAACGTGGCGCTGGAGAAGGGCAAGATGACGCTGTCCAAGCTGTCAAGGCTCACATCTTGATAGCTGACCAAAGTTAAGTGATTAAGTCATTTTTTACCCGTGGCTCATCATAACCTATGAACTTTTCCAATTACCCAACCCATGACCCTACTCCTTTGAATGAGAGTAATGCTCGTGAGGGAGATGTAAATGATTTCATACTTGATGCATTTGCTAGAGCTATGACTAGAGACTAGGGTAGAGAGTGGAGACTTTAATTTTGGCTTGATGTGTGGTGTAATTTATTACTTATTTGACTTGTAATGTGGTGATGGGTGATGACTTGATTGATTCTTTATTTTCTACGTGGTGTTTGTTGACTTGTTCTACTAGTTTTTAATGTCAAGTGTTTTATTTTTGAATTTTGATTGTAAAGTATTCATATAGTTGTATTTTAAATGGTATTCCATGGTAGGCGCCCTATCGCCTAGGCTTTTTGGTGGTCAACTACCGCGCGTCTAGTCGTGGCGTCGTTACAACTATGAATATAATTATAGGTTTCTTGTCCTCATTTAAAGTACCATCTCCACAACTTTATGGAGCACAAATTAAATTTAATGCTGAGGAGAAGATTTAATTTTCCAAAGTCAAGGAGCTTCAGGGTGCAGACCATGAGCTAGAAACAAAATATCTTATATGAAAAAACAAATAAGGTTTTGAACTAAGTGCAATGATACAATGGATATAAATTTGAATCGGGTACGAAATCCCAAATGCTTAGTAAACTAGGGTTTTTATAAATAATGGTGTCATTATTTATTGTGAATTGCCATAACTGATTACTTACTTAAAAAAATAGAAATAAATAACTGAATGCAATAAGAAATCCAGTCTATCATAATGGCAAAGAGAAATGAAAAATTAGTGGCCAACAGTTGATTAAGGTTCTAACAGTAATGAAATATCAATTATCATGAAAAAGTCAAGGACTGAGAAAAGAGTACCAGTCCAACAGGTTAAACAGCAAGGTCTTGTTCTTTAGCTTTCATCAGCCATTTGAGAGTACCCTCTAATGTTGAGTAAGCAGAAACATCTGTCAGACTCTTACTCTCCACAGCGTAGTCAAATACTTCATAAGCCTCAGAAACCCTTCCATTCCTACAAAGTGCCCTCACAAAGGTCCCATACGAACCTGTTTCAAGCTTCATATCACCTGCTTTCATTACTCCAAATAATTCGATACCCTTCTCCAACAATCTTGCTTTACACAAACCATGAAGCAATGTATTGTATGTGCACGAATTCGGGCTACATCCTTCTCTTCCATCTCCCCCAACAATTTCAATGCACCCAATGCATTCCCCTCCCTACACATCCCATTCATCAACGACGTATAAGTAACTGCATCTGGAAAATGTCCCATTTCAGCCATTATATTCAGAAACTTCCTTGCATCCTTAACCCTCCCTGATTTCGACAACCCATAAATCAAAGTATTGAAAGTCACAATATCAGGCTTAACTCCTTCGTCCTCCATCGTCTTATAAACCTTTAAAACCTCACCTCCTTGACTCAACATACAATAACCGTTCATAATTGTGTTGTAAACATAACAATCAGGCTTAAACCCTTCCTCACTCAAAACACCTAACAACCGGGTGGCCTCACGAAGATTCTTGGTGTTACAGACATTATTGATCATGATTGTATATGTCACCAAATCAGGCTTTATATCAAATCCCTCCCTCATTTCTTTGATGAAACAATTGACAGTGCTCAAAGATCTGTTTTTGCACAAATGCTTGATAAGGAAGTTATAAGTATACGTATCGGGTGGGGAGTGTTTGAGGGATAATTCTTTGATGAGTTCAATGGCTTCTTCGGACTTGCCCCAAGAGCAGAGGGCACGGATAGCAATATCCGTGGTGACTTTATCGGGCGGAAATCCATGGGAGGCCATGAGATTGAGGGCTTTGTGCACAGACGAGAGGGACGAAGAATCTGTTGATTTGCAGGAGTTGGATAGGAGGATGTGGTAAGTGGATCGGTCAGGGGAAAAGGACGGGTGGGTTTTGATCATGTAATTGAGGAGAGAGAAAGAGTCTTGGACTGTGGAGATTGAGGAGAATGATTGAAGAATGTTGTTGTAGAATCTGAGGTCAAGTGGGAAATTGGGGGCGGTGTTGGTGGAGATGTGAGAATTGAAGAGGGATTTGGCATCGGAGAGGTGAGGGGAATGGAAGGTGATTGCTGGGATTTGGGAGGTGGGAGGGGTTTTGGGAGGCGCGTGTTTTTTGGGGGGGAATTTCTTGGGGAAATGACGATGAGGAGCAATTTGAGCTTGGTTCGAAGATTGTTCAGGGTTTTTGATGAGTGTGGATGCTGGGAATTTAGCTCCTCTCATAGATGGCGGTATCTTCCCCATTTTCCCTCTATTCCTCCTCCAGCAGTTGATAGTTACAGTCTTGTTCCGGTTAGGGTTTTTGCAGGGTTTAAGAGGGAGAGAGCCGTGTGTATGGATCTTCAGAATGATTAGTTGATTACTATCATATGAGGGGTGAGGCCGTGAATTGGCCCAACAAAGCAATTAGCCTAGCCTTGTCCAATAAATGGGATGGAAATGATATTTCTACTATATAATTTTGATATTTTGATATTTTTATATGTGCTCCTCTCATATAAAAATACGACTCACTACTCTCTTATTTTTATATGTACTCCTCTCAATCGGTACCAATATCCGTACCCTATTTTAGATCATATTTTTTACCCGTGAACACCTTTAATTTAATACAAGGGTATTTTGGGGGGCTTGTTTGAAAAGGTCTCCAAATTGATTGGACATCACAAAATTGACCCAGTATATCTCATTTGATTATATATATATATATATATATATATATATATATATATATATATATATATATATATATATATATATATACGATAAAAGATTAAAAGTATTTCTTTAAATAAGATTCTTCCTTAAATAAGATTTCTCATCTTAATAAGATTCTTTTATTAAAACTAAATCGTTTTTATGGTGGTATTTTTTTTTAAATATGCGGTGACATTGTATTTATAAAAATATCACCGCGTCCTCCAAAAAACCACGTAGCTTTTAATAAAAGAACGTTATTTAAGGAGAAATGTTATTTAAGGAGAACGCTGATAATCTGACAAATATATATATATATATAAAAAAGCTTATTATATGACGACTTAATTCACTCCTCCAGGTTCATTTGTAGAAAGTTCGAGTTATATATATATACCTCTTTCGTTGTTTTTTATTTGTCGTTTTAAAGGGTGAAATTTATTTCTTTTTTATTTGTCATTTATAAATTTTAAAGAAATATTAATGATTTAATTTTTTTTATTACTCTTACGTTAAATACTTATTTGTTTCACTTTTATCTTTTTCAATAATTTTTAGAATGGTGATATGAAATTTTATAACCTCTTTGATTTATCCATTAATTGCATTTGTCTTTGTTTTTCTCATAAAACGTCGAGAAAAAAAGAACTGATGGAGTAATATATGTTCCTAAAAAACGCTAATTGAGGGAGGAAAACTGAATAAAAAATACGATGAAAAGAATCTAATTAATCCACATTTAAGACTTAAAATTTTGACTAGTCTAACATTACCCAATTATTTATGATAACCACTACGATGAAAGCATGATTAATTCAAAGTCATTTAAGAAATCTAAGTTAGTGCAAGAATCAAACCACAAGAACCACCTCCCCCAAGATCTGCACGGTTTCCAAATAAAGTTTTGGAGTAGTTTGCATGTCAAAAATGAATTCGGATTCGGTTCTTCTCCAATATGTTTTTCATTCAAATTTTTTTTTTGATACATATTAATTGAAAATAATAATTTCACAGGATAAAAATAATACTCCAATAAATAAATGTATAGTATGAACGATAACCCCCCCCCCTCTCTCTCTATATATATATATATATATGAATTATTGAGATTGATTAATATTTTGCGATTCAATTAATGGTCACTACGACAATTTAATTGGGGTCTAGCAGATTTATTAGTAAATCGGATATAATATGTGAATCATTGTAGAGCGTGTGTCAAATTTAATAAATCTGAGTATATGGTGTCTATTATTTTTTGTCATCTGTTTTTTTGTGAGATTAGTGTGATTCTTTCTTAAATTCTAATATGAATTTAAAACTTTTTGAAAGCTAGGTAGAAAGAGAGAAAATAGTGAGAGATCGAGGGTGGTGACGTTCGAATTTGGATGTTCCATTTTAGTGATATTTCGATCAATATTGAACTCATGTCCCTACCGCTACGTACGTTGAAGGTTTGAAAGTTGAAGAAGATGAAGGCTTCTAGAATGTAGTTACGTTATATTACACGTAGATGACTAGTGCGCTGATGCGACCAACAACAAATCGGGCAAAGGTACAAAAATATCCCTGATGTTTATACGGATGTCCTACTTTTATCTTAAATTAATTTTTTTTTCAAAAATACTTTTAACGTTACAAAATTCAGTCCAATTATGCCCCTCTCGTTAACAGACTTGCCACCGAGGCAAATAGAGCAAACACGTGGACAAAATTTACTGACGGAGCAAAAATAATTTATTTTTTTTCTCTTTCTTCTCTCTTTCCTCTTCCATTCTTCTCCCTTTTCCTCTCTCTCTTTGTTCTTTCTTCTTCCTCTGTTCTTCACCAATCTCCAGCATACTCACAGTAGCAACAAACAGTCATCGAACCACCATGAACGCTGGTAGTTCACAGCATAAACATCATAGAATTCGGCCAATTAAACCAAAAAAAATCGGCAGTAGCCCAGAAAAACAAATGCCAGAAGATTCCAACCCCATCAGCCTGCTTACCTCTGCTTCCAAAATCTATAGCTATTACCTAGGATCACAAAATTCTCAACTGCTTACCTCTGCTTCCATGGCACGAAGTTCATTGTACCACTCAGAATCATCAGCCTCTATATGGTTTGCTCCGAGCGATGCAACTGAAAGACTCAGGGAAAAAAGCGGAGGTCTAAGAGGATACTCCATGAAGATCTTAACCTGCCATAACAGATGTTAGTGAATCATTAATTGGTCAACAATGAAATAGGAAAGATTCTATAAAAATCAAAATGGAAAGGAACCAAAGCAAATGTAATCTACCTTGGCTTTTAACTTCATGTTCCTATCACCAATATCCATTATTCTGTTCAAAACAAGATGATATTCCTGGACTCCACAATCTACCCATGAGTAATCTACAACCTCAACTCCTCCCATCCTGAGTGTACTTCCGGTATCCTGCTCAATTTGTACTGGCTCATCCAGTTCACTACCCGAATCTAGAATGAGATCTAAGTCTTCATCATTCTTTCTAAAACTCAATGATTTTCCTTTGCTGATTGGAGATGTGAAAAGGGATCAAAGAGATCTTTCTAAATCTTCAAAGCAAGCAAATATGAAAAGGGATCAAACAACCCATGAATTTGCAGCAATAAACAGAGGAATTTAAGATTAGAAGGGAATTGCAGCAATAAACAGAGCAATAAACCAGATCTGTGTCTGTGGCTTTATCCGCTTCACGCGGCGGCGATGTGTGGTGGGCCCGCTGGTCCTGGGACTAACGCAAGTGGAATTACTGGTGGCGCCACCGGTGGTTCTGGGAGTTTAGAGAGAGAAATGAGCATACGAGGCAAATAGAGAGAGGTTCTATGGCAGTTCGGGAACTCAGATCTGTTTTTTTATTTTAGAATTCTATAAAGAAGAACAGAGAGAGATAAAAAAAATAGGGAGAAGAAAGGAAGAGAAAAGGGAGAAGAAAGAAAAAATATATATATATATTTTTGTCACGTGTCAATCGTTTAGTAAGTCCATTTGTTTAGTTGGATTTTTTTTTAATGAGAGGGGCATAATTGATTTTGAATTTGTAACGTTAAGAGTATTTTTAAAAAAAAAAATAATTTAGAGTAAAAGTAAGATATCAAAGTAAACATTAGGGATATTTTTGACCTTTTCCCGCAACAAATCAGCATGGTGACGTTTTTATGTATATCACCCAGCACTTGTACTGATTTGTTTCAACTAATATATATATATATATATATGAACTGATCAATTATATATACGGCAGTTAGCTAGACTTGGACTTTTTGTCTATCTAATTAATATTGGACGACCTAGTACACAATTCTTTTTAATACTAATACACTGCTAGCATATGTTCTTCTGACTCCTCATACACACACATTTATTTAATTGAAATTAATGAAAAATGCCTTCTATATATATATATATATATAGCGAGAGAGAGGTTAATGAATGAACTAAATTAATGTTGAAGGTACATGCTTGTAAATGGAGGGTTTGGTTCAGTGCTCAGCTAACTACGTACCTTTGTCTCCCAAAAGCTTCTTAGAGCAAGCAGCATTTGTGTATGGTGAAAGGGTGTCAATCATTTATGGAAATACAAGGTATTCTTGGAGACAAACCCATGAAAGATGCCTCAAGCTTGCCTCTGCTCTATCCCTATTGGGAATTAGACGCGGCCATGTTGTAAGTTTTCTTGATTCATCTGCGTGCATCTTACACCATTAACGTCGAGGATCTTCTGTGGCGTCCAATTCACGTAAACGTCTCGATCGATCCTCAAGACAAGAAACACTTCAGAACACTACAAGCGGCGACGGTTCCGTCTGAGGATAAATTTCGGCGTGAGAATTAGTAAGATATGTTTACAAGGTTAACAATGGAGTAATATCTTTAGTGTCAGAGAGAGATAATAAATATCGGTTGTGTGTATGTGAGAGAATATGAAAATCAAAATGTATGAAACGCACTGCCACAGGCGATGGCTTCCTTCTTTAGGTTATACTATCTTTGCTTGGATTATTGTGCCACCCACACTCTTACCGACACCCCTACGATCGATGGGCTCGCTGAGCGTATAAGGTTTATCTCACCGCTTTTGGCGGCCTTTTTTTTATCATGCGGGTCATTTATGATCCCATCCACATTAATACATGACGGAGCCTGGTATTTGTCGTGCTTTTAATCATCACAAGTCAAATGTGAGATATTAAAATATCTAATGGAATTCGATCCTTTCGGACCAGGCTTTACTTAAAGATTAAAACGGATATAATATGGTGGTGGGCAATTGACTGACTTTCACGGATTAATAATAGAGGCCCCATAGATTGTTTATGTGAATAGACCCAATGTACCTGGCCCAAAGATAGAAAATATCACGACCCAACATTGCCCCCTAGTTTTTTGTTAAACAGAATGTTTAGTAGAAAACTATGAATGGCCCAAGATAGTTTACTAAAGGTCCATAGTAGGAGATAATTGAAGTGTACCCAATAGCTGTTCACGAAATGAAAGGAGAAGAGAATGGAGGCCCAAATCAGAAAAGCCTATCGAATAGATACATGAACCTTTAACCGGACCCTTCCCATTCAAATTCCAAATCATTACTAACATTTAATGGTAGGCCTTGAACACCGTGTGGCAAGTCGATTATAAAAGGTAACTTTACCAATCTTGTGATTTTACACCGCCCATTTGAATTTCGATGCGCCTTCCGAACTCTCCGACTTTTTTCGAACTTTCTTCTTTCTTCTGCAACTAATCAACAATGGCTTCCCGGGATTACGCATGAAGCTGCTCTCCTATATTGGTAACCTCACTCACGCGGTGTTCCACCAAATCCTACCCGCTGCTTTCATGAAGGAGCATTGACCTTTGAACCAGAAGGGGTGAAATCGATAAGAACCCTCCCCAAAAAATCCCAAAACCCCTCCGAATACTACAGAATATCGAAAGCGATTTCGCGTGACGCCAATACTCCTCGATCGTCACGGAAATTTGAACTAAAGAGGATTCGGTCTCAATACCACATCCCAGATACCCATGCAATTTAGGGTTCTAGATCCGGTGAAAAGATGTACCAGCGGCGAGGAAGGTTGGGCCGATCGTTCACGTGACTCTGTTGGAGAAGGGGTTCGTTCCCTTTCAGATATCTTCATAGTAACCTTCTTTGGGGTTTCTAGGGGTGGGGTTCGCATAACTAATCTTAGAACTTCATACATTCACATCTTGGCCTTCGTGGCCTTACGCCATGAATTGGGCGTGGAACCCTCCCTGGACTCTTCTTCACGATTATACAAAATAAGTACAATCTAGGGAGAAGGGTTCAAGGCATTAAGAAGCATTCTAGAAGTCAGAGAGAAGTTCGAGAGGCGTTATTTGGTGAACACGCCTTCGAGCAGCAGTGGCATGAAAAGTGGTTCTACGTCAAAGGCCCCAAATCTCTTCCCTACCGAATCGGGCCCTTTGACGAGAAGATCTCTCAATGACTTTGGAGACATTTTGAAGAAAGAGAAATAGAAATGATGGAACTTTTTGACAATTTCCCCAAGGAGGAGTGGAAGTATGGACTCCTCTAGAAGCAAGCATGGTTATATGACCATAAATGTAAGTATCGGTCTATTTTATATGTATGCGAATTTTTTGAAAATGCTTTTATAATGTGGATTCTAACACAAAGTTGTATTGGTTATGCAGTATCTTTGATCAAACCGAGCTCTTTAAAGATAAAAGAGTTCGAAGATTTTTTGTCCGGAAGGTCTTCTGAAGCTGTTGAAACTCAAGCAGAAGGTTCGCTCCCGGGCGAACCAATCCGGAAACATACACGCAGACGAGTTCCGGAGCCCGGCGAACCGAAGCCAGGTGAAGTTCTGTTTGGAAGAGACCCTCCGTCCTCGCCAGAAGAGGAGGGCAATCAGAAAACCCAGAACAACACCCTTTTCAAGCCCTTCCGAAGTCACCCCAGAAGTCGAGACAACCACCGCATCCATCCCTCGACGAGGAGGCCTACTCGATCGTCCTGACCGAAGAAGCATCCTCCGAACCAAAAAATTAAAAAGTAAGATAACGCCTTTGACTGCCGAAGAGCTTAGGGTGCCCCAATCTTCGATCATACCCCCCTTCATACCGCTTGTAGAAATACAGATTGCCGAAGAAGGTGATCAGGATGATGCTATGAAAACTCTGTCCAAAAAGAGAAAAAGAACACCTGACATCCATCCAAGCTCTGCATCTGTCGCTCCTGTCCAAGTATCCAGCCCAAACAAATCTCCATCTCCGAAATATGTATGTGAACTCGAACCTACTCCTCCCGAGCAACGGTTCCTTCTAGGAAAGGTCGAGACCTCTACTGAACGACCCAAATCCTTCGTGTCAGGTTATCATGCCGAGGCCATGGGGGGTCTCCGACTACGGGCCTAGATTCAATCTTAACTTTTCGTTCGACCTCTTGGGGCCTTCGTAAGGAACAACAGCGATCATCGGTTCGGTGATCACACGCAGACGAGAATCACTTTCGATGAAGGGATGAGCTATCTCGCTAAGGTAAATAATCATTTCCTTATTTTACATCTTCGTTCTTAATTGGATATCCGAGTGTACCGACTTGACCTTTGTTTGGACATACGCACGGGCAATAATCTTGTCTTTGGACGTTTGCGTGCCCAAGGCACATAAATGGGGGAAGCCGAGGAAGATTTTTTATGAGACGGGAGATCAACATCTTTGAGATCGACCTTGGCTCGAGAAAGGCCGTCGAGAAGACGCTTCTTCATGTCATCGATGGCCTCCAACGAGACTTGGATCGAGCTAAGATGGACTTGAAGACTTCGATGATGAACTAAGGGCCCTGAGGATGGGTTGGCGCATCCAAAACCCGACCAACAAACTTTAACCGTCTGAGCGCAAGATTGGTGAAGAAAAAAACACGCTCTCGAGGGCCAAGAATGAGGAGTTTTCTTGACCAACCGAAGCTGGCTATTCAACTTTGCGAGGCTCAATCAAAGGCCCAGGATGAAGGGCGGAGACATAAGAACAAATGCCACAAGCTTCGTCTTAAAATAAAGGAGCTTGAGGAAGGGGTCTCTTCTCGAAGAAGAGCTCGAGAAAGCAGATCTGATCAGAATATAGGATTGGACGATCTTAGCGTCGAGATCATGAAAGTCTACTCGGAAGGATTCTTAAGCTGAGAGAGAGGAAAAGAAAAAACTGCCTCACGCTTCAATTGGATCCAACTTTGCTCAACTCAAGACGGGCGAAGGTGGTGCTTAGCGTTCTTCCCCGCTTTCATTTCTTACTTATGTAAAATTTATCTGTTTTAAACTTTTTATGTTTTGGGATCATTTTGAAATTTTATATATGGAGGTTGTCAATGTTTCTATATTGGTGTATTTTTGTTCATGAATGGATAGATCGAATGAATGTTTTAGTTTTCTGATGAATCTGCAATTTCCTTAATTGTGAACTATGTTTTTCGGTTAGTTTCTTGTCAATAATTCAATATCATAAAATGAACCTAAACCAGTGAATCAGTTAAGACATATAATAGTTAATGTATGAGGCGAAGTGAATTGAATTTCATGGGATGTAATTTAACTTAACTGAACTAAAAGGACTGAACTTAACACTTAAATAAAATAAAGTAATACATACTCATCGGTTCCGAAGTGTGAGATCGATCATTTGTTTACCACTCCGGGTGAAACAATTATATAAGGATCAAGATATAAGGATCAAGATATAAGGACCAAGATATAAGATCAAGATATAAGGACCAATTGTGACCATTGACTTACCACCCTGGTAAAATCAATATAGGATCCTTCGTCTACCACTCGGGGTAGAACGACAAATGGGCTGCCATCGAATGGCCAGCGAGTCCTACCATACCTCCTTACACCATAGTGACCATAGGACAAATAGGACCAGGATCAATAGTGACCATTGATTTACCACCCTGGTAAAATCAATATAGGACCTTCGTCTACCACTCGGGGTAGAACGACAAATGAAATTTGCCATCGAATGGCGGTGAGTCTACCATACCTCCTTACACCATAGTGACCATAGACAAATAGGACCATTGTGCAAAAAGTGAATGTGGATGAGCCACCAAGTCTTTACATCTTTGAATCCCCAGTTCTTTTCAAGAATATCTCTGCAGAAGTGCTTTGTAGAACCAACAACTTTGGCCAAATAATCGCCACAGATGTATTTGTGAATTTCCCGAAGAACATACTCGACTTCGGATGGAACCAAATGTTTGAGCAATGGTGACGAAAAAGGACCTTCGAAAAAGATTTTTATCAATGAGAACAAAA
Source organism: Panax ginseng (assembly GCA_020205605.1). NCBI lineage: Eukaryota > Viridiplantae > Streptophyta > Magnoliopsida > Apiales > Araliaceae > Panax > Panax ginseng. Next base: position 101,599,434 of record CM035150.1, read on the forward strand.
TTGACACTCTTGTACTTGGTCTTCTTTTGCCAAGATCTCGATCCAGGAAGGAAAGACGCATCCGTCATCATCAAAGTTATAAGCATCTCAGAAGGGCCAACTTCGATAATGCATCGACGGTGGAATTGTTATTGCGATCGACCTCTTGATAGCCTGTTGTACTGATGTCTGAAATAGAATATCCATCTGCATGCAATGTCCATGAACTCTGCTTCTGCTGAAGAACTGCAACGGCTTTGTCGGACTCCTCAGCTTCTCTTTAACTATTATTAGCTTGAGGAAAGAATTGACCACAATGTCAATGACCTTGGAAATGTTTATCAAGTGTTTGGATTTCGTGAGTGCGACTTATAGATCTACTTTTATCGACGGAGTCTTTCATTGCATGAGAACACTCAATGATTGCCTTTTTGTATTCTCGGGTGAATATTCTCCTGTGTTGCTCTTTTGTCTGCCTGCGCCATAGTCCCGAGAACTCCTAGGATGTGGTACCTTCTTCGTATGCTTAGGAATATGGGTGCATTTTGTATCTTTGAATCGAATTTGTGACTTTAAATGGGCATCTCCGAAGACAAGTGTTTATAGGGCAGTGTGCCCTCAGTGGATTCTTAGGAATATGGCTTCTGGATCTACTCCGACCATAATCCCGAAGACCAATAGGGCAGAATACCATCTTCGATCAATCAGAAAATGGTCATTGGGTCTTCATCTACTCGCTTGACCATGATCCCAAGACAAATAGGCGGGATACCCTTCTTGATCAATCAGAAAATGGTACGCTTCGGGTCTTCATCTACTACGCTTGACCATGATCCTCGAAGACAAATAGGCGGGATACCCTCTTGGTCAATCGAAGGAAGATGGTGGTGGGTCTTCATCTACTCTTCGACCATGATTCCAAGACAAATAGGCGGAAACCCTCTTGGTTAATCAGGAAAATGGGTCATTGGTCTTCTTTGGTCGTGAGGATCACCTTGAAATATGTCCTCAAAGTATATATGATCGCTTTCAACTCACAGTTGTCCATCTTTAGGCGTATCACATCTTTCGGGATGGACATAATTGAATGCTTTGTTCTCTCGTCTTGGCAATCAGAAGAATGCAGACAACCAAATCCTTCTTTCTGGCAAATTTACATCCTCGTTCAAGACAATTTACATCCTCGCATTTCCGCTTCCAAGAGAACCTCCAAAGATCTATACGCTTCATTCACCATCTTCATCACCGACCACTTTCTTACGGAGTTCTAAAGGAATGCCTTTTTACTTGCTTTTTCTACCACGATCATGCTTCTTTGTCGTTAAAGAAAGACTAACTATCTTCTAAGCCCGTGGGATCTCGAACGAGAACCCTTGATTTGTCTTAGTAACTTCCGATGTAGAACAATTGGAAATATTGTGATTGATAACTCAAAAACACTAGAAAAAAGCCCTCCTTCTAGCGCGCCAATGTTAACGCCAAGATCTTTCCGCCACGTCCAATCACGTAAGACGTCCCCGATCTGCCAGAGACAAGAAAAACACGGTAAACACCACAAAGCTTGGAGCGGCGGTTCCATCTGGGGATAGCTCAAAGCGTGAGAATTAGTATATGTTCACTGAGGTTAACAATGGAGAATATCTTTCTAGTGTATCTGAGAGAGATAATAAATCTCGGTTGTGTGTATGTGAGGAATATGAAAATCAAAATGTATGAGAACGCACTCTCTGACGTATGGCTTCCTCTTTAGGTTATACTATCTTTGCTTGGATTCTTGTGCGTTACCCACTACTTACCGACACACCCTCCCGATCGATGGGCTCTGCCGATCAGTATAAGGTTTATCTATCGCTTTGGCTGCTTTTTTTCTACGTATGGTTATGATCCCATCCACATTAATGTTAATGGCGGCGAGCTCTATTGGTATTGTCATGCTTTTTAATCATCATAAGTCAAAATGAGATATTAAAATATCAATGGAATTGATCCAATTGGACCGATTACTACTTTAAAGATTAAAAACGGATATAATATGGTGTTGAGTAGGTGAATGACTTTCACGGATTAATAATAGAGGCCCCATAAATTATTTATGTGAATAGGTCCAATGTACCTGACCCAAAGATAGGAAATATGACGACCCAACACTACCTTTTTTTTTTCTTTAATCAATCAGGTTCCACACTGACATATGGTATGGTGATATATATGATACCGATTTAACAATTTTCTTGTGTTTTTCTTACATGCCATAGATTTAAAATGTTCAAGTCTCTCAAATTTCTGTCTTCTTGATTGATCATCTTATAATTAATTTTATAACAACTAGCTAGCTAGCTATCTAAACTTTGCATATACATTCAGCTTGCTCGAATCGAATTAATTCTGTGATTGCAGTAATTAATTTTCTTATAGCTAGCTACCTAAACTAAACTTCTATAGGAGAAATTTCATATGTTTGAAACTAAGCATAGATGGGAAGCACCACGGAAATTTCTTGATGTGACCATGTCAAACCGCAAGTGTCAACAACTTCCAATCGTGACATGGTCCGATCGTGACATGGTGTTGTCAAAGTAATTTACTTATATATATATATATATATATATATATATATATATATATATATATATATATATATGACAATATGGTTAGTGGTCCCAAAAAAAAAATGTTAGATGTATAAAATTCTGTCCAGTTGATTCTGTTGACCTTCAGCTATGCTACCTTATTTTTCAAATTGTAAATGAAAGGAGGAATGGGTAATTAAGTACTTTAGAAAAGACAATTGGAACATGAAATTACCTGTTTTCCCTTACTCTGCACGATGTTGCAAGAATTCAACATTTGATTAATGAGATTAATTATATACCCGACAATTTGTTCATGAACTATGTATGTGTCAATAATATTCAAGAAATTGTCGTAATTTTGTCAAATTTCACCTATATATGTAGTACGTATATATCAATTTGTTTACTGATGTATACATACATGTTAGTAAAGGTTGCAGCTTTGGCCCCAAATATTCCAGCACTCTATGAGCTGCATTTTGGTGTTCCAATGAGCGGTGGTGTCCTTTCGGCACTTAACACAAAGCTGGACGCAACCGTGTTAGCATTTTTACTAGAGCAGTTGGAAGCTAAAGCTATTTTTGTAGACTATCAGTATGTTGAAGTTGTGGTTGAAGCATTGGAAACTCTTTCCCAGCTGGTAAAAAACAAGCCACCAATCCTAATCTTGATACCCGAAAGTAATGATGATGATGGTCAACAATTAGTATCTACACAACTCCCAATTGGTAGCCTGGCTTATAGTGGCCTACTTTCTATGGGGGGAGGACAAACTGACTTCAAGGTTATACATCCCGAAAATGAATGTGATCCAATCTCGGTGACTTACACTTCTGGCTCCACGGGGATGCCTAAAGGAGTGGTATATAGCCATAGAGCAGCCTACCTCAATTCTCTGGCTGCAAATTTTAGGTTTGATATCAGCACAAAATTGCCCGTGTTTTTATGGACAGTTGACATGTTTCGCTGCAACGGTTGGTGCTTCACTTGGGCATTGGCTGCTCTCGGTGGCACAAATATCTGCATCAGAAACGTCACGGCACAAGTCATTTTTGATGCCGTAGCTCTTCATAAGGTAACACACATGTGCGGTGCACCCACAATCTTAAACAAGTTTGCAGAGGGTAGCAATTATATACCGAGGAGCGCTTGCAAGGTGGAAATAGTAGTTGCTGGAGCATTGCCACCTTTTCGAGTTGTAACTAGAGTTGAGGCATTAGGATTTAATGTCACTCATGCATATGGAATGACAGAAGCCCTTGGTCCCGTGACAGTTAATAAATTTCAGCAAGTACGGGATGATCATAGGTCGGCCGCAAACATAATAAAGTACTACCCACAAGGGATCCTGCAGGAACAAGTTGATGTAAAAGATTGGGTGAGCATGAAAAGCGTGCCGGCTGATGGGAAAATCATTGGGGAGGTGATGTTTAGGAGCAATACCATGATGTCGGGTTACCTTAAAAACATGGAAGGAACTCGACAAGCCTTTAAAGGGGGTTGGTATAGAACAGGGGACCTTGGAATTAGACACCCTGATGGTTGTATACAAATGAAAGATCGCGCTATCGACATGATCAAGTCCGGGGGAGAGACTATAAGTTCGCTCGAGGTTGAAGCTGTTATAGTTGGTCATCCCAAGGTTTTGGAGGCTGCTGTTGTTGCGAGGCCCGACAATATTTTGGGGGAGACGCCGTGTGCTTTTTTCAAGTTGAAAGAGGGCTACTTAGTTGAAGATAATGAACATGAACATGAAGTATTCACTAGTGAAGAAGATATTATAAATTTTTGTATGGAAGTATTGCCGCGTTATATGGCTCCTAAGACCGTAATTTTTGATGATTTGCCAGTTAATTCAACTGGTAAGATTCAGAAATTTGTTCTCAGGGAGAGAGCCTTGGCCATGGGTAGCCTTCCCGATAGTACTCCATCAGCATAGAATCACCTTAATTACGTACATGTCACATTAATTCTTACGCTTCCTATTAATTATACAAGTATTTTGGATCCAGTTCCTCACTCCATGGCATAGATAGATATATCTCTGAAGTTATTTTCAAAAAATATTGAGATAAGGAAGGAAAAATGCATTTACTCTTCACTTATCCTAATAGATTATTAGAGAGGGAAAATGATATTTGACGAAGTTGGATTGGTGTTAAAAGTATATGTGATAAGATATAATAAATTAAAGTAAACACTTATCTCAATTTTATTTATCTCATAATTCGACTCAACATTTAGTAATATATCATAATTTTCGATTTATCATAAAAGAAAGTTGAGAGAAAAAGGAAAGGAAGAAAAAATGTAATCCTCAACTAATGTAAAAGAGAGACGATAGATAGAGGAAGTGCTAAACTTTAAATTTTCACACTTTTATCTTTCCTTTCCTTTTAAAAAAGAAAAGACTTCCAAAAAGTTTTTTTTTTATTATAAAGAGTGCTTCTCAATGATCATTAATAAGCATAATTTAGCAAATTTATTCATTTTTTCAATATATCGAAAAAGTTAAAAGAAGTGTTAACACCAAATTTTAATAAATATTATAAATATGATTGAAATTTAATAAATTTGATAGATTTAACATTTTAGAGAATTATATTATACTAGATGTATTAAAATTCTAAAGACCTGTATATGAATCAGTAGAATTTATTTTAAATTTTGATCATCAGTATAATTTATATTAATTGTGAAAATTTAAAATCATTTGTATTTTATTAAATAGATAGGTGATAGGCACATAGAATAACTCAAGGGGTTAATTCTTAGTTGTCTTTTTCTGTTGTTGCAAAATAAAACGCGTTTTGGGCTAGGAATGTTTATTTGTTTTTCAATTATTGACTTGTATTACTGATCGAGGGTATGATGAACAACCACCACAAACAATTGCAATCAATTATTCAAGTTGTAGGGACAAAAGTTTCAACTAATCTACTTATTAAATTGAACAAAAAGCAAAACTTGTAGGTGGACATGAAAATTAGTTAGGAGTGTATTTGAATTTTATTTATTTGTATTTTGACTCCAATAATGAATAAAAATATAAATAAATAAAATTTAAATACACTCATAACCAATTTTTATATTCATCTAAAAGAGCTCAACAAAAAGTTGCTAATCTAGAATCTCTAACACACAAATATATGCTCAAATCCCCAACAAATTGAAATCCAATCATTGTTTAACGTGGGTTGCATCCCCACTCCCCCTTTGCCAGATTTCCGTATTTTAATATAAATCGTTTTACACTTGTGCACAAATATTAAAAAAATAATTATATAGCATTAAATATAATATTAATTATTTATATTGTCCTTATATTAAAAAAAATAGTGTTATTTATTGAATAAAAAATAGTGAGACGATCAAAATTATATTTAATACTTAAGGTAATATTAAAAATTAAATAATTATTACTTGCTTAAAATAGTCAAACGACTTATATTAAGGTACAAAAATATTTTTATTAAAAGATAATTGGAGTACAAAATAATGAAATATACTAAAAATAACCGGTAGCAAGAAAATGACACGCAAGCCAAAACACGGGCCCATCCTAGCACATCACAGCACGTAGATGTGGTTTCTTATCTCCAACAAAATCCCATCATCACAAATTCCCACCTTCCTGTAGCCCATCACTGCCGTGAAATTACAAACCAATTCATTTCAACTCACTAGTTAAACACAAAAATATTTTTCCACGACAAATGGAGGCTCTCTTCGCCAATCCATCTCGCTCACGTCTCAAACTCTCACCCAAACTCAACATCTCAGTGGTGCCGCTTTCTCTCTCCTCCCAAATTCTCCACCACCGAATTTCTCGTTATCACTCTTTCAACCTCTCGGTCTCAGCCGCCGCGGTCGAAAGCCAAAAATCGTCGCCTCCTCAATTCCAAGACTACGATGAAGACGAATCCTACGGCGAGGTCAACAAAATCATCGGCAGCCGAGCATCTCCGGAAGGAATGGAGTATTTAATAGTGGAAAGACGATCACGCCCCCACGTGGGTCCTATCCGACTAAATCACCAAAGACGTTTTGGCCGAGTACGAGTCTCCCTGGTGGAACGCCGCTAAGAAAGCCGACGAATCGGCTCTCCAGCAGCTCATTGACTCCGGTCTCCGGCGACGGAAGAGTCTCATTAAAGTTTATGTTTGATTGTAGTTTGTGGAGGGTGGTGCCTGGTGTGATAGGATGGCAAAATTGTTACATACATTCATCCCATTAGAATGGATTTCATTCCACGGCTTTCCACATGGAATGAAAATCAAGGGAATAAAATGAATTTTCATTCTATTGGAATAGTTTATTCGCCGAAATGATCACTAATTACACTATTTTTCATTCCATTCATTCATCCAAACGTAGTTTGTTGTAGTATTTCCTTTTCTGGGTTAATGAAATTTTGATTGCTTGATGTTTACGGGAAACGTAAAAAAGAAGAAGGGAGAATAGGTTGTGTTAACATAAGTTTTAGTTTCGGCCAGGCCCAATCACGTAATCCACGCATTAGAACCTCGCGCGATAAAGAATTGGATCACATGAAGCTTGACGGCTTTGCCACGGGGATAACCTGCGGTGTGAGAATGAAGTCTGACAGTTACAAGGTTTAATAATGGAGGATAAATATTTAGTGCTCAAAATAGGTATTACCTCATAATGATAACTCAGCCTCATATTTATAGTACTCACCACCTTAGAATACTTCTCCCGGCTCGGATTAGGACTCTAAAGATATGGTAATTACCATAACTTGGTCTAACGCCATCTCCTAAAAAGTCGCAAGAGAGTCCAATCTCATCACCACCTTTGAGTTACCTTATTATATGCATAATATCAGTAAGACTGCATCAGAGACGCAGAGAGCCTCACCATGCAGCTCCAAACGGTCCTATAATCTAACCGGGCTTCTACCAAAGAACTCAAGACCCGGGCCCAACATCATAAGACCAAGTTCTATTATGGTCCCGGGGCTCAAATGCCAATTCAACACCTCCAACACCTTCACGGGCTTCGCCCATCGGGCTCTCCAAACCCTTCCGGTATTGAATCTTCTACCAATGGAGGCCTCAGTAAAAACGCCTCCCGAATATTGCCTCAGCCTCTAATCATAACATATTTATGATTGGAGACTTGAAAGGTCGAGACTTGAATCTCTACGACAGATAATGATGAATCGTCTGTGAAGCCAGATACCACTTCTTGATATTTGAAGCGTTGACGCCTTTTCATGCCTGGGCCCACCTCAAGTATTTAATACTAGTTTGGGGTTTCGTGGTGCTCCTTATAAAAACTCCCTTCCCCCTCATTATCACTTTTTATCGACTCTTTGCTTTCAAATTCTCCCATGAAGCGATTTCCTAAGTTTATCTCTTACCCAATCTGCACCATTTTCCTCAACATTGTCTTTGTCTATTCGAAAGTGCTATTTTGCTTATCTCCTTCCAAAACTTTTTATTTGCATCACATTCTTTTTAAATGGCCAAATCCAACACTATATCCTACCATCGAGCCTATCACCACTACCTCCACTGTCACCACCACCGGCGACCTTTCAGAGGTCGATCTTGCAGGATGCCCCTGCCGACACCACTCCTTCGATCCCCGCTTAGTCCTAGAGACGCCGAGGCTAAGATTCGAAATGCATACTATTCCTCGGAGGAGTTTTCTCACCTTCATACTCCTTCCACCATCACCCCCTCACAGATTTTCGACATCCCATTCCCTTTTAAGATCCCTGAAGAATACCAACTTCGAGTGTTTATGCTAGGTGATGAGAAGATGTTTTTGGCGTCCCGAGGGCTGGTGGGTGGTCAGTCCCCTCAGACGTTCTAAAGCACGGGTTTGGTTCCCACTTCACGATTTCATTTCTTCCTTTGAGCTTAGTGGGAGTCGGGTTCAAGGCAGCTCGTGCCGAACGCCAGACATCCACTTAGTCTCTTTCATAGCCGTCCGCACAAGAGGTGGGTCTCAATCTCGGGCTCGATCTATTCTTTGCCTGTTTTCACCGTTAAGTGGTTCAAAAGAGCCTGGTCTTTCTAAGAACTCAACAAACGCCTAACCAGACCGTCTCCGATCAAGACTCCTTCAACAACAAGCGAGGGTGGCAATAAAGTGGTTTTTGCCAAGGAACCGATCTCCAACTCCTTCCCCCAGGCCCATCCAAAGTGACCAAAGCGTGAAGATTTCAAAGTTCCGAAGCGGCCGAGCCGATGCCTTCAAGACATTCTACAAGAATGGCAAAGGACCCGATGGAATATGGGGCTTCGATGAACGAAGCTCTGGTTGCATAAACACTGTTTGTGAGTATCCTTCTATTTTTCATTATTTTCCTCTTATTTTACAAGCTTTCCATGCCTTAACCCATTTGTCCCCGCAGCGTTGACCATTTTCAAGCGTGAGGTCGTTGCCGACGCCTTTCATCCTCGCCACTGTCACCCCCGGGTTCATCCGACCCCCAGATGGATTGACGATCTCTGAGGAGGATACGGTCCCGATCAACGAACTTCATTGGGGTCCACTCGGGCCCCGAACACCACCACCACAAAGAGGGCGAAGATGAGCCATGAGAAGGCGCTTCTTGAAAAAGTCCAAGAAGCCCTCCAAGCTGATAGTCAAAGCGCTTACAAAAGTCGCTCGCGCTTTTCTCGCCAAGCCGACTCTCCCAGCCCTCTGTCAACCGAGGCGGTCGAGATTCGGAGGACAAGAAGAGGTTCCTCCGAACCCCGATCAAAAGACCTCGGTTGTCGGAAGGGTTTCGATCACCGACGGAGAGATGGTGGTCCCCTGTCTGGACTGATTCGCCACTCCTTCTTCCGGGCCCAGCTTTCTTCCGGGATCACTGACCACTGTTGCCCTAAGAGCCGTCGGAGGTCTTCCCTTTTACCCTCTTCGATCACTTCAAACTACCGGTGACGATTTAGCCGGTTTAAAGGGTACTCTCCCGATTCTTGGTGGCTCATGTTCGAGCTCGAGACCCGTGTAATTCCCTTTGTCAATCGATTCTTCGCTATTAACTTTGACCTTCCTTCTTGTCTCGATGTATATGTGTTTATCGCAAACCAACGCTTATACTTGCTCGAGCCATCCTCCCTCGCCCGATCCACAAAGAAAGAAGTTCGACTTGGGACGGAGGTGGAGTTCACGAGGTGAAGTTCGGTCTGCAACGGACTCAAGAATGAACGGATTCTCGTGTTGAGACTCGACGCCAGTGCCGGAAGTGAGGGTCGGGTGAAGAGTTGGAGTACAAAGAAAGCTTTCTTCTGCGTAGAGAGGGTCGTCTGCTCCAAGATGTCAAGGATCGGAGAGCGCTTATCGATGAGATACACACAAGTTCTCCGAGATGCATGACAAGATGATGTTTTTGATCAAGGAGAACAACACACTCGATGCTTCATGTCAACGCCTTTCCCGAGAAGAAGATAATCGAAGCAGATAAAGAAGCCATCGCCGAGTATGAGAATCTGAAGTCTTGAACGATAAGGTCATGCCCAATTTGGTGAAGGGTATGAGACTCCATCGGAAAAGGCTAAAAGCAAAGTTGATGGTCGCTGGGCTTGATGTCTCCCTCCTTGACTCTTCGGATGACGAGTCTGACGATGAAGATGACCCTCCTGCCGAGTAGATATGTAGGATTTGTAATAAAGAAAATTTTCCTTCTTTTTTTTTTTTTTTTTTGGTACTTTGCTTGGATTAAGTAGCGGTAGGGTTTGTAAAGTAGAAATTTTCTAAGTATAAATATGATATACTCTTTGCCCATGAATGCTTATTATGGGTTTCACTTATGGTCGATCTCGATCGTTATGTCCACCCGAACCTTCGGTCGGATCGTCCTTAGGTTTATCGATTTTAGAGGGTCAATAGCAGTTATGCGAGACTTATATCTCGATTGTGGTGTTCCTTTACGAACCTCTTGACGGATAGTCTTTCGAGATCCATGACTTTAAGCATTTATTAAACTCTTGGTCGATTATGCTCGGGACTTATCTCGATCGTGGAGTTTTTAGAAGCTCTTGATCGGATAGTGCAAGGCATGTCTGCTCAAGTAAGAATGAAATATATGAATATAGATGAGGTTAAACATCGACAAGAATGGGAACTTTCATTTATATCATTTGAATTCAAACGATTACATGGATAAAACAAGAACGACATAACTATTCTTGGTAAAATTTTCTAAGTCTTCTAGCATGCCATGTATTTTTACCTCCGAACCGTCCATTTGCGTCAGTTTCAGAGGTTCGGCTTGACACTCCTACCACCTCATAAGGCCCCTCCCCGGTTGGACATTACCGCTGTTTGGTGTTTTGGGGGTCGATGCCTCAAACTCGGGAGGACCAAATCTCCTATTGCAAACCTCCTTGTCTTTACCTTCGATTATAGTGTCGGAGTACATTCATTGGCGATAGATCGCTAACCTCATCATGGCGGAATCCTCGAACTTCATCTAACAAATCTAAATTTGTTCTCAAACCCTCGTCATTATATAGCTCTTTCAGATTGGCCGACTCGAGAGAGTTGGAGATCCGATCTCAGCAGGAATGAGTGCATCGGTCCGTATGCCAACCCGAATAGGGAGTCTCGGGTTGTAGTCCTTGGGGTAGTTTGACACGCCCACAAAGCAGAGAATAGATTCTTCTGACACCGCAACCCTTTAATGCATCATCTGTCTGCGTTTAATCCCATTGAGTAAGGTTCGATTGGTCACTTCCACTCGCCGTTTGATCGAGGATGGGCAACCAAATTCTTCGCGATGCTAGATTCCTAATTCTTTCAAAAAGCCTTCAAACTTAGATCCCACTAAACTGGCATCCGCCATTGTCTCCAGATCAACGCTTATCGGATACCGAACCGTAGACTACCCTTCTTTAAAAACTTCAAACACTCTGTTTCGGTGATCTTTTGCGGTGGTTTGGCTTGACCACCCACTTCGCCATGTAATCAATAGCCACGATCACAAAGCTAACTTGTCCCTTTAGCTTTCGGGCAGAGGCCCCGAATGTCGATTCCCCACAAAGAAAAGGATCGGGGACAAGGCGGAATATAGTTCCTCGGGGGGTTGGTGCGGGATATTCATTATTCGGTGGCACTTGGGACACCTCTTAACGAATTCCTTTGCTTCATTGTAGATAGTTGGCCGAGAATACCCCCCGCCTCAAAATCTTATCGCGGTGACTTTTGCTCCCATGTGATCCCCACAGATTCCCTCGTACATCTCCGGCGTGTAGATGCGCCTCTGAAGGAGTCGAGCATTCGAAAGAGCAATGGAGAGCTAAAGGCCGCCGGTATAGATCTCCATCTTGGAGGGTGAAGTTCGAACCGGTGTTTGACTTGCTGGCTAGGATTGGCCCAGGGGAGGTCCCATCTACTGATATGAGATATAAGAGTGAGCCAAAGATTGAGTAGATCCAAAGCCAAGATTTACATCTTTGGGACTTTGGGTTTTTCCGAACCTCCAAGTACATCGATCCATTGAAAGAGCTTGCTTCAGTTGTTGCCTTGCCAAGGCATCTCTTATCGTATTCTCCGTCGAATCCACCCTCCGACAATTTGTATGAAGTGAAGTACATAAGCTTATCCTTTAGCTCACCCAAATATTTGGTCATCTTGCCCCTAAGCCAGACTTTACCGATAATTGCTTGACCACCAGTTGTGAATCATCGTAGATGATCAACCATTGCATTTCTGAAGCTTCAGCCAATCAGTATCCTCGCTTAAGATGGCCTCGTACTGCTACTTCGTTATTTGTGGCCTTGAAACCAAACCAAGAATAGCTTTCTTTGCAGACTTGAACCCCTTCGGGCTTGTTAGGATGACCCTGCCCATCGACATCCATAGTTGACGATCCGGTCCACGTATAGAGTCCATGAGGTCTGGATTGGTTGTGTTTTGGCCACTATATATTCGCCTCTGGTTCGGTGAAAGAACACTCAACCACTTAAGTCGACCAATTTTGCCCTTTGATTGCTGTCGGGGCGATACTCTATAACAAATTGTGTCGATTCCATTGCTTGACGGTAACCGACCACGATACTTTGAGGCTTGTGCAAAATCTTCTTCAAAGGTTGGTCCTGTGTAGACCACTTTATCAACCAAATACGGAAATAGTGCCCGAGTTTCTGCTAGCAATTATGAGGCGTAAGCAAATTTTTCCGAGGTTGAATTATCTCGTTTACTGCGTCTCGGAGAACATGGTCGACATAGTACAAGGGAATTGCTTATCTCCTCATCCCTTACGGTCGCCCCCATCGCCATTGGGCTCGCATGCCCAAGTATAAGTATAAAGGTTCGTGGGGATCGGTTTCATTAATAATGGTCCGAACCCAAATATCTTTTGATCTCTGAAAACGTCTTCTCGCGTTTCAAGTCCATCGGAAACTCTTGTCATTTTCGGGCCTTTCAGAGTGTCGAAAAAGGTAGACATCTCGGTGACCTCGACACTGAATCTCCAAGAAGGCGCAATTGACCCGTCATCCGTTGGACATCTTTATATGTCTTTGGAGATTTCATGTCTAAGATCGCCGAGATTTTTTCTAGATTGGCCTCGATTCCCTAGTTCTCGACCGGATATCCTAGGAATTTTCCCGAACCCAATCCGAAGGTGCATTTGGTCGGGTTTAGTCTCGATTTATGTTGCCTCACCGTTTGAGCGATCTTCTAAGTCCTCCAGATGATCCGGGTCGCGTACTCTCGACGATCATGTCGCCCACATACACTTCCATACTTCGCCCAAATTGTTTTCGAACACGAAGTTCATCATTCGTTGGTAGTAGTTGCTCCTGCGTTTAGTAGTCCAAGGTCATCTTCCGATATGCATATATGGCAGATGAGTGATGAAGCTTAGTCTTGAGGTATCCTCGCGTGCATCGAGATTTGGTGATATCACGAAAGCGTCCATGAAACTCAAAGATTCCATACCCAGAAGTGGCATCGATTAGCTGATACATGTTGGGTAAAGGGTAGAAGTCTTTTAGGTAGGCCTTGTTTCAGTCTCCAGTAGTCAATGCACATCCTCCACTTCCCATTTTGCTTACGTATCAATACCACATTCGCCATGACCATTCGGGATAGTCAATTTCAAAGATGAACCCCGCTTCTAACAATTTGGTAACCTCTTCGCCTATAATCTTACATCCTTTCCGGCAAAGATCTTTCTTTTCTCAGATCCTTTGGCTTCCTTTTTGCCCAGATGAAGTTTATGTAATGCGATTGATTCACTTACTGCTGGGCATGTCACTAGGTTCCCGGCGAAGATGTTCAGATACACCAAGTAATTCCACTGCATCGGATTCGCTTGTTGTTCGGATAATCCCGCCGATCTTGACCAATTTGTGCGGATTTCCGGCACTAACTCAACATCCTCTGCTTCTTTCCACGGTAGAGCCACGGGTTCAAGATCGCCTTAGTGAGCTGGCTCGATCTCGATGGTCATCGTCTGATTTACGCTTACTAACCCCGACTCGAGGAAATCAAGGTATTAGATAACATCTTGAGCGATGTCGAGATCTCCGTTTACTTCCCTATCCCGTTAAATTGTGAAACTTGATTTTGAAGTGGGGTATAGATGTTACCGCTTGCAGTCTGCCGATAAGGTGGGCCTTCCCAAGATGGCGTTGTAAAGCAGAATCCACTCAGACGACAAAATTTTTACCATGATTTCGCCTGCCACGTGGGGCCGCATCGAACTTGACTGGTAACGTGATTGTGCCGTCACATGAACCGGTCGCCATTTGGCCGTATAACGGCCCCCTCCTCCTAATTCTATCTTCTTTCCTCCCAGTTCATCCGTTGGTATGCATGTGTGTAGAGTATATCAACCAAAGAAGACCCGTTTGTCGATCATCATCCTCTTCGTGTCACTTGGCCCGACCGAGCCGTTATTACGGTGCCGTCATGCGGTTCGATCTGCTACGTAGGGTAGTCGCGATCGAGAAGGAGATGGTCGTGCTGAATATGGCATATCCTTTCGGGCGAGGACCCTGACCAATGATAAGACGGCTTGAGATGTCCGTTCCTTTTCCCTGTCGATCACACGCCTACAGATTACCGATATCACATCAATAACTCCTCGAGCTTGTGGGTTCGGTTGCTACCGTGGCTGACGGGTGGGCTCATTGTTGTCATCTCTCCGGGGCTTCCGAGGCCCTTCTCTACCAACTACGTCTTGTACCAACTTCCCGCTCGGACATTCTTTTCTATTAAGTCTTTCAAGTTGGTGTAATCTTCGTCGTGTGACCTCGAAGCTACGGTACGCGATGATACTTGTTTCAACCCTCTTCCCACGGCTTCGGGATCGTTTGACATGGTTGAAAAAGGGCTTGCTTCGCATCTCTTCCAAAGATCTTGGCCCGTCAGTATTGAGTCGCGGTGTACACCTTGTTGACCCCTTTATTTGGGAAGGTGGCCTTCCACCCCGTTTGTCAGAAGTTTTCTTCAGAAGCTATCAGGCCTCCCACGATTGTCGGACTTCCGATAGCTCTGTTTGTCCCGATCTCGGTACTTTCGTGGGATTGAGGTTTGAAATTTCCCATCGCTTCCTCGATTCTATGTGATCTTCTACCTATGGAAGGCCTCTGTCAGTCGGTACCGGGGTTGATCACCGAGTCCTTCATCGACTTTTTTTTGATTTTCCGATGTCAAGCCCCGTTGTGAAGAATCCCAAAGCTTGTGGGGAATTGGTTCCACCACAACCCCACAGATCTTAGAAATCTCTTAACATACTCGCCCAGTGCTCTCGTCGATCTCACTGACTGCATGAGGATCTTTGTGATATTCCCGTCTCTTATTACTCCCAAACCGCAGTCATGAAATTTTTCCGAAGGTCTTTCCATGAATTTATCGATCCCGACGCCAAGGTTCCCATCCATTCCGGTAGCGCTTTTCTTGGTGTAAGAGCAAACATGTGGCACTTGGCCGCATCGTATCAGTAAGCCATAATCGTCATCAACTGTTATACCCATCGAATGGTCGTAGTGGTCCCCACCCGTCGCCATAAGTCTCCATTGAGGGCATCTTCCTTTTGGGGTCCATTATCTCCGATTAATATTCGGAGAGAAGGTGACCTATATAGGTCGAGTAGGCCCGTCCGACGGCTCTTCACCAACAATAGCTTCTCGATTCAAGAACTCTTCGAGTGGGGGGGTCGATTCTCTTTCGTGAGGGGACGAATGGGGTCCATCCTTCTCACGTTCGGGAATCTCGTCTTTCTCTCCTGCGCCTTGACCGACCCGGGTGCATTGAGCGTCGTCTGGCGGCCCGGCTTTTTCCCGGCCGGCCATCCCTCGAACGACTTCGATACCTACTTCTCTCCTTTCGGCCCCTTCCCTTCGGGGTGGCCTGAGGCCGCTATGGTGCTGCGCCTCTTAGAGGACGCTTCTTCCTCACCGCGCGTTGGCCGTCTGCTAGTTCGAGCTCTTCCTCTTGAAGACGTAGGGTCATTATGGCATCTTTGTTTTCTTTGCATCTTTTTCTCGCAGGATGAATTCTCGACGATCTCGACTCACCACAGCTACGACTCTTTTCCCGCGCCTCCAGTATCATGAATTGAATTAACCCGTCCATCCGGCCGGCTGGTTGCGGGTGTTGCTCTCATGGAAGAGTCTGCGTCTTGGGAGAAACAAATGGCTCCATCGATCGATCGTCTGGGTTACGGAGCCAGTCTGTCTTTCACCTCTCACCCGAGTGGTGCGGTGTGTTTGGCCTTTTCACGCGATTGAAGCGCATACTCCACACTCGCCATAGTTCCTTCCACGAAAAAGTGTTCGATTGTGATTGTTATTTAAGCACCGCCCTCCTTAGCGCCAATGTTAACGCTTAAGTTTCGCGCCAAGCGTCCAATCACAGAATCCACGCTGCTTAGAACTCCTGCACAAAGAACGGATCACAAGAAGCTTGACGGCTTATGCCAGCGGGGATAGCTCCGATAATGGAGGGTCGGTAAAAGCAGCTTTAACAGGTTGCATTGTTATAGTATCCAATGCCTGGTTTAGGAAAAAATGAAACACATATAGGCTAAAAATTGTAGAGTAGCGGGAACAATTTAAAGTTGGAACTTTATTTCTTTTCCCTTATTTTCACAGTAAAAGAACAATGCTGAATTGATCTTTGAACACTTGCAGATATTTGCCCTAGTCTTAGTTCAGTCTGACATATTGTCCTACTGGGTGCAAAATGGAAGCTGTAAATCTTTCCGGCGCAATGACTTGTGAAATTATTGGTAACAAGTTTGAGAGAAGGGGGAATAGGGAAATTTCTGTGGTCAAAACCTCAATTATAGTTCCTCTCCGTCGTTATCTTGGGGTGACTCATAGAAGAATACCTAGATCATACAATGTAGTCAAGAACTGTGGACTAACTAGTGATCAACAGTCTTGGATTATGACTTGCATCCTTCTGATGTGGGGGAGAAAGTAGCTTCAGCCAGAGAGAGACTCATCAACAGTTCAAGCGACGGAACCATGTAAGGCCCATTGCCCAACTTATACCAATTTTTTATAGGTCATCATACTTTTCATGTGTAACTCTAATCTTGTTAACTTGAATTTCTGACTAAGGTAGTTTTCGTTTCACGCGGATGCGTTTACGAGCAAGAATCATTTGCTACTGGAAATCATTTTCACCTCATATTGCAATCCAAAAATGTTCCGAGTCCATTATATTCTTCCTGAAATAAAGTATCAAATTTATGCCTACAATGTGTTTGTAGTTTCTTTCTTATCAAAATTCTGAGTGTTTATTTGCAGTGCACTGACAGGGATTTCTACCAATCAATCACGGCCTCAAAGTGTCCAAACTGAGCTTATAATGCTTTCTTTACCCGCTATTGCAGGGCAAGCAATAGAACCCTTGGCGCAACTTATGGAGACAGCTTATATTGGTAGACTTGGTAAGTCTTTGCTACTTCCTATTTGGTTGTTCGGATCTAGGTTTTATACTTTTCATTACCGGTAAAATCCTTTTCTGCGTTTTAGCTGGCTGCCTAATTTTTCTTAGATGATTGTTGATTTAATCGAGGAAATTATTGCAAAGGTTGGTGAGATATTTTAAGTGTCTTGATAATGGGCCTTTCAAAATGTCTGCAGAAGCCAGATCTAATTGTGTTCAGGATCCCAGCAGACATGATAATAAGAAAACAAGAAACCTCTAATATAGGATGAAAATGAAGAACAAGACAACACAAAGAATATGAAATTTAATGTATTTCAGTAAA
The DNA here is from genome assembly GCA_020205605.1 of Panax ginseng. Lineage (NCBI taxonomy): Eukaryota > Viridiplantae > Streptophyta > Magnoliopsida > Apiales > Araliaceae > Panax > Panax ginseng. The sequence continues at coordinate 101,617,203 of CM035150.1, forward strand.
AATTGCGAACGTCCAGGGAGAGAAGAACTTATAGTACAATAAACTTAACTAGATTTATAGAGTTATAGTACAATACATAGTTTTCTTTTGTATTTGTCGCCCAAACCCAATCCCAAATCCCCTTGTACGCTCTCTCTTAATCCCCAAGATCCTATCCTCTCTCACTCACTAGAATTTTCCTTGTACTCTCTATATCTTCTCTTGTTTTCTCAAATAGACCTCAAGTGCCCCGTTTATAGAACTTGGGATTTGAGACTCACATCTATAATAGAATAGGAAACCCAAATTCTTCATGGAATATGATTCAACTATTCAAGTAACATCACAACACTAACTTGTGCATTTCCTGTCCTTGATATTTGGTGGAATAACTGAGTAATATCTTTGCTAGATCTTGTTTGATTACATGAATTTGGACAATTACTAATTCACAACTTTCCTTGTTATTCATGCTTCTTATGTTTGTCAAGAGTCGGTTCTGACATGAAATAGATATTTCCTCTTTTACAAATTCTTTCTTTATTTTGATATTACAAAACTATAATTTGTTCCCACTCCACTGATTGATGAGCTCTTACGTTAAGGATTTCTGTTTTAAAGGTTCCCTGGAGTTGGCATCAGCTGGTGTTTCCATATCGATTTTTAACATAATATCGAAGGTATTCAACATTCCTCTCCTTAGTGTTGCAACATCATTTGTTGCTGAAGACGTCTCTAAACATTCAAGCGAAGGTTGTAGTTCAGGTAAAACTACAATTGGTACTAAAACAATATTTACTTTCTGCCTTGCAATTGTTGTAAAAAAAGATAAACATGGTAAACTAAATTTGTTGCTTCAACAGCTGAAAGAAGGCTACTGCCCTCAGTTTCTACTGCACTAGTCTTATCTGTAGGGATTGGCATAGTTGAGGCTGCAGCTTTGTATTTGGGATCTGGAGTGTTTCTCAGCATGATGGGTATATCAACAGTAAGTATTACTTCAAAAGAGCACAGAAAGAAATCAGCTTATGTTCATGTCTTTATTTGTTAAGCTGTAACTCTTTTTGTTGTTTTTTGTTCACATAAGTACTTATCTTTGCATAATTTCACGAACTTAACTCTCATTTTGATTTGGGGTTGTGGGCACTATAGTTAAACTTGATTCTTTGAACAGGCTTCACCAATGCGCATTCCAGCACAACAGTTTCTTCAACTTAGAGCATTTGGTTGCCCAGCAGTTATACTTTCCCTGGCTATTCAAGGCATCTTTCGTGGTTTCAAAGACACAAAGACTCCTATACAATGTCTTGGCAAGTGTTCGTTATGTATCATTTGTTTGTTATGTATTATCTGCCTGCCTAACTAATGATGATGCTCCTCATTATGTCTACAATACATGTTCTTATTCTTGGCTTAACATAATTTTTGCGTAGCCAGAGAGATCCAGGCTTACATAAGCAGCTTGACCTGCAATTAGACACACATTATAGGAAATTTTCACTATTTTCTTTAGTTTCATTAAGGTAAAGGGTAAGTAAGACTTGAAATTTACACTCTTCATGAATGCGGAACGGGTGTTTAGCTGGCTAAGAGTGAAGATCCCTGCTTTCAGAGACGCAGCCTTTTCTACAATGGTTTTACCTTCAACATCATTCTCGATTATTATCGTTAAAATCAGCTGTATTGTAGTTCAAAAATCAGGATATGCACTATAGGATCTGATATAATCATGGTTTTTCTTGTGGCAAATATATCTATATTTGTGGTGATTTTATTAGAAGAAAGGTGGGGTATGTATGCGGTAATTTTTGGTATGAATTCTTGATTATTCAATAGTGAAGCACTTGAGAAAGAAATTTCATATGTTAAGTATGTTAGATATTCAAATCTGAAAAGTTTATAATAAATATATTATATGCTGCAATTAAAACCAATAGATGTGTTGGTTCAATTGGTTTGGCTTGAAAGATTATAACTCTTTGATGTCCGAAGTATTGATTCGGGCTAAGAAGAAATTGAACCAATACAATGGTGCAGGATGAAACAATTGAATCGATGCACTGGTTAAAATTGATAAGACCATTGGATGAATCATTACAATTGTTCAACATATCCTTTCAAATGAATATATCTCTAATATTTAAATATATTTTCAAAGGAATGTATCTCTTCGAAAGGATATGTATCTTGTCAAAAGGATACTTGAAAACCTATAAATAGATTGTAAATCCACCCAACTTTTGTACTTAAAATCATTCCAAATCCTTCTCAGGTTCTTAGAAAAAATATCATTCTAATATTTTTTTTTGCTATAATTTTCTTCTCTCATTTATAATTTTGCACTAAATTTGTTTCTACAAAGCAAATTCTAGTACAAAGTAAAATTTGGGCATGTCTTATCTTGGGAAACTAATTCACTGTAATCTTTTGTAGCTAAAGTAAAGTAAGTAATTAATAGTTTTAAGGAAAGAGTGGTCAACCATTTGATTCAAAGTGTAATATTATTGTTTCTACATCAAATTACGAAAGCGGATTACAATAATCTTAAGACTATACTTACAATGGAGGACAACAATGCAAAAAGTAGCTTGAATCAAATTAACCAACTCGAGAAGTTTGAAGGATTATTCTTGAAAAGCAAAATATATTTTTGCAATAGCACTAAAACTCTCTCATGTGCTGAATGAAGGGAAAATGGAAGAAAAAAAATGAGACACCGACATAAATGAAGACCCGAATAAAATGGGAACAAAATAACTTCATGTGTAAAGGGTACATTCTAAATGCTTATTTATCCAATTCATTTGAACGATGTGTATAAAGCTAAGTTTATGGAAAAGACGACAAAGGAATTATGGGAATATCTAAACAACAAGTACAAACCGAGAAATATCGGAAATAAAAATTTCTAGTAAGTTCATTATTTGATTATCAAATGATAAATAACAAATCTATTATGTTGCTAGTACATGAACTTCAAATTATTATGAATTAAATTGTGTCGGAAGGTCATATAGCCTTGACAAAGGGTTTCAAGTTTCGGAAATCATTTCAAAGTTACCATTTTTGTGGAAAAATTGTTGAAAGGAATTGACACGAAAGAAAGATGCAATGATTATGCAAGAGCTTATTAAATTTCTCCAAGTTGAAGAGAATTCTCAGAACTTGAATAAATTAGGAATAGAAAACAAAAGTGCTAAAGCTCTTGTCATAGAAAATGCATCTAAACCAAATGGTAACAAAAAAAAAAAAGCTTGGTGATCTAGATAACACTTTCCAAAATAAAAAACCGAAAGGTATTTGTTGGAAGTGTGGTAAGCAATGAAGATAAGAAACAATATATTTTGTACTTGAAGCAAATGCAACAAAAGAATGACCAAGAAAATATGGTAGACAATGAATATATTGTTGCTATGATTATGGAGACTAACATGATTGGAAATGACATGGAATGGTAGATCGATTCTGGAGCAACCAAACACACTGCCAAGAATAAAGCAATGTTTAAAGCTTATGAACCTATGAAGGATAATTAAAAATTATTTTCGGAAAATTCATCAACTGCAAAAGTGATGGGCAAAGGCAAAGTGGTTCTCAAGTTGTCATCATGGGAATACAATCACTCTTAATGATGTTCTTCATGTTTCTTTTAAACAAACCTGACATAAAAGTCTTGTTTGACGCTAATTGTATTGTATTGTCCAAGGGTGACATGTATGTTAAAAGAGGATATGAATCTGATGGCATGTACAAACTGAATGTTATTAATGAAAATTTATCTTTTGCTCATATGGTTTCTACTTTTGATGTTTGACATGCTAGATTAGGACATATAAATTATAAAATGCGTAGCATGACTAATCTTATTTTAATTCCTAAGATTAATTTTTATGATTTAGAAAAATGTATTATAAGTCTAAAATTGTCAAGTCTTTTAAAAAAAGTAGAAAGAAATTCACAATTATTAGAATTAATTCATTCTGATATTTGTGAATTTGAGGCATATTAACTAGGGAGGTAAAAGATATTTTTATAACATTTATAGATGATTCTTTAGATACACAAGCTTATTTGTTAAGGACTAAAGATGAGGCTTTAGAAAAATTTAAAATCTACAAGGTTAAAGTTGAAAATTAATTAGATCGAAGAATTAAAATTCTTATATCGGATAAAGGAGGGGAATACTTCTCTTATAATGATTTTTGTGAGAATTATGGTATAATTCGTCAAACTACCAAGAATTATGGTATAACTCATCGGATAAAAATGTGTTATATGTGTTTAAGTCTAAAATTGCCAAGAAATCTTTTAAAAAAGTATAAAGAAATTCACAATTATTAGAATTAATTAATTTTGATATTTGTGAATTCGAGGGCATATTAACTAGGGTAGGTAAAAGATATTTTTTAACATTTATAGATGATTGCTCTAGATACACTAAAGTTTATTTGTTAAGAACTAAAGATGATGCTTTAGAAAAATTTAAAGTCTACAAGGTTGAAGTTGAAAATCAATTATATCGAAGAATTAAAATTCTTAGATCGGATAGAGAATTCTTTTGTGAGAATTATGGTATAATTCATCAAACTACAGTCCCTTATAGTCCTCAACAAAATGGAGTGACAGAACGAAAAAAAATAGGACACTTGAAGAAATGATTAGTACGTTACTTCTTACTTCTGGTTTGCCTAAAAATTTATGGGGGAGAAGTATTAATAATCGCTTGTTATATACTTAATCGTATACCTATAAGAGAAAATTGACATTACACCTAATAAATTGTGAAAAAGAGAACCTTCTCTTGACCATTTAGGAGCAAGGCATTAGTAAAGTTAATCGATCCTAAAAGGCCTAAGCTTGAAGCTAAAAAAATGCGAGTGTGCTTTTATAGAGTATGTACAAAATAACAAAGGTTAGAAATTCTTAACTGGAATCCACAAATTTTGTTAGCCAAAATATAATTTTGGAGTCTAGAGATGTTGAGTTATTTGAAATTCATTCTTTAGGAAAAGGTCAAGAGAACACTGATAAAGAGGATCAAGGAACAACTTATCATGAAACAAATGATGAAATGAAACTTACTATACCTTCTGAAGAAATAGAACCAAAAAGAAGTAAGAGAATAAGGATAGAAAAATCCCATGGCCCTGATTTCTACATGTACCTAGTAGAAGGAAACAAAGATGATATTGTTTCTTCTGGTGTTTTTGTGACTGAGCATGATTCTAGTGATAGAGGTCCATTGAATTTTAGAGAAGCTATGTCCTCTCAAGATTCAGGTTTTTGGCAAGAAGTCATTAATGATGAAATGAATTCTATCATGGGCAACATGACTTGGGTCTTGATATTTACCTAATTACCTCCTGGTTGTAAACCTATTATGAGAATTATGGTATAATTCATCAAACTACAACCCCTTATAGTCCATGGAGGTGCAGAACGGAAAAATAGGACACTTGAAGAAATTATTAATACGTTACTTCTTACTTCTGGTTTGCCTAAAAATTTATGGGGAGGGGGAAGCATTAATGATTGCTTGTTATATACTTAATCGTCCCATAAGAAAGCTCACATTACACCTTATGAATTGTGAAAAAAGAAACTTCTCTGGACCATTTAAGGATGTGGGGATGTAGGGCATTAGTAAGTTTAACTGATCCTAAAAGGCCTAAGCTTGGAGTTAAAGCAATCAAGTGTGCTTTTATAGGCTATGCACAAAATAGCAAAGCTTATAAATTCTTGACCATGGAATCCACAGATTCTATTAGCCAAAATATAATTTTGGAATTTAGAGATGTTGAGCTCTTTGAGAATTCATTCTTTAAAAAAAGTTCAAGAGAAGACATTGATAAAGAGGATCAACTAACATCATAAAACAAATGATGGAATAGAACTTACTATACCTATTGAAAAAATAGAACCAAGAGGAAGTAAGAGAGTAGTGATAGAAAAATCTTATGGCCACGTTTCTTACATGTACCTAGTAGAATGAAACAGGGATGATATTGTTTTTCTTAGTGTTTTTTGTGTTCGAGGATGATTCTAGTGATAGAGATCCATTGACTTTTAGAGAAGCTATGTCCTCTCAAGATTCAGGTGTTTGGTAAGAAGCCATTAACGATGAAATGGATTCTATCATGGGTAACACGACTTGGGTCTTGGTGGATTTACCTCCTAGTTGTTGTATACCCATTGGTTGTAAATAGATCTTTAAAAGGAAAAGAAAACGGATGGATCTATAGATAAGTATAAAGCTAGACTGGTTGTCAAAGATTTTAAGCAAAAGTAAGGAATTGATTACTTTGATACATATTCTCTAATAGAAAGAATTAGTACTTTTAGGTTATTAATTACATTATCATAAATTCATAAACTTGTTAGTTATTATAAACTAAATGGATGTTAGAACTGCTTTTCTAAATGGTGATTTAGAATAGGAAGTCTATATAGAATGGTTTGTTTTGATAGGCCAAGAAAGAAAAGTTTGTAAACTTGTTAAATCTTTGTATGGCCTAAAACAAGTACCCAAGTAGTGGCATGAAAAAAAATGACCAAATGATTGTTTCCAATGGATTAAAATAAATGAACCGGATAACTATGTTTATTCTAAGTTTAATAAAGGTTTTGGTGTTATAATTTGTTTATATGTTGATGATATGCTTATTTTTGGTACTATTGAAAAGGTAGTATTAGAAACTAAAGCATTCTTGTCTGTTACCTTTGATATGAAAGACATAGGGAGGCTAATGTAATTTTAGGTATTAAAGTTGCGTGGTCAGGATACCATTTCTTTAACTCAGTCTCATTATATTGAGTTGTTAAAGAAGTTTAATCATGAGAATTGCAACATATGATCATTATGTTAAGTTATTTCTAAATAAAGGGTATAACATATCTCAGTTAAAATATGCAAGTATAATCGGTAGTCTAATGTATGCAATGCAGTGTACTAGACCTAATATAGTATTTGCGGTTGGAGTATTAAGTAGGTTTTACTCATAATTCAGGTCAAGTTCATTGGGACGCAATATCAAGGGTACTTAAATATCTTAAAGGCACAATGAACAATGCATTTTGCTATATAGGATACCCAGCTGTGATAGAAGGGTACACGAATGCAAATTGGATAACGAATTTGGATGAATAAGTCTGTGAGTGGATGGATATTCACTTTAGGAGGAGGGGAAATTTCTTGGGGTTCCAAGAAACAAACCTTGATAACACATTCACCTATAGGATCCGAGTTTGTTGCATTATCAACTGTTGTAAAAGAAGCCAAATGACTTAAGGATTTATTATTTGATATACCACTTTGGCCCAAGACAATGACAGTTGTCTTAATATATTGTGATAACGAGGCAGCATTATCACAGTCTTACAATAAAGTTTGTAACGGGAAGTCTAAACATATAAGTTTAAGACATAGTTATGTAAGATAGCAAATCAATAAAGGGGTTGTTACCTTTAATTATGTCTAGTCAAAGGGAAATTTGGCGGATCCTTTTACTAAAAACCTAAGCAAGGATTGTAATATGTAGGGCTTCCTGAGAGATGAATTTAATACCTTTGAATTTGAGATAACCTATTACTGGAACCCAACTAAATACTAGAGTAACATCTAATATATTAGTTTAGTGGAAAAATACGTATAGTAATAACCAGTTATACACTAGACAAGTATGAAGAAGAAATTCTTCGAAACCATCTCAAAGTTAGTGTATGCTTGTATAAAGAACAAAGAGGTTAGGGTAAACCTTTAATGAATCTATGTCCGGTTTCAAGGATGCAGTCAAATACAAGTGCATCTAATTAGATTCACTTATGCAAGTGAAGGAAATGAAGCCGCTCTACGTGAGACTTAAGACTTGTCTCTAAATCACTTACAAAACCAGAGAGGTAAACACAAGGCCATAAATGTGTTGGGTTTCCTTAAACTATAAGGGATATAGTATATATGTCTATTGAGAAAGATATCACTTTAAGATTTCTTAGTTTAAAGCTAACGTTACTAAGAATTCAAATATTTTGTGATATAGACTATGTAAAGGTTCAAGTCAAAAGACACCTCTTACTTATGTATGCTATATCTAATAAGAGAAAGAAGAAGGTCAAAGGAAAAGGATTGCAAAATTGTAAAAATAGGGAGGATTGTAGATATTTTCAAATTTGGAAAGTATATAATAAATATATTATATGTTGCAATTAAAACCAACAAATGTGTTGGTTCAATTGGTTTGGTTTGAAAGATTATAACTTTTTGAATAAGAGGGATCTATTCGGACAAGGATGTATTGATTCGGGCTAAGAAGATTGATAGAATCAATGCAATGGTTCGGGATGAAACATTTGAATCGATGCAATGGTTCAAATTGATAAGACCATTGGATGAATCATTACAATGGTTCAACATATCATTTCAAAGGAATATATCTCTAATATTTAAATTCCTTTTCAAAGGGATGCATCTCTTCAAAAGGATACTTGGAAACCTATAAATAGATTGTAAATCCACCCAAGTTTTGTATTTAAAAACATTCCAAATCCTTTTCAAGTTCTTCTAAAAAATATCATTCCAATATTTTTTCTTTCTATAATTTTCTTCTGTCATTTATAGTTTTGCACTAGATTTGTTTCTACAAAACAAATTCTAGTACAGAGTAAAATTTGGGTCTGTCTTATCTTGAGAGACTAATTCGCAGTAATACCGTGTAGCAAAAATAAGGTGCGAATATAATCTTAAGGTAAGAATGGTCAACCATTCAATTCAGGCGGTAATATTGTTGTTCTACATCAATTTACTAAGCTGGTTACAACAAAGTCTATTGAATTTTATTGTTAAGGCTATTAGGAAAATATATAAGTAGGTTTTGGTTTATACTATTGCTGGATGTACTCGGACAGAATTTCTTCAGCCAAATAACTAATTTATTTTTATTAAGATATGTTGCAATCACCATTTTCCGCTTCTGCTAGATTTTTTCACCTTATGTTCTATATTACCAGCAACATGCCTTCACTTATATGTTGTGCTTTTCCTATGATATTTAATGGTTACGTTTGTTACTGAAACAGACAGTGAATGTGCAGGACTTGGAAATCTGGCAGCAGTATTCTTTTTTCCCATACTTATGTATGTATTCCGCTTGGGAGTAACTGGTGCAGCCATTTCCACAATTGCATCTCAGTATGTTTGATTACACTCGCTCATAACAATACTAATTTTATTATATAATTAATAATGTGATTACTATACCTAGAACAGTTCTTTGATTCAAATTTTCAGATACATAGTGACATTTTCGATGATATGGCATCTTAATAAGAGGACTGTATTGGTACCCAGTTTGAACAATCTGCAGTTTGGTGGCTACCTAAAATCTGGTGAGTTTGCATGGAGAAATTGCTAATCCTCATCATTGTAAAATAATAAGCTTGACAAGGTTATTCTTAAATAGTGGCAATAGCTGTTTCGTAGCCATAATTTCTCTACTCTACTGTCACGTAACATAGTTTTCATAGTCCGCCCTTGTGATTTTCTACATTGGTGGGTAGAGCTCTTCATTTTGTTGTAGATGAATTTAATTAGTAAGATGTCACTTAGACATGATAATATGATTTTATGTATTTTTTGCGGTGAATCAAAAGAGGTGGGGGTTAGGAAGAGAGACACCCAGTCCTGCATCGAAACATGTAGGATGTGCTATCTTGTCCATAAGACTTAAGGTTACTACAAAGAGTACTAACATCATGACATTTTGGGTGGGCTTGTGATAGTTCAAGATAACCCCATGGTACTCCTAGGCAGTAAATTTGAGAATTGATCCGAGCTTGGGTTTGGGTCGGGCTATTTACAGACCTAGCTAGCATAACAATAATCAACAAGCTTTAAGGTGGAACTCTGATGCAATTAGCATAAAAAGTCAAAAAGGTGTTACGTAAGCAGGACTTAGGAGGGAGAGACAATGGATCATAAACTCAAAAAGTTGTGCTTGCTTGACCACTCTTTGGTAAGTAATTATTCTTAAAATATAAATAGCTAACAGAAAAGCAAAATCTTTACTCTTTTTTTGATGTGTGAAAATGTACTTTGCTCATCCTTAATATGTGTGAATAATGTACTTTGCTCATGGACGAAGGGAGTATATGTATTATATTACATACACACTATCTAGTAGTTGGTTCAGGCCTAAAATTTAAATTTTTTTACTCCACACCGAGATCGACCAACCAACTCGGTTTTTACAATCATTCAACCTGCTGCTTTTTTATTTTGGGAAATTATTCCGGTTTGATTCTTTCCGATCGGGCCAATTATCTCAGTTTGGTTAGTTTTCACTGCAGCCTAAAATGCAATTAAGGAATCTATTCTCGAGTCCAAATTAGATTTTGTCTATAAAACTTCATATTGGCATTACTTTTTATCTAAGAAGAGTTATGGGGCTTATAATATATGAAATCGAAGCTCTCGATGAGCTCTAGACGAGCTCTACAATACTCATATATTATGCCATGAATGATGTTTTGTGCCTGAAAAGCCTATTTAAAGGAGAATTCTGGATGGTCAAAGTTTTGGTCAATCTTCGAATTATTTTCAGTTTTCACTATATTGTTTTTTAACTTTTCTAAGTAGGCTTGGGAAGTGGTGTAACATTGTAAATATGTTTTCTTAGGGTTTTTATAACATTCTTTTTGACAATTATCGATATTATTACATTTTCTCTTGGAGAATTCTTTATCTAGCTTGTGGAATCTAGTGTTTATGACTTTATTGTATCTTTGTGTTAGTAGGTTAAACTAACCAACATTCTGCTACTTCAAACTCCAAGACGCTAACCCTTGATCTCAAGGATATTTGGCTATCTGCCTACTACTTGACCATCCAACTTGGTGATAGACAAGATATAATGTGCCTTAACTTCAGAAAACATTGTAAGGAGTTTTAGTTATGGTTTGAAATCTTTGAGAAAGAATGAGAGGCTATAGCTCTACCAATTGAAGTTAAATAAATCATCCTCCTGAAAGTTAATGTAGGAATAGGCAGGGGCATACAAGAAGTAATATTAGATTAGTAGGGTCATTGAGGTAGTAGTATTTTTTAGGTAGTTGCATATGACGTGTAATTCTCATTTTTGGATTATGAATGATAATGTGGATTTCCTCTCTTTCCATGGTTCTCTCTCTAATTTCTCCCCTCTGTCTTCTTACCAAAATTCCTTCTTAATTCTTCTCAAAATCCTTGTTCTATTAAATTAAAAATTCTTTTTGATTTGTATAATTTCAAAATTCAGAATTAAAAATTAGGAGACCAATTGTAGTGGCACAATATGCAAATTTAAGGAATTAGGAGGAGCAGTAAACAGTTGATGTATGCTAATTTGTATGGCTCTCGTTTATTTATTTACTAACCAAGTCAATTAACTTTCGGAGTGACGAGTTGTTGGTTTATTAATTACTCCCTCCGTCCTTCAAAGGATGTCCAAAGTAAATTTTGCACACAAATTAAAAAAAGTAAAGTACAGAAAAGAAAGTATAAAAAGTTACAAGTTTATCCTTAGTAGCCCCACAAAATTACATAAATTGATGAGTTTTGTCTTTTTTGATATACTAGTGGGCCCTACAAAATGACATATTTGCCCTTTACTTTATGTACTAATTGCCATCCTTTTTTAGGATAAAAAAAATTGTACCTTAAGTCATTCTTTTGAAGACGGAGGGAGTATAATAATATGCAACATTATTAAGTTATATTTATTTCTTTCAAAGTTGGTGAGGAGTTGCTTTGAAAATAACAATGCAGCAAAAAACAATAGCAAAAAGAGAATTTTAAAGAAAACAGTCAACACAAAAGACAAAATTTTACGTTGTTTACTCAAAGGTGGAGTTACTTAAGGTCAGCGGCAGATCACTCCCGAAAGTACAAAACTACCATATTTGTCGACCCTCCACTCTAGAATCAGGCCCAATCACCTTATAGGTAGTTTATAATCATTTCTGAATAAAAGTCGGATCAAGCTTCGCCAACATAATTTGAAGCACCTGGCGTGCCTCATATGTTCTTATTATACATACTTGGGATCATACGGGGTTGTTTATGTGAAGAAAATATATACTTTTTCCCCCATCATATATAGTCTGTATTCAGGTGGCTTTCTTCTTGGGAGAACTCTGGCTGCTGTTATGACTATAACTTTAAGCACTTCGATGGCTGCACGTCAAGGACCATTAGCCATGGCTGCTCATCAGATAATCCTGCAAGTATGGTTGTCTGTATCTCTCCTTGCTGATGCCCAAGCTGTATCTGGTCAGGTAATAGTTAATTTTATATTTTTTCTAGCCATAAATTTTACCATGTGATTTTTACCCTGTTTTTATTTTTGCTCATTATATTTCCCAAAAATATGAATTTTACCATGTGATTTTTACCCTATTGATATTTTTGCTCATTATATTGCGAGAAAATGGTCAAGGCCAAACAAATGTTATTGATTGATGGTTTGAATAAGGAATACCCCCTTCGGAATCAATCAAACTAATGCCACACGTGCAATCACACATCGGATTGCAAAGTAATCCAGATATACAAAATCGGAAGGTGTGTTTGGCACAAACATCACCAATCCGCAGAACGAGCGTATCAGAAAACTAGGTCGACCCATACGCCTCCCACAACAAAACACCAAATGGCCAACTCACCGGAGCACAAAACGGAGACGCCATGGATCGATCACACCGCCATGAAGGTGTCATGCCTCGGTGCTTAAGAGGACATGCCTGTGGTACTTCTACAGTAGTTATAGCTGTATACCTACGGTATTCTAACAAAAATATAATGTCACAACACACGCGATAAAAATATCAACACAAAGGGTTCTAACGTGTATATGTTAAATCGAACGAATCATCAACACAAGTCTCTAAAAATATACTAACATGTACACCACTATAAATATCAAAATAAAATTTAGACATGATACACTAGTCTAAAGAGTACAACATGAGTTCTAATATAACGCCAAAACAAAACTATCACAATAAATTGATAAGGAATAATTATGAGAAGCAACACTAAATTTGAAGCTAATAACGAATGTAACAAATTAAAAACAAAAGAGTCTCGCTGAAAGAGTATGGAATCCATATCTGGATTAAGCAATGTAATACCCAAAATATAATCCAAATATAACTCGTTTAGACTCCCCCCTTCGTCCGAACTATTCACCAAAATAACATATTAATAAATTGTTTATAAAAAGTATAATTTTCCTTTAATGTTATAATTCCGCATTAAGTAAAAATATAAAAATATCTAATCGATAATTTAGTTATATGCATTAATCTGTCCATAACTAACTTATTAAATTTTCAGAATTTTATTATTTATTTAATATTCAGTCCACCGAATAAAATTAATGTTTAATTAGTTCCTCATAAAAACAAATGCTCAATCCTGTAGGAAATATATATGAAATAGTTATAAAGTTTCCAGGAAGCAAACATAGAATTCATATACATAAGTTTGTAAGATTCGTTTAAAAGTAATATATAATAGTATATCTAATATGTACTAATCATAACATTTAAATAATCATTAATTACATAAAAAATATATATAAATTCTTTTTATGAATTTGGGCCAACCTATTATAATCATGACATGCATCTTAAGATTATTTCTTGTAGTATTATCTCCTTCTATAGTACTTTCTGTACTTATAACCTCCCAATAAGGACAACGGTAAATACATAATTTATTTATATATATACATACTAAGATTCATATTGATCAATAGAATTTTGCACAATACATCTATCAAATTTACAAAGCAGTTGTAACTTACCAGAACGCTTCTAATTGAAAATTCGAACTACTCTTCTGTTCTTTTCCACCTCACGCCCAATTATTTTAATTCGTAACAGAACTAATGAACATAGGGTTAGGTTTTAGATATTTAATATATTTTATTAACTCTTTTAATTTTAATAGGATTTATTACCCACATTTAATTAAATTAAACAATACCTATCCAGCTAAATGGCAAAAATCTGCTTTACTCATATTTTACCTATTTGGGTAACTGCACTAAGATTTTTTTTTCTACTGCCCAACATCTGTAGTTTTATTTTTACATTGTCAAGGAGAGGATAATAATGTAGAAGATTAGTTTAACTGTTCAAGGGACCAGGCTAGGGCAGTCGCATGTATTTGTTTTACTTGACTCTCTTTCTTGTATAATCACAATTATGAGTCAGAGTTGAAGCATCCATAGAAGCTTGTAATCTTCTAGTCCATGCCATGGAATATTAATTTGTAACCTCAGTTTTCTTGATGTTATGTATTATCATGGGAACTTTTTTTTTAATAATTTGATTTTTGTTTATAAAAATAACTTTACGTGTAGGCTCTTATTGCAAGTTCTTTTGCAAAAGGTGACTACAACAGGGTTAAAGAGATCACTTATTCTGCTATAAAGGTGATTTTATTTCGCTTCTTACTCTCATTTGAGTCAGTCGTCTGTTTTAACTTTGAAGACTGTGTTGTAATTTTGTATTTCCTTTGTTTCTATTATTCATTGTTTTTTCTTCTATCTCCTTTTGTTTTTGTAGTTTTTAATTCAATTGTTTTTTCTTTTTCTCCAGACAGGATTATTTACTGGCATCTCTTTAGCTATCATACTGAGTTTGTCTTTTGGTTCTTTAGCCACTTTGTTCACGAAGGATATAGAATTACTAAATATTGTTAGATCTGGATTACTGGTTAGTACACGTTTTCAGCATTAGCTTAGGCTGTTTAAGGATATCTTTTTGATTACATTCTGTCTACTTCTGCACAGTTTATCAGTGCCAGTCAACCTATCACTGCTCTGGCTTATATTTTTGACGGTCTTCATTATGGTGTTTTAGATTTCCCATTTGCTGCTTGCTCAATGGTAAGTGACCTCTTCTATGTGTAATATCAGGATAATATTGTAGTTTGTCATGCATACTGTATTATCACCTGTTGCTAATAACATACAAATTTATTATAGATGGTGGTTGGAGCAATGTCATCAGCGTTTCTTCTCTGTGCTCCTTCAATAATTGGTCTTTCAGGAGTTTGGTTGGGTTTGACTCTCTTCATGGGGTTGCGTACTGTGGCTGGATTTATGAGGTAAAACACGGTTATATTGAAATATTTACTCTTCAAACTCTGATGTTGACAGTTATGAGGTAATGCGTCCATGCATTTTCCTTTTCACTATGTTCTCATTCAAGTAATATAATGTAGCTACTTCTTGAAAACTTATTCATTGTTAAACTATTTAAGAGTATGTTATCTGGTAGCCTTTCACTTATATATGCAATGGTGAATGCTGTTCTTTTATCTGATTAATCACAAGAAAATAAAATTTGAACATGAACAGATCTTCAAGAGGATTAATTTTGAGAATCCATCTGATGTATAGCATCAACAAAATGTTGTTTTAGGTATTACTTAAGTTTTACTCATTTGTTCATATATAATGTGTTGGAAATATTTTCTGTTATGGGACGTGTGATAAATATTCATCTATACTCAACTATATTATTCTGCTGACTTCTAGGTATCCTTTAGGCAGTGGAAGTATAATGGCATAATGGTTACTTATTCTAAGCTATTTATCACCTATGCCATTACATTAGCAAATGCTGTAACTTAGAGTGAAATACTGAGGATAATGAAATTCTATTTGATATGCTGGTCAGAAATACTCAATAGTCAACTTGGCATCGTTGTACTAAGCAAATGATTCAAGTTAGTTAAGAATATTGCTCTAACTGTAAAAGAGAGAATCTAGTTTCTATTTTAGATAACCATGCCTATATGGACTTGGATATTAAATCCAAAAAAGATCCACATAAGGCTCATAATAGGAGGATGAATGTAGGTTTCAGTCATCTGGAATGGAAGTCATCTTTGGTAGAACATGCCAAAGTTGCTCTCCCATGACTAAACTAGGGTAGGCTGAGTCCTGATATTTAGAGCATGCTGATGGTGTTATATGTTTTCTTCAGGGATACTCGTAGTTTTGCAGTTATATCTAGACTTTATATGGTCTCATGAAATATTTAAGAAGTCCTCTTAACTTTTTGTAAGCTAGGAAAGGTTTCACAATAAAACTGTTCTGAGTAAAAGAAGTTGCATGCAAATATTTATCTTCAATTTCCTTGTAATTTTGTAATGCAAATATTTGTCTTCATTTTCCTTGTAATTTTTTTTGATGAAAGTAAATTAAATGCTGTCTATGTTCTATATACACTCTTTTAATTTTTCTTCATCTTCAGATTAACATTTACAGAAAATTTATTTGTTTTTTGTTTTTAGATTATCAGCAAAGAATGGACCGTGGTGGTTCTTGCAGGACGTTCATAAAACTGAGGTTGGTTTATAGATGTACCATGTATTTCCCTCTTAGTTGCTAGTATACATGCATGCATGAATCGTTCTTTAACAATCCAAAATCTCATTGTATTACTGCTACCATTTTCTCCTATGATTAGTATATATCACCATGACTTTGCTTATGAATTATGATTGGGAGGCTAAAAGCGCTAAAGGGTCTTAAGATTATCAAGTTCTGTTCAAAGACTCCAAACTTGCATCCGTAATAATTATCAATTCATAACTATGAAAACTCTTGTTAAGACTGACTTGCATATTATTAACTCCTATTTCCAGATGACTATTTGACAGCAGAATGTTGCATGGACCAGTGTAACTTGTGCAATTCTGCTCATGGCAAATAAGTATTAAAATTACTTTTTATTTTCTTTCCTTTAATTTCTCTTTTCATGATTTATTTATGCTATAAAATGTAATAATCAATTTAGGTCGGTCTCATAGAGATCAATTCATTTATGTTTCCTTGTATAAGTTAAATTATTATTTTCTTTTTTCCGTCCAAATTCTATATTTGTTTTGGATATTAAAGGTGGAGGTGTGAATTTTTTGATCAATTTGTATTGCTGCATCCTTTCGTCTACGGGAACTATCGAAAACAAGAAATAATATATGTAATGTATTGTTGTCTGTGGAAAACAATGCATATGAAAGCAAGAATGAATTGTAATGGAGGAATGAAAGAAAAGCTTAAGCTCATATTGATATCGAAAAATGTTACAAAAGGCTAACTAAAAACATATTGATTCTAACTATATATACAGAATCGTATTGCTTAAAATTGAAGCTAACTACAATTAACTCTAGTTAAGTCTATTTAACTACAGTTATAACTTAGCTAGCTGTCACTATCACACTACTGGTTATATTTCTATGTTTTTCAGCTCCAGCATAAGGACTAGCTGTGTCAACTGCCTTGTCATCATTCCTTCTGTTTCTTGTTACTGCATTGCATTAGCTGTTAGACTCTGTATGCACTTGATCATGGACAGCTTCATTACGTGTGGCTTAGCAGCATATTGAAGTTTTGTACTTGAAAGTACTGGTGCACGTGTTAATTGTGACATGTGATGTATGTGCTGTGTCGATTGGCTTTGATACAGTACTGGCTGCATTCCTTGGTTCACTAGCTGCATTCCTTGATAAACTGATTGCCCATGTATCCTCAATCTCTCCCCCGCAAGTTGAAGGTGCGCAAAGATTGCACATGTTCAATTTGGAAATTGTATTCCAGTTGGTATAACGAGCCAAAGGCTTGGTGAAAATGTCAGTCAACTGATCCTTAGCAGAAACAAAAACTAGTTTAATAACACCCTCAAGAACTTTGTCTCTAACAAAGTGGCAGTCCAACTCAATATGTTTGGTTCTAGCATGTAACACAGTAACACAGGATTGGAAGCAATGGTAGTGGCAGCATCATTGTCTACATAAAGCAGTGTTATGAACAGCAGCAGTAGTATTATGAGCAGCAGAATTAACTGAACAATCATTAATAGCAAAGTGAAGGAATAGCTGGTCAATAACATATTTAGGACAGTTGGCAAGGAAATTTCAATTACAGTTGTAACAGAATTAACTGAACAACAATCAGGAGGGAGAATTAGAATTCAAACTAAAGAGGAAAAGTTAGTTAAGGTGACAACTGTTAGTTACAGCTTTGGGATTGGGAAAGGGAAAGGAAAGTTGTATAAATAGAGAGAGTATAGTTAGAGAGAGATATCTAAGTATTGTAAACTTCTTCTGAATTTCATTCTTGTCTGTAACTCATTCTTTCATTCATTCCAGATCTTCCATTCATTTTTCTTAGTTTGTTCTGCAATTCATTCTTTTTTTACTTTAATTCATAATTTTGTGATTCATAATCACAACACTTGGTATCAGAGCTATCAATCCTTGGCCTTATAATTCATTCATGCTATTGGAACCAGATGTAAAGAGACGATAGAGGAAGGACTTCGTAATACCGACTCTCGGGTGCAAGAACTGATGAATAGACATCATCAACTGCAACGAACAGTAGAGGAAATCAAGAATATGCAGAGTACCATCAAGTTCATGATGGCTGAATTCCAGCAAAGTATCAAAGGTAAGGAAACTGTTCCTGAAAAACATACTGAACCTTTTGTGGATTTAACTCAAACTGGTATGGGGAATGGGGAACATAATTCAGTTTCTAATTCTATGATGGGAAACATGATTCAAAGAAATTTTCATCCTCATTTTGATTTTCTAATTTTGAATGGGTTAGATATTAAGAATTGGGTAATGAAGTTTGAGTATTTCTTCCAATTCCATCCCTTGAATGACTTGCTGAAATTAAGAAGTGTGTCTCTTCACCTTGAAGGAGAGGCTGGATCTTGGTTTCTAGTCTATTTTAAGTCTAATCCCAAGTTTGTGTGTGAAAAATTTTTTACAGTAGTGCATTGGCTGAATTCAATAAGTTACAACACACTACCACCGTAAGCCATTACCAAAGGTCCAAAAGAGGTTTGAATTTCTTAGAGCATTAGTTCAGGATGAAAATTTAGAATTAGATGAAACATATTTTGGTAAATGTTTTGTGGGAGGATTAAAAGAGGAAATAGGAGGATTTGTGGGACTTCTTAAACCTTAGATATTGTCTGAGGCTATTGCAGCAGCTAGGGTGTTGAGACTATTTACAAAAGGAATAAACTTATCTCAAATTTCCACAAACCTGTGGGAAAC
Source organism: Panax ginseng (assembly GCA_020205605.1). Taxonomy (NCBI): domain Eukaryota; kingdom Viridiplantae; phylum Streptophyta; class Magnoliopsida; order Apiales; family Araliaceae; genus Panax; species Panax ginseng. The sequence continues at coordinate 101,636,305 of CM035150.1, forward strand.
AGTGGGGGAAGTAATATTTTGGTGGTAAAGAGTAAAGTATCTAAGTCACAATTTCAAGGAGGTATCCCTAATGTTGTAGGAGGAAGTCCTAAAAAAAATGTAAAAAACTTGCACAGTGAGATGCAGGCTTAGAGGGAAAATGTGACACCCCCCAAATTAAAATACCTCTACCTGAACTTGGTGCTCCACGATACCACTCATAATCTAACTAATATCAATATATTGTGGAATAATATAAAGATAATATGTCATTACAATTCATCTCCCAGATTCTCGCGACCTTAACTATTACATAACTTAGCTTAGGTCTTTCAAATACACATAATTAATACAAGTCTTAACACAATACATAATCATAATCACTTAATATTCACTAGTTAAGTTACTATGTGGACTTGCCCTTCCCTTTGTCCTTCCCTGAGCCACTGTTATGCTCCGTTTTAATTGTACATTTTGTGTTTAAGAAAGGGTGAGCAACAAGTTTGCCCCGCAAGTATAAGCCAATAAGAAATAGCTTTATTAAGGATTTCAATAAGCTCATAAGTTCAATCAATTGACAACAATTTATATGATAATTGAGCAACTTCAGAATAATGACTGCAGAATATCAGTCCAAAACACTTTAAATATTGAGTGGTCATTAAGGACCATGAACTTCTACTAGAAGGATTGACAATGGTTTACTGCAAGTCCCCCAAAACAAGCACATAAAGTGATCAGTGTGACGCCCCCAAAACATGTATACAACACTCATTCTGAGTCGCCAAATACATGGTACAGAAAAAACTACAACTTTATTAATACAATTGTCGTGCAAAATACGACAACACATAAACTCTGAGTTTAAATACAAATATTTTCTTCTAGACAATATCCACACTCAAATAAGTCCTCATTACAATTATTGATACACTATTTTACAAAATAGTGAGGACTACTAAAATAACTGTCTTGAACCATTACTCCGCACCCCGACTAGTTCCCGCTATATTCTCGTCTCCTGAGAAGAAATGGAACAAAAAGGAAAAGGGTGAGCTCAACTAGCCCAGTAAAAAATATTATGACTAAGATAATGTACAACAAATTATCCTTAGTCTTCAACAGGAAAAATATGATATAATACAATATACAACAAGTTTTAGATCAACAAATGCGCATTGAAACAACAATTCATTAGAAGAGTTAAAGAGAATGAAATCTACTATCATCTATGAATTTAAAAGTCCATCATCGATATTTTATCCTCAGAACATCAATCAATATACATCATAAATCAAATATTCATCTTTGCACCACATGCCAAAGATATTCACCACGATTAATCATGTTCATCTAAACACATGTTCATCTTTGCACTACTGGCCAAAGATATTCATCGATTGGTCATGTTCATCTAAACACTTGTTCATCTTTGCACCACGCCAAAGATATTCATCATAAAATCATTCATCTTTGCACTACGGGCCAAAGATATTGATTATATTATCATTTAGGATCGAGGATGATGAAAAATATTTTAAAGAAAACAAATCCAAGTGAAACAAAAGAACAAATATTAAGGATTCATACTTTAAACAATTCAAGTTCAAAAATACTTCATAAATAACCGAATGGAGTAAAATTCAAGAATGATCAAAACATAGATACAATCAAAGATAGTAATCATAATAGATATTTTGACATGAAAAAGAAAATTTAATTTTTTCCGTGAATAATAAAGGTCGTGATTCGTGAATAAAGGCCGATATCACGTGAATAGTAAATCTCGACACCAAAAGATAGAAATTTCACAAAAACATCATCATGCTTCGTGAATGAATAAGACTCGTGAATAGTAAACTCATGAATAGTAAATTCGTGAATAAGAACTCATGAATGAATCGTGAATAGTAACTCAGAATACATGAAAAGTTCCAAATTTGATAAAAAATTCAACCAATATTTCAAGCATAATGATATTGAAGAAATAATATCATTTACGAAGAAAATAATATCCCTTACCTCAAAAGGATAAGATTTAACAAACGGAAATACCGGATATAAGGCCGAAAAGAACTTGCAGATCATATAACAATACTCAAAGTACTAAAATACTCACAAAATACGCTCGATATTATAGAGATAGAAAGAGAGAGAAAACTTCAGTTTCTGGTGTAATTTTCAATTCTAACTTAAGCACCTTATTTATAGGAAATTGCTTAGAACACCAAAGCAGAAAATTGAATATAATAATAATATATATAATCAAATTTCCTACGCCCACTTCCTTAGATCTGAATTCAGCCATTTACATCACATGCAAGACCCACAATAATGACCAAAAACGTTTTTTATATTAAAAATAATTAAAACTTCCAAAAATCAATTATTTCGAAACTTCGGAACTTCAATAATTCATAATAAATAGCCCTTTTATCAGAAAATTCGAATCTCGCGACTTTTTATAGGAAATTCAATTATCTACAACTTTGTAGAAGAAAGTTTTTCCAAATTCCCAACAGAAATTGACCGAAATCCACATACGGACGATTTTACAGGCTATAATCAAATTTCAGTCAAGAAATGGGGTCCACCGACACACAAAACATATGTTAATCAGTTAATGCAACAAAAATACTCTTCCTCCTCATATACTCATATATCTCACATTCATTGTAAAAATATCACCATTAATATATTATTAAAATAATATATTCAAATGAATTATTTTATCAGAAAAAGATAAAATATTAATTTTCAACAATTGTCACATTTAAAAATTTTCTCCATCTATATCCACATAAAATCAATATTTTCCTCATCATGTAAATCAATAATTAATTATTCATAAATAATATTATGTAATCACAAGATCGGCAAACTGCAAAGCCTCAAGAAAGAGGGGCTTTCCAATAAGGATTTCTCCTTACTGGCACGCAATTAGGTGACCAAACCTCTCCTTAGATAGAACTTTCTAGACATTGCCAATAATGTTATCTAATAATATTATTCAGATAATATGAATTATTGCTTCGATAATGGAAAATATCGTAGTAGTGACAATTATTCGAAACAACAATAATATAAAATATCAACGCAACAATTATTGAATCAATAAAATAAAATATCGAATAAAGAATTATCGTAATAATTATTGAGTAAAGTGCCTTCACGTAAGAATCAACAATTGGTGCAATACCGTGTGCCATAAAAGGCAACAACGCGTATAAATGTGTTTTAACCACCGGGTATTCCAACGAAAGATATCTCAGAATAACTACGCTGTTATTTATAAACAACTTATACTTGTCGTTTTCTTTATCCAATCTTTTTCGTTATGGGGCCACACAAAGTCATAGGCGGCATTGCATTTAATATTCCAGAACAATGAAGAATATTCCACGACCAAACGAATATTCCCCGAACAACAATGAATATTTTATAACCACTTACTTATTTGAAATATTTGAGCATTTTACCCATAACTAACCACATTAATCAAATCAACCCCTTACTATTTCAAAATAATAAATAGAGAAAATTAAATCTTAATTTATAAAAAGTTGGGGCCTTACAACCTCTCCTCCTTATGAAATTTCGTCCTCGAAATTGACATGCGTAGGACATGCTCCTTCCCATCCAAGATCTTGACTGGTACCTCCTCGTACGTTAAGTTTTCGGCTATCTCGTCCGGTTCTAACTCAATAATGTGGTTCGGGTCATCCACATATTTACGTAACATCGATACGCGAAAAACGTTATAAACACGCGTCATACTTGGCGGTAAAACGAGTCTATAGGTCACAGTTCTTATTCGATCGAGGATTTCAAATGGACTAATAAATCGAAGGTTTGAAATTTCCTCACATCGCCAATTCTCGCTTTTGGAATAACAACTTTTTGTACCTCCTTCTTGATATTCATCAACCCAAGTCCCAGCTCGAGCGATCTTTTAACTTTTATCGACTAAAGTCGATTTTACTTCGTATATCATCACGTGATCCATGAGTCTTTAACTCTATCTCTATCATTTGAAGTCATACGAAATGGGTCTTTTGTTAAAACATCGCACTCAGAACCACATATATATGATTTTTACTCAACACGCCGCCTACCACGCTCGCTTTTTTTTTTGGTATTGAATGGTATGGTCGTAACATGTGCGAAATGAGTCTCCTATTGAGTTCTTGAAGCTCTTCCCACATTCATTGCTCCATTCAAATTTTGTATCTCTACGAGTCACCGAAGTTAATGGAATAGCGATTCGAGAATATCCTGCAACGAATCTCCGATAATAACTAACTAAGCCTAGAAAGCTACATATTTCGATTACCGACTTAGTTTATTCTCAACTGTGACTCATATCCCAACCTTGGATATCACGTCACAATGACACCTATCAGTTTACTATCGCACGAATATGGCATCCCCTACGGAGAGTCTGGCTTCGGTGCATTCTACAAAGAAAGTCACCAGATAAAGGCTCGGGTACAAACTTCTACAGTTGAATTTTTTAACTCCTGAAGTTCAATAGGAGCCATTCGATATGAGATTTTAGAAATGAGTTTTGTACTGGGTTCAAAGTCGATACAAAATTCAATATCACACTTTGGGAGTCAGCCAAGAAATTCTTCAGGAAATTTACTAACAATATAAATATCATTCAAATCTGACGTATTTTTGTTTAAGTCCATAACATGGGCTAAGAAAACTTGACATCCGCTTTTTCAATAAACGAATGACTTTATGGCTTGATATGAAAGTGTTTGACTTCAATGGTTTGGTTCTTGAATTGAATAACAATGTTGCTTAGAATATGAAAACTAACAACCTTATTTAAAGCAATCAATTTTGGCATGATGAGAAGTTAATCAATCAATCCCCAAAATCACATCAAAAGCAAGTATCTTTAAAGAAATAAGGTCAACAGTAATGTGATGGTGCCAACTTGGATCAAACAAGATTTATAAACAAAGTGGATGTAACGAAAGTTTCTCATAACCGAAGTTTCAACAGATAAGTCAAAGTCTAATTTTCTTCTGAGTCAAGTTTAAACGTTGAGTATAAGTAGGAGAGATAAATGAATGGGTAGAACCAGATTCTAATAAGGTATAAACTTCGTAAGAATTTATAATTAACTAACCTGCTAACTTTGTTCGTGTTCCTCGCATTCGACTCAGCCACGAAAAATGTTCTTCCAAGAACCGATGACTTTGACTTGTCCGGAATGCTTTTGAGTCACCATCCCCCGCCGGATCTGGGGTTTCGCCACCGCATAATCTCGAGCGATATGACCTTCTTTTCCACAATTATAACATACCTTGAAGGTTGTGAACAGTTTGGACTTATGTGTCCTCTTTCTCCGTGATTTGTAAGATTTAATCTGGCGGTCTTCTCCTCTTCTAAAAAATTGTTGGTGTTGGTGCCGACGCCTTCCCGTCATTGTTAAATCTTTCTTCTTGAAATTTCCACTTGAGTTATTTCTTCTATTATCTTGGCCATGATTACCATCAAGTGGTTACCATTTCTGGCATGATAATTTCTCCACGATGGTTATCATTGTCAGACGACCTGTCGCCACCGGTAGGATTATCGAAGTTGTTGGTCATTATTCTTCAATTGAGCCGACTCATTATCGCGCTCCAATAATCGAGCCCTATTCACAACATCCGAATATAAACAAAGTTTGTGAGAAATGAGGTATCGACGTATTTTGGGTTTCAAACCTCGCGAAACATTTGTGTCATTCTCTCCTCATTATCAACCAAATGTGATGCAAATCAAACAACTAAGCAAACTTAGCTTCAGATCGCGACATCGCTCATATTGTTTTGCTCCACTTGATGAACTCTACCTCCTTCATGTGATTTAATACTTTCGGAAAGTACTTGTCGTTGAACAATTCTTGAACTTCTCCCAAGACATCTTCAAATAGCAGAGTCGAAGTACGCTTTTACTGATTCCCACCAATAATCGCCTCTCTCCTCGAATATGAAAGTGGCGAAAGGAACCTTTACTCCTCCGAGCATCCCAAGACATCAAATATCTTAGTGATCCGCTTTATCCACGTCTCCGTAAGTAAGTGGTTTCGCTTTCCAAAAAACTCGCTGGCCCCTAACTCCTCGAATCGCTAATGGTGACCATCCGTGAGTTGCCCGTTGTTTCCACCGCATTTTGAACAAAGAGTCTTTCTCGCTTGGTTTTGCATGAATTCTAGAAAGTTCCTAAACATACCATCGCTCATCATCTCGCTTTCGGTGTGTTGTTCACAAGAGGAACATTGCCACTGCACAGACGCTCTCCTCATCAGTGAGCAAAGGTGTCTCCACTGGCCTCATTTACTCCAATCATTAACATTCTCACGACATTCTTAAATACTACCATAAAACAAAGGTTAATTTAACAAATTAACAAATCACATAATACCCTATATTATGACCGACCAACAAATAAGCTTAGTAGGACACACTAGTATAAGGATTTACTCGTCTCTCCCTCCTAGTTCTATTCCCCGATCTCCGCCAGAGATCATATCCCTAAGCTCGATACCAACCGTGACGCCCCCAAAATAGGTATACAACACCCATTCTCGAGTCGCCAAATACATGGTATGTAAACAACTACAACTTTATTAATACAACAATTGTTGCAAAATATGCATACAACACATAAACTCTGAGTTTAAATACAAATATTGTCTTCTAGACAATATCCACACTCAAATAAGTCCTCATTACAATTATTGATACACTATTTTACAAAATAGTGAGGACTACTAAAACAACTGTCTTGAACCATTACTCCACACCCCGACTAGTTCCTCGCTATATATTCTCGCCTCCCGAGAAGAAAAGTGGAACAAAAGGAAAAGGGTGAGCTCAACTAGCCCAGAGAAAGAATATTATGACTAAGATAATGTACAACAAATTATCCTTAGTCTTCAACAGAAAAAATCTGATAGAATACAATAGACAACAAGTTTTAGATCAACAACCGCAGCGGAAACAACAATTTATTAGAAGAGTTAAGTAGAGAATGAAATCTACTATCATCTATGAATTTAAAAGTCCATCATCGATATTTTATCCCTGTAACATCAATCAATATACATCATAAATCAAATATTCATCTTTGCACTACAGGCCAAAGATATTCACCAGTTGGTCATGTTCATCTAAACACATGTTCATCTTTGCACTACGGGCCAAAGATATTCATCAGTTGGTCATGTTCATCTAAACACCTGTTCATCTTTGCACTACGGGCCAAAGATATTCATCATAAAATCATTCATCTTTGCACTACAGCCAAAGATATTCGATTATATCATCATTTAGATCGAGGATGATGAAAAATATTTTAAAGAAAACAAATCCAGTGAAACAAAAGAACAAATATTAAGGATTCATACTTTAAACAATTCAAGTTCAAAAATACTTCATAAATAATCAGAGTGGAGTAAAATTCAAGAATGATCAAAACATGGATACAATCAAAGATAGAATCTATAATAGATATTTTGGACATAAAAAAGAAAATTTAATTTTTTTTGAATAGTGTCGATTCGTGAATAAGGTCAGATACGTGAATAAGGCCAGACACGTGAATAAGAACTCAAACACCAAAAGATAGAAATTTCACAAAAAACATCATCACGCTTCGTGAATAAGACTTCGTGAATAGTAACTAATGAATAAGAAATCGTGAATAGTAATCGTGAATAAGAATTAATAAGAATCTCGACATGAAAAGTTCCAAATTTGATAAAAAATTCAACCAATATTTCAAGATAATGATATTGAAGAAATAATATCATTTACGAAGAAAATAACATCCCTTACCTCAAAAGGAAAAGATTTAATCGGAATATCGGATATATACGAAAGAACTCAGACCGTATAATAATACTCAAAGTACTAAAATACTCACAAAATACGCCGATATTATAGAGAGAGAGAGAAAACTTAGGTTTCGGTGTGATTTTCAATTCTAACTTAAGCACCTTATTTATAGAAATTGCTAGAACACCAAAGCGTAAAATTTAATATAATAATAATATATATAATCAAATTTCTCACGCCCACTTCCTTAGATCTGAATTCAGCCATTTACATCACATGCAAGACCCACAATAATGACCAAAAAACGTTTTTTATATTAAAAATAATTAAAACTTCCAAAAATCAATTATTTCAAACTTCCTAACTTCAATAATTCATAATAAATAGCCCTTTATCGTAAAATTCGAATCTCATGACTTTTTATAGGAAATTCAATTATCTACAACTTTGTAGAAGAAAGTTTTCCAAATTCAAATGTAGAAATTGACCAAATCCACATAAAGACGATTTTATAAAGCTATAATCAAATTTCACCAAGAAATGGGGTCCACCGACACACACAAAACATGTGTTAATCATTTAATGCAACAAAAATACTCTTCCTCCTCATATACTCATATATCCCACATTCATTGTAAAAATATCACCATTAATATATTATTAAAATAATATATTCAAATGAATTATTTTATCGTAAAAATATAAAATATTAATTTTCAACAATTGTCACATTTAAAAAATTTTTCCATCTATATCCACATAAAATCAATATTTTCCTCATCATATAAATCAATAATTAATTATTCATAAATAATATTACAGTAATCACAAAGATCGATAACCGTGCAGCTCGGTCAGAAAAGAGGGGCTTTCCAATAAGGATTTCTTATTGCCGCGCGCAATTAGGTTACCAAACCTCTCCTTAGATGTAACTTTCTAGACATTGCCAATAATGTTATCTAATAATATTATTCAGATAATATGAATTATTGTTTTCGATAATGGAAAATATCGTAGAAGTGACAATTATCGAAACAACAATAATATAAAATATCAACGCAAAGAATTATTGAATCAATAAAATAAAATAATCGAATAAGAATTAATTATTATCGAGTAAAGGCCTTTCACGTAAGAATCAATAATTGGTGCAATACCGTGTGCATCAGCAACAACGCCAGATAATCGTGTTTTAACCACCGGTATTCCAACAATATTATCTAGAATAATCACGCCGTTATTTATAAACAACTTATACTTGTCGTTTTCTTCATCCAATCGCTCACATATGGGGCCCACAAGGTCGCTATCATTCATTTAATATTCCCCGAACAAATTTAATATTCCACACCAAACGAATATTCCCCGACAACAACAATGAATATTTTATAACCATTTGCTTATTATTGAAATATTTGCATTTTACCCATAACTAACCACATTAATCAAATCAACCCTTACTATTTCAAAATAATAAATAGAAAATTAAATCTTCATTTTCAAAATGGGGCCTACAACAATCCCTAACACCTACATTATGCATAACGTTCAGTCAAAGCGCGTAATCAGTCCCCCGACATATATAATACCCCTTACACTTCAGGGTTGTTCATCCCATCAGATCACGAGAGTCCTTATCAATGCAATTGGTTCGGATAACTTTCTCAAAGAATAATGGTTCATTATCAATCTTACTTACTTTTTTGATCTAGCCGAATCAAATGGCTTAGACCTATTTCTCACAATAATCACATACTCATCAATAATGATGTTTCGAAATAATTTCTCAAAGGTGTTCAACCAAAGTTTAAGAAAACTGACAGGTTTGAATCTAGGAATGATTTCCAACAATAGATGCATAAATAACATATTCAATAGAAGATGTATATTCGACAACAACAATTTTTAAAAAGACTATAATAACCAAGAAGTCGGTATGATAATTAATCTTATTCAGGAATTTGCACAATATATACACGATGCGTAAAAGAAACTTGCACAATATATAAAGTTGTGTAAGTTAGAAAACTTGTCTGATCTGCTGCTACTATTAACTCTAAATTTTTCTTTTTTCAAACAACCTACACTTGTCATAATCATTACAGAGGTTAATATTTGTTGGATTACTCACAGTCAATATATAATCATTTCACTTATTTAGTTTTACAGAGGTTAATCTTTGTTGGATTACTCACAGTCAATATATAATTATTTCACTTATTTAGTTGTCTTCTCTATCAGTTCTTTATCTTTGTTAGAACACGCATAATTTTTTATCAGACCATAACAGGTACTAAGTCTTCTCTTAACACCTTTACGATCAGTAGAATTCACTCTACGATTGTCTCTGATACTCTAAAATTGACTATACGACTTTCAAAAGTCACTCTACGATTCTGCATGACACTCTACGATTCTGCATGACACTCTACGATTTGACTCTACGATCAGTCATTTCACTCTACGATTAACTATATGACTTGCAGAAGTCACTCTATGATCAGTCATTTCACTCTACGGTTGACTATACGACTTGCAGTAAGATTTAGGAGCTATAGTTGCTAAGGCGAGTTAGTGCTATGAGTAAAGTGAGAGTCCGATGGGTCTATATGCTCTTTGCTTTTAGAAGCTCGGGTCAACTAGTGCTTCCCCCCTCTGTTAAAAGATAAAGTCTTCTTTCTAGGGATGTTATTCTCCTTGATTTCAGTTCCGCCGCCCAATTCAAGCCAAGGCCAGGAGTTTTGTCTGCTTGACATCACATCACAAGCTACACGATTGTTTACCCCGGGGATTTACCGGCTGCTAAGGAAGCTAAGTGAAGTGTTGCCCGCTCTACGATTCTGCCTGACACTATGATTCCTAACTGAGGCAAACCTTATGACTTTGGTTTTAACAAACATTCTTTAATTGATCATTCAAAGACCATGCTCTGTGATTTAGGCCGACTTATGAACATGACATCGAGTCTGACTGTGACCATATATTGGACTGAGTCTGGTTTGAATATGGTTACTGGTCTAAGGAATCAAGAATACAACAGTTCTTTCAACATCTGAAGTCTGATATAGACCAAACCTTGGGTCTCGACACTGACTTAGGTGATTAGGAAGCTGAGTCTAAGAATATCATATCGGTTTGAGGGTGTTGAGACCTGGTACAGACACCAAGTCAGACTTAGAGCATTCTTGTGTTCATTTGTTCAGTGTATACATTTTGAATTCCAGTTAGAGTTTAAGTTACTGGGTTAGGCCACTAATGACCTTTCAGACCAACAGATTGACAGATAATTCCAGATGACAAAAATCATAATGCATGACAAGGTTATCATTTATATTTGTTTTACAATGATTTTCCCACAATCGATACACTTAATCTGAACAGTGATGAACATACCAGCATGAGTTCATTTAAGGTCTCTGCTCTGTTTTAAGGTTTATATCAGTGAGGTACTTTATGAAATTCGTTATCCATTTCACCTCAAGTGGTTTATACATTTTAACAAACATCATCATGCAATGCAATCTCCATCATCAGTCACCTTATAACCCCGGAATCCACCATGATTCGCACATAAAATCCTCCCACAACCAACATGTACGTACTAACTAAAATCAGATGAAAGTAAATATTAAGGTCAAGGGATTCGTGTTCCTTCTTGCAGCTAGGGACTCGTATAGGTTACTTGCTAACTTCTGGACTCCACTGGTTTACCGAAAGGCTAGAGCTCCTCCTGGGTTCTCACTTTTTAACTCTCGACTCTCTCTCTCTATATATATATTTCTCTATACCGATCTTATCATTATCTCTTATTTTATATTTTTTTTAATATAGTTAGTATTCTTTAAAACTCATATCCTTAATAATAATAATATTTAATAACAGTATATTATATTTATAAAAATATAAAAATAAAATAATTATATAACAAAACTCATGCGAAAGCACGAGATCAAGAACCAGTTATTTTCATGATTAAAAAAAAGTGTTAATCTTGAATTTTTTAAAAATATTATAGCAAATTCATTTTAAAAAAATTTATTTACTTCGTAACAAATAAACTTTGAATAAATAAGTTGTAATCAGGTAGTGGCATGGTAATAAAATTATGGTGGAAATTTTAAAAATAGTGTGTTATTTTATACTATTATAGAAAATGAAAAATCTATTTTTTGAACAAGAAGTTGATAAATAATAATCTTTTTAGAACACTGAAAATAATTAGGTGCACAATTTTTTTATGTTATATTTTAAAATGGCGGGAACATATTCTTTAATAATATTTAGGTGTATATATGTTAAAATATATATTGATTTTGTTAAAATAAGTCATCATCTTTTATTGATTTTTTTTTTATTTATGAAAACTACATCATAGTAGAAGTTGGCATATTAAACTCCAAACAGTTAGACTATATGATTTATTCCCAAAAAAGATTGTCATTTACAACATTTATACGTTCTAACATTTATAAACTTATTAATTCTTGATATAAAATTAATAGTTCGACCTAATAACAAAGTATACTTAATTGCTCTACTAATATTATGTTAACTTAGAATATTTAAATATGAAACTAAATATTTATAAATGTTATTTAATTCATTTATATGAAAATAATCTTAAGTGTTTTTTAATTCAAATGTTGTGCATAATAATTAATATCTTAAAGTACAACATGCATGTACCATATATACGTAGCATCTAAACAAATGAATCTAAGAGAAGAAGAAATTAGAATTTTGATGAAATTTACAAGATTTTATTTTCTACCTAAAAATTTATCTAGAACGAAAATCAATTTTAAACATAAACTATAGGATGAAATTTTTGATTTAGTCTAAAATTTTAATTATAATAACCCAAACTTCTATAGTGCACAACTGCACATCTTATAATTCTATTAATTTGGGGAAATTGGTTATAGTTGTTTATATTTAAATTAAATAATTTTGTATTAATTTTGAATTTTAATATTTCATAAATGGACTCTTTAACATTCAAAAACAGAGTGAAAAGTAAATTTGAAAGAAAAAAAATATGTAATACATTATTAATAATAAAAGAAGAATAACAGGTCAAATAAGTGAGATGACTTTCGGTACTACGTACTAATCTATTTTCCCTTCATTAAGATTTAAAAAAACGAAACTTAAGAAACTTTAATTAATTTATTGTTTTTTTTATATAAAAAAATCATAGCTGATTATAAAAATATAAAATTAAATATACTAATTAAAACAAAATTAATAAACTAATATAAAAAAATCCCACTCGCGTGGGCTCAATCTGGTGGTATACATAAATGTGTCTCGGAGGCGACGTGGTTCGGTACAATATATATAGAAATATGTGAGTTTTTAATTTGTATGTAACGTACAATACATACAAATTCAAAACTAAAAACTCACTATAGTCAAAAATATGTGTAACGTGGAGTAATTAAAAACTATAAACCGATGGATATAATATATACACTTGCTAGACAGAGTAGTTGATCAGACTAGTACTAGTACTACTGTACTAAAAGTATTAAGGAAACTGATGGCTGCCTCAACTAATCATTCATCTCCGTCTTCTCACCCTATACCTGTTCCTGTTAGTAAAAGAAACAGCATCATCATCATCATCCAGTTACTAGTGGTAATTATATTGGTTCCAGTTATAGCATCGGTTCTGCTGTATCAACTCGACTCCTTGGACCCGGCTCCACTTCCCGCCCATGAGTTGACTCGGGATTCCATCCCCGTGCCCCGCCGTAACGCTCACATGCTCCGAGGTTCCCATAACATCGGCGCCGGACGACTGTTGGGGCCCGAAGACTTGGCTTATGATTCCATCTCCGGACTCATATACACCGGATGCCACGACGGCTGGATCAAGCGAGTATCGCTCAACGACTCGGTGGAGGACTGGGTTTACACGGGTGGTCGTCCTTTGGGACTCGCCCATGCTCACCACAACCTTGGTCAACTACTTATCATTGCTGATGCTGATAAGGTTCGTTTAGTAATTTCTTCATAATTAGTAATTTCATTTCTTCTTTTTTTTGGAAGTTTAATTTTTTTTTTGGCTAAATAACAAACAAGTTTTTGGAAGCATGCATGGGTATAGACGTATAGTATAGTATGAATAGATACAACATACTAGTATTGTATTAGTGGCCGGTCCATGTCTTCTTGATAAATAATTGTATGGGTATAGTATAGTATGAAGTATGAATTGTATGGGAACGGTCTGACCAAATAAGGACCTGTGATATTTTTGTAAATAAAAAGAAATTAAGTTGAACCACTCTATTTTAATATTAATATTATTTTATTTTTTAAAAGAATATCAAAACATAGTTTAAAAGTAGGTTATTTAAGAAAAATATGTTATTTAAAAGGCATGCTTTAGATCCCTCCTCTATATATATATATATATATATGTATATATTTGAATTTTAAATTTAAGACTCGCTATATTATTTCATTTTATATTCGTCAAAACATTTTCTACTAATTTTGGTAAACTAATTATCCATGTTCTGTTGTGTGTTGAATTCAAATGAATTACATCTTACAGATAATTAATTTGTAGCCTAAAAGTAAATATTGAAGTGGTCCTGCATTCAACTTATCTATTTGAAAACTTAATACAATAATTGATTGCCTATATTTAAATTAGTAGCTACTGCTTTTCTTCTGCTCATTAAATTGAATTATATCTCAACTTAATTCAACAAAGCCTTTTTTTTTTGTTCAAACTAGTTGGAGCAAATGAATATCACGTATAACAAGGAATAATAAATCAAATAATAATAATAATAATAAAAAGGCTAAAAGTATAATTTACTACCTAAGAAAAAAGTGATAAATCAGTTATATGAATTATAGTGATAATAACTAATATTAACGTCAATAATATTTAATGATAAGAAAATTGGTGTCCTCCACCCCATTCTACATATTCAAGGCTAACTAAAGTCTCTGTAATATTTTTCTCCTGCATCTCTTAATTTGTCAAACTTTCACCAAGTAAGTTTTGGTCTCCCCGTTTTTATTACATCATTCATCCTCCTAACACATTAATTATACCTCTTCACTATACGATGACCAATTCACATCCAATATTCCATGATCTTGACCACTCTAAGTCGGTGTCACTTCAACCGTCTTTCAAATATATATTCTCATTTCTAATCCTGACAAACCTTGTGTGTCTACAACATCCTCCTTTCACTTCATCTCAACAACTCTCATCTTATGCACACGTTGTTTTGGCGGTGAACTCAGCTCTGTATAACACTGTTGGTTTCAATCGTATGTCGTGATGTAAAAACTTTCCTTCAACTTGACAGAAAAGTTTAAGATCACACCGTTAACTCTGCTGCACCATGCCACTTCAGCCTACCTGCTCTTATATTGTGACTTGTATATATCTCTCTCGCCCCTTTCTTCACCTCGAGGGTTCGCCTGGCTTTCACAATCTGGTCAAAATGTGCCGTTTTTTAAGTTTACTCGGGGAGTTTGTGGGTCCGGAAAATTCAGTTGGACCCGTGTTACGTGGCAAAATATTACAGTAAGGGTTTTGATATCCTAGAGATCTACAGTCCCAGTTCACTTATGACTCATTTATTCCATTTGGTTTCCTATCATCGAGAAAGTTGAGTTACATCCAATTAGGAGAATTTGCAGTTATCTTTACATAGGACTCCTAGTCCAATTGAGGAAGGTGTGGTCAAACTATAAATACACGGCCATAATCCAAATTTCAGGTAATGACATTTTGTCTACTTTTACACACTAAAGAAATCACGTGCCTCTATTGTTGACGTTTCTTGACCTGTACTTATTCTTGCGCGAGCTATTCCCTGACGGCTCCAACCGCCAAGCTTTTCAGTTGTGGTTGTTTGTTCACTGTGTAGGTTTTACATTCGTTGTTTGGTGATTCGACGAGCGTACAAATTTTGTCGTTAACATTGACGCTTGAAAGAGGGTCGTTTTAGTGTTGCTTGGGCAAATCACTAATCTACTTTAAGTTGATCAGATGGCGGGTAAAGGGAAGGCGATTCATGACCAGGAGAGGTCTTCAGTCAATCTGACGACACAAGTTCGAAAGTCAGTCAAAGATAAGCTTGAGCCCAACAAACCCGTATGCGTGTCACCCTTTGCTAGAGGGGGTCTTCATCCACACGCGTCGTCTAGCTGTTTATTTGGCGACACCCTGGTTCCTTTGACCGGCCCAGGGTGAACATGGCGAAGAAGAAGTCTAAAGACGGTTCGACTCGTCATTATGACAAAAGGCGATAAAGCAGATGAGGTGGATGTACGAATTAGGCACCAGTTGTGCGAACCCGATCCCCACAAAACAGAGAAATGATGAAATGAACTCATGAAGGGGGAACTGTACCACATATTTTAGCGCGTTGAGGGGGACGGCGACCCACTCGCCCCTTAGGCACCAGTACATCTTCTCGTTGAGGTTTGGTGCGCGGAGTTTATAGTCGTCGAGGATTTAATATTGTTGACGTAGGGTGGGTAACACTCAATTTTGTACAGAGGATTGGTTCGTTAATGTGTGAGTATGCTTTCTCCGATGAGTGTTGCTATCGGATCTTAATTTCATTAATTTCGGCCTCGCTTCGCACCGGAGACTGGTTCTCTTCAGTTGGGGGAGAAGGGATTGTTGCTTGGGAGGAGGAAGTGGCAGTGGTGACGAGGAGTTTTTGGGGCTGCAATTCTGGGGCGATGTTTGTGGTTGGTGTTGCTACTATGGGTTAGGTCGTGGAGGTGGTTTTAGCGAAGGTTGGTTGGAAGAGGACGTGGGTTGAACGAAGTTATTACCCGACTTGTTTGATTGGTGAATGTTGTGGTCTGATGAGATGTAAAACGAAGAAAGTTGTTGAAAAAGTAGGAGAGACAGTAGTACAGAGCTCTCTAAGGAAATTTTGAGTGTGCAAGTGAGAAATGGCGGTTCTTTTTCTTTGGGAAAAAGACTTAAGAGATGATGGATCTAAGCACGTTTCTCTAGTTACGCCATAATAATGGTAGTGGTGAGTTCCAGTCTGGCATGAGGAATGCGGGGGTGTTCGTTCAGTTTTAGTAACAACAGTATATTAATTTGGTAATTTTTGTACTCTTATTTTAACATTCTTAAAATAAGAGAGTAGGGGCAATGTTGGGCATAATTTTGTGGATCCGGAAGATTCGGTGGGACCCGTGCTACGTGGCAAAATATTGCAGTAAGGGTTTGATATCCTAGAGAGTTTACACCAGTTTACTTATGACTTCTTTATTCCATTTGGTTTCCTATCATTGAGGAAGTTGAGTTGCATTCAATCAAGAGGATTTGCAGTTATCTTTACACGGGACTCTCCTAGTCCAATTAGGGGAGGTGTGGTCACACTATAAATACACGGCTATAATCCAGATTTCAGGTAATGACATTTTGTCTACTTTTACGCACTAAAGAAATCACGTGCCTCCATTTTTTACGTTTCCTGGCATGTACACCCCGGCCATCAAGCATTCTCAGTGTGGTTGTTTGTTCATTGTGTAGGCTTTACGTTCGTTGTTTGGTAATTCGGCGAGGGGACAGATTTGGCGTTAACAAAGTTCATTCAATGACACGTGGTTATCCGAAACCAATTTGACATAATTAGGTAAGCCTTAGGGACAGACAGCGACGAAGATCCTGATCGTGAAGTTTTTTTGTAACCAATGAGAAACTACCTCATCTTCATAACTTGAAAGCCATATTTCTCAATCTTTCTGATTAGCTGCTACGGAAGTCTTTTCGAGTGTTGGAGTTATGAAGCATCTTAGAGTATTTAATTCCTTCAGGGATCTAATAATTTCTCTCGAAAACATGAAGAGGTCGCTTGTTTACCTAATTTATTATATAGTGGCAAGCAAGGTATCGTCCCATAGAGAATTGTGTAGAATAACTATCAACTTCCAATTTTATACTAAATTTATTTTATTAAACAAATGTCTTGAGTTGCTGAATTTTGAAAATAAAGTTAACTAAACTAACTATTCACTAACTACCAAAAGGTTGATTTTAGATTAAAAGGCTTAAGATCACAATTTCCCTTGATGATTCACTTCAATTTCAAAGCTTCATGTCAATTAAGGTCAATTATAATGGATTGTTAATCAAGAACTCATTAGCATCTATAAGCACTTTCCGATGGTCTTATAAATAAATCTTACCAAATCCAATTAAGATTAGAATAAAAAAAACTCCCTAACTAATCAACTCACTATAATTCTATGTGAATTGGAATTATTAAGGATATCACACATGTTCTTTTTCAGATTACATAAGACATAGGTATATTTCTATGCTATACACAAATCGCGAATTCCATCTCATGCGGAAAACATAATCATATGCTATTATATTCATATCTAAATCTATGCTCCATCAACCAATTTCATATAAATTACCACATTAATTATTCGTCAGACAATTAACAATTAAGCATAAGATATAATAGACAATCTAATTATAATCAATATTAATCAACAAAGAAACAAATTAATTAAAGTTACTCATCAAGTTCCATTGCAATCTTAAAATAAAATTTATTTCATAACTGAAGAAAAAATCATCATCCAGAAATTACAAAATAAAATTAAGAGAATAGAGATAAAAATTGTTTTGATCCACTTCTGGACTCCTTCTGCCTTCTATGTTGCTCCTCCTTTGTGATCCAAACTTGCTTCAAGCCTTCAAGTCTTCCTTTGGTAGTTTTCTTTAACACTCCAAAGTTTAAACCTTACTATTTACTCTACGTACATAAAATTAAGCACAGTATAGTAGTAAAATAAGGATCTATCCCACAGAGAATGATATTATCCTGAATTTATTCTAATGTCTCTAACAATAAGTAAATACAAGGGGGTTTTGAATTGATTAAAACTAAATAAATAAATAAAACATGATTAAATTAACAAGGATAATTAAGTAAATTAAAACTTCAGTTCTGCAGTTCAGTTTCACTTATTAACAACAACAATATAATCAAGTTAATATTATTTCTTCCTTCAATGAGATAATAGCCCTAGGCAACAACAAGCTACTTGCCAAGAAGCTTCTATGAAATGACTAGGCCAAAGATAAGAAGGCTATGCCGAATCCGAGGGAAACTGTGAAAAAGAAAGAAGACTACGAAGAAGGAAGTAGACGATTCTCCAACATAATAAGAAAATTCTCCACATTAGTATAGAAATGAGTGACGGAGAAAGGGGATTATATGGATGAGAATCCAGTATTTGCACCATTCGAGGTGCATGGGGACTAGTTGAAGATCCGACCGCTCTCATTGATAGGCAGGCACCAAGTACCAAAGACCTCGGTACCTTCCTTACCCCCTACGAAACATTTACGCTTATTTTGAAGAGGAAAGCTCCCAAGTTCTAAATTCCCCTTAGATTATCATTTAATGAAACAAGCTCTTCATAAGATTCTTACCATCATACAACTTTGAACAAGCTCTCCAGATTTAATAAAACAGTAGCATTAAGAACCAAGGAATTAGACTATTCCAAGCAACAATCACACAAGCTCGGATTATTTAATTTGTCTTCTGATAACCATAGTAACGCATAAAAGCTTTACTACAATCAGTATTACTAACTGCTACTTGTGATTAGAAACAATATCAATTACACTGATTACTCTTCCTTAATCTAGCATATGATATTAATCTGATTAATTTAACTGACCACATTAAATTAATCAAATCAAATAACATACAATCAATTAAAAAATATTATCAGAACAAATTTCATATAAGAAGGAATAAATAACGAAACTCAATTATACTATTAACTATAAATAAGGTTCAACATCCCTGAGAACTGAATAAGAAAACTTAGCATGACATGCTTCAATAATAAAACTCTTAATTTGTAAAAGTATGTATGTGTGTGTGTGTAATGTATATCTGATTTGATTACAGGTGAAAGTATTTATAGGTAAATTCTCTAAAACCTTAGAAAAATTCGTTTCCAACTCTACTTCGGAAAATCTAAGCAGATGCAGTTTCCTTATCAACTATAAACTTAGTTTGCATAGCAAACTCTACTTCCTTATCCTGCTATAGCTTCCATATTAGATTATAACTCTAATTTTGAATCTTATTACAAATTAAACTCCTCTGCACTAGAAAGACACTCTACGATCGGGCTATGGACACTCTACGTTTTTTTTGGCTTGACAATTTACGATCACAGTAAGTTACTCTACGAAATTGGGTAAAAGAGCTGGTTCGAAGAAACGGGCATAACTTTCACATCGGTAACTTTCAGTAGAGTGTCTTTCTAGTGCAAACATAGAGTGCAACTGGCAATCGTCGAGTAACTTCATGTCAGCTCCAACACTACAATCGTAGAGCACTTCTGCAGAACAACTGAAAACTAAGTTTTTACTTCAAATCTGCTAGTTAATCTCCAATTCTTCCTGGAATCAATAAACACCTTAAATCAGCTCATAAACACATGAAACATGTAACAAAACTACAGGAATCAAAAACATAAGATATTCTGCACCTATCATCCTTCAAACTAAGGTTAGCAAAAAGTCATCTTTTAATATGTCCAAGATCCTCTATTTATACTCCCTCAATCAAATCCTAAAGCTTTAAGAAGTTGCAGTCCAAATACTCCCCAAATTATTGGTAAAATCAAAAGCACTGCTGACTTTGACCCGACATGACGCTGCTGTGCTAGGATCCTTTTTATAACCGGCGTTGTTGCACCCTTTATGTCGAACCCTGTGCACAAACAGAAACAGGCTACCCGGCCTGGCATAGGCCTGCCAGGCTTTGACCATTGACCAGACTTGGCCAGGTCCTAATGGTAAAAGACCAGGCCAGATAATCTATTAAAAATCAGTCTGCAGAGGCCTGGTGGTCAGGCCAGGCCAGGCCAAGGCCAAACCAAAGCTAGGCCATGCCATTTCTCTAAACTGTCAGCCAATAACTCATGAGATCTTAACTCCTCTTTATTTATAGAACAGAGGTAGGACAAGAAAAGTTATTTTAGATGATGTGGGACTCTCTGGAATGACTTTCTCAAGTAAGAGTGCTAGTCTTTACATTATATGTACCGCCCTCGCCTGCTGTATTTATTTAGTGCTCGAATGCTAATGAATATCATTTCTGCTGTTTCTCACATTCTAAATGCATTTGCAAGATAAGATGTATATACATTAGTGCAATATGCTCTTTCTTGTCAATATTCTATACAAAACTGAACAATTAAAAGGGATAATCCTCATGTATTCCTTTTCCTACATTTCTCACCAACTGAACAAGGTATAAATTATATGGAAAAGAAAGTTGCATATTGCTTTATGTTTACCTCATAGTATGAATCAGAGAGCCTCTAGACAAAACAACGGTGAAAGAATCTTTTTTCATTGCCAACATTTTTCAAGTTTCTGCTGCAACTAAAAGGCATACACCAGTTTGATTATCATGAATATCCTTGGACTCTAAGCCTGTCTCATCACAAATCATTAGAACCAGATTCCATAGCCCGCCTTGCCTCACTTGAGCATCATCATTATAGAATTATATTCATCAACAATATACATGATATTAGTCATGTTTCTTTAAGGTTTACGCTTCATTCCTTACTACAATACTACTAAAAGCTAAATTTCATTTTGTTCTATCATTCTCGTAGATTGTACCCATAAAGCTGATGTTTCTTATAATTAATAAAGCTTTCTTTTTTAAGATGAACATAATGTTTTTAACCATTTGAAAATACTTGGAAGAATAATGTGATAAAAGTAAGTTATCCCACATTGGTTAGATAACAGAAGTTTAAGGAAGTTATTCTTATAAAAGGACTACCAAGTTAAGTTTAAATGAAGGGTCGTCCAATACATAAAGGCTTCCTAAGTAGCTAATAAGCCTAGGCCTTGGGCCGGTCCTGGCTTTAGGCTGGACCAGGCCGGATTAGGCTGGAATTTTTGGAAGGTCAGGTCAGGCTGGATATTGTCTAATAAACTGTGGTCTGTTCTCAGCCTTGCAGACTGGGCTTGGCCAGTTTAGGCTTTGACCAGGTCAGACTTAGGCCGGTCTGCGGGTTGCAGGCTATTTGTGCACCATTACCTGGCGCTATTGCGCCAGGAGCGCCAGGATTAGCCTTGCCTCTGGCGCTGTCGCGCCAGGTAGTCAGAAAACATGTTTCTTGCTTTTTCAATCCCATCTTGTCCAATCCCTTCCATCATGCAATGCAACCTATAAAAACACAATAAAATGCATCAAAAGTAACAAAAACACTTGAGAACCAACAAAAATAAAAGCTCAAACGCATTCGATTCGTAAAATATAAAACCCATCCATCAGCGTAGCTCGAGAATTAGCTTTCGAGATTGAGCAATCTCACTTTCCTCCCACCCCTGCTTTGCTTCCGATTTTTGGTCGAGAAAGACAAAGAAAGACTTTTGATCCATTTCACCAGTTGGAACCTTCATCAATATTTGTGCAATATTAATTGATCCCAAGTATTTAACTAAAACCTATTTAGGCATATTGAACCTACAGCCCTGACAAATTCACAATTCCCGCATCTATTCTTCTAATATACCATCTCATTTCTATTATATAAGTCGTTTTAGAAGATTTTTTTTCCCATAATATAAGATGTTTTACATATATTTAGGAGAAAAAAAATAATATTTTTTTTACTTTGCCCCTAAAAAATAGAGTAATTGAGAGTGGAGAAAGAATATTGTAATTTGGCATATATTGTTTAATAATGATATTTGGCATATATTGTTTGATGATGATATATATATACAATTATAATATTATTATTTAATTGTAATTTATTAAATAATATTTTATTTAGTTGTAATTTGGCGTATATTATTTGATGATGATATGTAATTATATGTATTTCGATTCTTAAATGCACAACTCTAAATAATGCAAATTAGAAACTTTTTTAATTTCATTCTACCTTGGCCAAGGACTTAGGTTTTCATTTATCGAATCACATAGGACATTCTC
Organism: Panax ginseng; assembly: GCA_020205605.1. Taxonomy (NCBI): domain Eukaryota; kingdom Viridiplantae; phylum Streptophyta; class Magnoliopsida; order Apiales; family Araliaceae; genus Panax; species Panax ginseng. Next base: position 101,659,142 of record CM035150.1, read on the forward strand.
TTCTTTTACTAGAAGCGGTAGATTCTTTATTGATCATTCATTATCTCTATGTACAACTTATTACACCCAAACATACCCTTTGATATACCCTAAGGCTATATTTGTTTGCAAGGATTACACTTGGGATAACACTGTTAATCCCCAGTGTCTTGTTTGTTTTTAAATTTGAGCTTGGGACTATTAATCCTGGGATTATAAAATAGCTTAAAATGAGGGATAATTTAATACCATGTTCTACCTAGTATTATAATCCCTAGCATTTGGGATTAAAAATTGCTGGACAAAATTAACCTCAATCTTTTTCTAAAATAACCATCATATCCTGTAATTTATGTTATTATTACTGGAAATTTAAAATTACTAGTACAAAGACTAAATATTATATTTTTGGGGGGAGGGGGTGAGGTGTATATATAATCACTGAATATTATTTTTTTAGGAAGAGGGGAGGGTGGGGTGTATATATAATCACTGAATATTTTATTTTTTTTGGGTGAAAGGGTGAGAAGTATACATAATCAAGTAAATATTATTTTATTTAATTTTTTTTTTTTGGGGTGGGGAGCTAGGGGTGGTGGAGGTGGGTGGGGTGGGTGTATACATAATAAGTATATATAATTTTACGGGGGAGGGGTGGGGTGTGTGTGGGGGGTGTCGATGGGCGTGGGGTGTATACATAATCAAAAAATATTATTTTTTTTGGGATGGGGGTGGGGGTGGTGTGGGGGGTAGGGGTGGGAGTGGAGGTGTATATATAATCAGTAAATATTATTTTTTTTGATATATAAATAATTTTAAAATATGTTATTATTGATAAGGGTATAATAGTCCAAACGATATTTTTTATTCTAATATTTTAATTAATCCTAAAAAAACATAACATAGAATTATTTTAAGTTATCCCATGAATAATCCCATAAAAAAACAAATGCGTGACTAGAACTATTTAATTTTAGGATTAATAGTCTTGGGATTATAATCTCATAAATTATAATCCTGATATTATAATCCTTGCAAATGACCTAAGGGTCTTAGTGTATAGATAGTAATGAAATTTCAAATCAACATTAATTACTTGACATTAGAAAATTAATGAGATTTTTTAATATGTGTGATTATGTAATACTCCTATCAATATTGAACTCGCACTTCAAATACTTTGATTACCTAGACTTAATCAAAACCACTTTGCTTCTGATGTACTTCACCAAATCATCAACTTAGCAATAACGCTTCCTTAATTAGTATCATTAACTAACACAATATCATGATCATCAAACAATATACGCCAAATTACATCATCGATCGATCTCTCCTAAATATATTTGTTCTTTCATTTATAACCAAGTGAAATAGATATGGATTTAACGTTGGCTCTTAATGCACTCGTATTTTGATTAATTGGAAAGTCACTTGACATGTCATCACAAGTATTTACACAAGTTGTGTCATTTTAGTGTACTCTTATTTTGCTGCATTATGCATGTCCTTAATCATATCTGACATAGTTAGAGAAAACACTAGGTATAGGTTTTTTCTCTTTTCTCTTTTCTCTTTTCTCTTTTCTCTAAACCTCTCCAACTGTCGTCTAATTAGGAAAAATAGCCTCTACAGTATATCTCCTAGTATAAAACCAAATTAGTTGTCTGATACACTTTTAAATGTTTACCAATTACTCTCTTCCACAACTTCATTTCATGACTGATCATGAGTTAAATTGAACTATACTTAATTTGGCTTGACTTGATTGCGGGTACGGAACTTAATTTCTTTGGGATAATAGTTTGTAAGGTTTAGTACCGCACGCATGTGGATTAAATATGGCTAGCTACTGTATGTAATAAACGATGAATGTGTTCTAGATTTTACCGGTTAAGCTGTAATGTAGAACACAGTTTGCTTATTTTTTAGCTTATAATGGAGTTGGCGCAAACAGTAAAAGTGGATCGAATTTAATTTATCAACTCCCAATATATATATATACATGTATCATATGTTGCAGGGGCTACTGAAGGTGAGTGCAAATGGTGTGATCGAGCTTTTGACGGACTCTGCTGAGGGACAACAGTTCAAATTAACGGACGGTGTAGATATAGGGGACGATGGAATGATCTACTTCACAGATGCTTCACATAAATACAGCTTTAAGGATTTTGTATTTGACTTTTTAGAGGGTAGACCCTACGGTAGATTCATGAGTTATGATCCATCAACTCAACAAACCAAAGTGCTTCTCCGTGACCTCTACTTTCCTAATGGAGTTGCAGTCTCGCCAGATCAGAACTCCGTTGTCTTTTGTGAAACTCCCCTGTATGTTATTTCCTTCATTCTAGAATTAGACAGACTATGACTTTTAAGAAAATTTTAATTTCTCCAAACATATTGTTTATATTGGCGAGAACTGTGGTGGTGGTTATATGACAATATATTGAATCAACTAAAAATAAAAGTAGCGTGATGTTGAAAAATCCAGGTCACTTTATAGTTTTAAAATAAAAATGTCTCATTAATTTTGGAACCATGAAAAAAAATGTACATATAATTTAGAAACGAGTGGAGACCACCACCTTTTTTATCTTCTTTAATTTTAAGGTTTTTTTTTCTCTACACGTGAAGAAAGAATATGTATAATTAAGCTTGAGATCGATGATTATATGTATAAAGCTTTTTCCTGTTCTGAAGAATCTAATTAAGATTATATATAGATTGTGACCCAAAAAGAAAAAAGATATGATGATGATGATTATTTTTTATTTGAAATTGCAGGAGAAGGTGCAAGAAATACTACATACAAGGTGAAAGGAAAGGATCCACGGAGATATTTGTCAATAATTTACCTGGTATGCCGGACAACATTCGATATGATGGAGAAGGTCTCTACTGGATTGCATTATCAACGGTAATTCAGTTTTGAGAATATCAGTATTATTCCTCATTGCCAAAAACTAAACCTAAAGAAGAAACGTTATATATACGCTGGTTAATTGGATTTAAAGCTCATGCTACTAATACATATATTTCAATTGGCATATACATACATATATATATATATATATATATATTGGCAGGAAATGACAGAGGCATGGTATTTAGCGCTAAGATATCCTTTCATCCGAAAAGTTATGGGAATAATGGCCAAGTACGTGGGAAGGCCGCACATTGAGAAAAACGGTGGGGCTGTAGCTGTTGATTTACAAGGAATGACGAGTGAGCACTACCACGACCCCAACTTGTCACTGATTTCAAGTGCCATCAAGATTGGAGACTATTTATATTGTGGTTCCATAGCACATCCATACATTATCCGCCTCAATCTGACTCAATTTCCTGCAATTTCCGGTACATGATGAATTGATGATCAATCTCCCTGACAACTTGTACTTGATTACTTTCTGCGGATCTTGGAATAAAATATTGTTGAAGAGATTAATTGAAGATGATATTCTGCTAAAATAATTTTTAATTAATTTCAACATCCCATATATATATATATATATATATATATATATATATATATATATATATATATATATATTCAAGCAATTAATTAAATTGATAATAGAGCTAAAGTTTGATGCTAGCACTCTATTTCCTTGTTATGATCAGAGTTTAATATTTCTATATGGCATGGGTTGAAAAAGTCTAAGCACTTAATTTCCGTAGGTGGAGCTCATCTTTTGGCTTGTACGTGAAAGGCTGCCTGCCCATATATACATTAATTAATTTGGCCTTCGAAGTCTCCCCCAGTACAAGCTACTTGAGCTACCTTCCCAGCTGAATAAAGTTTTGGCAGATCTTCAAAAACGGGATAAAGCAATTTTTGGTGTTTGTACTGAGCCTACACTTACAAGTTGGTACCCAAATTGAAAAAAAAATAACAAATTGGTGTTTGTACTAGAAAAAAAATTACAAACTTACACTACAACAAAATGGACATTTGACAACGATTTTTTGAGAAACGACTTATAAAGTCAATGCCAAAAAATACATGTTTGGAAACGAAATTTGTCGTTTGTTTCAGTTTGTGAAAAGCTTTCAATTTTAGTAATGAAATTCATAGGTTCTTGCAAAATTTCATTTCCAATTCGTCGGTGCGAAAAAAAAAAATTCTTCGCCTATTTAGTTTTTTTGTTGACGACGTGTTGGCGATAAAAATTCATCAACCGCCACTTGATTTCTCCTCATCGTGGGCAACAAAAAGTTTTTTATCGCTATATTCCATAGTCTAATATAGATCACATTCTTTGTCAACAATTTTTCTTCCGTTGCGTAATTTGTACAATTTTTTACAACTTTTAAAATGGCAATCACCTCCCATCAGTTCAATGATTTTTTTTCTTCATTTTCCAATATAACTGATTTATTCTCAAACATTACATTAAAAGAGTTGCTTGCCCCAACTAATATTTGGCCTGAAACAAGTGAAGGAGTGTAACAAAAGCAAAACAACAACTGCAACAATAAATTAACTAAATTTCAACTTTCCATCATATTTAACCAAAATGGAAAAATCATAATCCAAATATCATAACGATTTACGAAGTCTAACATGTTTAACAAAATATCCAAATTTTTGTAGTGTCCACAACAAAAGTTCAACAATTTTGAATGTCCATAAATAATGATCAGGAGTTGTTTTCAGCTCTTTCTGTCCATGAATTGATGTTGTCTTAATCAATCGTAGGAATTCTGGATTGTCGACCAACTTGTTCATTATATTTTAAATATTGTCAATCCGTTTGTCTTGTGCCTAAATGGTTGATTAAAACTCTTATTTGTTAGAGCGAGATGCTTCCACTCTGATGCCAATGATTTTTCTTTCTCGCTAGATGAAGACGTTTATGCACGAGTCTAAAACCAAACAATCTTCCTGCCTTCTTGCCCAACACTCGAGTCATAATCTCCCTTTTGTCATTAGTGTCAACATTTTCAGATTCTACTTCCATCTCAGAGATGCATTCGCTCTCAAGTGATTTCATTTCATTGTGTGAAGTTAACAACAAATACAAATCATTCAAGACTAAAAGACAAAATGCACTCCAAACTTTACTTCCAATTTATCTATGCACTCCAAATTTAAAAAGGTGTCTAATTACACCCCAAACTTAATATTGCGTTACAAAACGCACATTTTTACCAATTAGCCGGTCAAAAGTGACCGGCTAAGGCTTAATGTTTATTACAGAGGGGGTAAGATTGGTAATTTATATTTTAAATATAAGAATTTTAAAATAGTTACCATACAATTCAAAAGCAATAATAGAATTTTGGGTAAATTCTGTTTTTAGAATTTTAAAATTTCAAAAACAGTTTTTACAAAAATAGAATTTTTTTTAAAACAAATTTTTACAAAATATTCTGTTCCAAACAGAATTTTAAAACAAACTTTTATAAAACAAAATTTTAAAACAGAAATCTATTTTAAAAACTGAATTTCAAAAAACAGTTTATACAAAAATAGAATTTTTTACAAGTTAAATTTTTTTTGTAACAGTTTTAAAATTTATTTTAAAATTTGTTACAAATTTTCAAAAACAGAATTCTATTTTAAAAAACAAAAACAATTTTTAAAAAAAAATACGGTTTTTAAAAACAAAAACAAATTTTTTAAAAATACGGTTTTAAAAACAAAAACAATTTTTTTTAAAACAAAATAAAATTCTTTTATTAAAAATTTGTTTTTGTTTTTAAAACAGAATTTTTTTAGAACAAAATAAAATTCTGTTTTTTAAAAATTTTGTTTTTGTTTTTAAAACCAGAATTTTTTAAACTGTTACAAATAAATTTTAAAAACAGAATTTTATTTTGTTTCAAAACAAAAATTCTGGTTTAAAAACAAAAACAAATTTTTTAACAAAAACAAATTTTTTAATAAAAGAATTTTATTTTGTTTTAAAAAAACATGTTTTTGCTTTTAAAAACCGTAGTTTTTTTAAAAAAATGTTTTTGTTTTTAAAAACCGTATTTTTTTAAAAAAATTGTTTTTGTTTTAAAAAACCGTATTTTTTTAAAAAAATTTGTTTTTGTTTTGTAAAACCAGAATTTTTTTAAAACAAAATAAAATTCTGTTTTTAAAAACAAAAACAAATTTTAATAAAACAATTTTATTTTGTTTTTAAAAACTGTATTTTTAAAAAAAATTGTTTTTGTTTTTAAAAACCGTATTTTTTTAAAAAAAATTGTTTTTGAAATTCTGTTTTTAAAATAGATTTCTGTTTTGTAAAAATTTGTTTTAAAATTCTGTTTGGAACAGAATATTTTGTAAAAATTTGTTTTAAAAAAAATTTATTTTTGTAAAAACTGTTTGTGAAATTTTAAAATTCTAAAAACAGAATTTACCCAAAATTCTATTATTGTTTTTGAATTGTATGGTAATTGTATGGTAACTATTTTAAAATTCATATATTTAAAATGTAAATTACTAATCTTACCCCCTCTGTAATAAACATTCAAGCCTTAGCCGGTCACTTTTGACCGGCTAATTGGTAAAAGTGTCCATTTTGTAATGCAATATTAAATTTGGGGTGTACTTAGACACTTTTTTAAATTTAGAGTGCACAGATAAATAAGAAATAAAATTTAAGGTGCATTTTGTCTTTTAGTCTATGTTCAAACATAATCCTAAATTCATGAGTCACAAGACTCAAAACCCATCAGGTTACAGTCAAAAGTGAAATTCTGAAAACTAAAGTTAAGCAAATTAATTAATGTAACATGTGCAGTCTTCAAATAAGGCCAAAGATTATATCGTTGTTCAGGAAATTAGCTGAACTATTTTTGAGCAACTTAAAATAAGGAACCAAGCAAATTGATTAGTTACCCCAACTCACAGGAAACTGTGGCAGTGCCATAAAAACAGTAAGCAGAACCGAGGTTATATGTCACATCAACATGTTCAGAAGTTATGTCACAGCCACATATTCACTCATCGATTAAAATACTTTTACAGAATCATAATCATAACAGATGACGCATATAAAACATAATTGAACTGCAGGTGCTATTTTAGGGGCACACAAAAGAATGATTAAGGTTGTTAAGCACGCTTGCAATTTCACTAAAACCAAGCTAGCACCAAATGATTTACATGTACATGTTGTCAACATTAAAATGAATAAAAGATTTAATAAACAAGCTTCAAACATGAACTATACAAGAGCTATTAAATAAATCTCTCTTAATATAACATTCATAAAATCTAGCTTCATCGGTGATATAAGAATCAAGATTGATCAACCTGTGTTAAAAGTTACTGCCCTTTTATTATTCAACTTAAAAAAAAAACATTACTATACATAAATTATATGTCTAAATCAAGCAGCTTGTTTAACTTCAGTTAAAAGATTGCAATGTAAATCAAGACTAATGCCTAAATCATATGTCTGACTACCTTCTATTATCAAAAACAAAGTATGGTTTGTATACTTTACGTATGCAAATTCATTTTCAGGATGTACCCACTCGTTTGTTCGCTTTTTCTGATATGTGCTTTTGTAATTGAAATCTCCCTGAAAATCAAATTAGAATAATTAGCAACGAAAGCATTATTGAGGGATGCGTTTCACCTTAAATGTTTTCTAATGTCATGCCAGCAAATTAAAAGATCCTAGTTGCTGAAAATTTGAGGCTGCTTCACACAAGATCATAATCCTCAAAAAATTTAACCAAATTGAAACATACATACATACAAATTTACCTTCTTTGAATGATGAACAACAAATGCTTAAGTAAAATGCATTAGTAAGATTTAGTAGACTGATAGGTCTCAGATACAAATGTCATTATCCGCGTAGGATATGTTAGCCTACTAAGACTTTTTCGTCATGTTCGTTAGTTAAATTTAACGATTTTATATAAATATTCAAGTACAATCACCAAACATAGAATTTTTCTATTACAAGCACCAAATTTATTATTTTTTTCAATTAAGTACCTAACTTGTAAGGCGGGTCCAAGTATAGGCACCAAAAGTTGACTTATCCCCTTCAAAAACAACTGTCTGTCAATATTGGGGTTAAATGCTTTCTAAGTCACTGTACTATATGTCAACTTACAACTGGGTCACTGAACATTTTTTTCTTACAGTCAACTCACTAAACTCAATTTTTCTAACAACAAGTTAAAAAACCGTTAGATTCGTTTGACTGTTAACGGAAAACGGCTGAGTTGTCAAAAAAAGGGCAGTGATGATGTGGATTTGTAGGAAAAAATTTATGAAAAAATGAGAAAAAAATTATTTTAAATTATAATATATATTTAAAAAATTAGCCAAAAAAATAATAAAACGCAGTTTTTTTTTAAGAAAATGAAAACACAGTTTTTCTTAATAAAAATTTTAAAAACGCAGTTTATTTTTCTTTTAAAAAATAAAATAGCAGTTTTTAAGAAGAAAAAAAAAGCTGCGTTTTTTTATTTTTTTAATAAAAACTGCCTTTTTTAAAAAAACAAAAATAATTGCTTTATTTTTCTTAAAAAAACTGTTTTTTTTTAACAAAAATAAAAGCATTTTTTTTAAAAAGCAAAAAGAATTGCTTTATTATTCTTTAAAAAAAACTGCTTTTTAAATTTTTTTTAACAAAAATAAAAGCATTTTTAAAAAAAAACAAAAATAATTGCTTTATTTTTTTTAACAAAAAACTGTTTTTAAAATTTTTTTTTAAGAAAAATAAACTGCGTTTTTTTAAGGAAAAAAAAGCTGCGTTTTTTTTTATAATAAAAGCTGATTTATTATTTTTTTTAAGAAAAATAAACTGCTTTTTTTTTATTTCTATTAAAAAAAATGCGTTTTCATTTTCCTAATAAAAAAACTGCATTTTTTTATTTTTATTAAAAAACTGCGCTTTTTTAAATTAAAAAAACTGCGTTTTTTTAATTAAAAAAGCAGTTTTTTTAAAGAAAAATAAAACAATTATTTTATTTTTTTTTAAAATTGCTTTTATTTTTGTTAAAATAAAACAGTTTTTTTAAAGAAAAAGTAAAGCAATTATTTTTGCTTTTTTAAAAAACTGCTTTTATTTTTGTTAAAAAAAGCAGTTTTTTAAAGAAAAATAAAGCAATTATTTTTGTTTTTTTTAAAAAACGCAGTTTATTTTTCTTTAAAAAATAAAAAGGCAGTTTTTATTAAAAAATAAAAAAACGCAGTTTTTTTTCTTCTTAAAAACTGCTTTTATATTTTTTTTAAGAAAAATAAACTGCGTTTTTTTAAATTTTTTTCTTTTTTTGGCTATTTTTTAAATTTATATTATACATTAAAATAATTTTTTTCCCATTTTTTCATAAATTTTTTCCTTGAAATTCACATCATCATTGCCACGTCGCATACTAACTGCCACATAGGCTTTTTTTGACAACTCAGCCATTTTCCGTTAACAGTCAAACGAGTTTAACGAGTTTTTTAACTTTTTGTTAGAAAAATCGAGTTTAGTGAGTTGTTTGTAAGAAAAAAAAGTTCAATAACCCAGTTGTAAATTGACATATAGTACAGTGACTTAGAAAGCATTTAACCCGTCAATATTGTATCCCTAGTTAGCTCCTTCAGTTTCACAAACAAGGAGTACACTTAGGACCCCAGTGATAATATTACATATAAACTGGCAACGGAAATAAATACATATATATAGGGAATGATTCATAGCACGTACGTGTTACGGATCTTTATAGGGTAAAAACCATCTCCAGTTTTAAACATTAACAGACCAGATTAAAAAAACCAAACCCGTCGAACGCTACAAATAGTAGCGAATGGTTAAAAAAACACAATCTATCAGCTACAAATAGTAGCGGACAATGATCAAAATCTTAAATCTTGGTTAATAAACTCTAAACCCCGGTTAATTAATAAACTGGGGTTTATTAATAAACCTTATACTCTTACTAATAAACCCAAGTTAATAAAGTCAAACCGTAAGAAAGCCCCCTTGATCCACTTTGATATCGTCGAATATCATATATCGGACCGGGTGATGAGACAATTTGGGTTCCTGCAAGGTATACCCTCTCCGACCGAAAATTGTGATGACCTAAGAAAGCCCAAAGAACATAAGTTTGACGTCGATGATTGCATGGCTTTGAGGCGAAGGTACATCGTGCATTGGGAGGCTTACATGAATCATCTCAAGGGACATCAGTACGAGATTTCTAACTACATTAACGTTGATGAGTACATGGACTGGTACGAGAGAATTACACGTAGAAAATTGCATCAACCTCGACCGGAAGGGGGCTAGGACCCTACTTATGAGTATCGGGCCATATACAACCAGCTTCATCTAATTAGCATGGTACACAAACATCATTCAGTTTAACTTTTTGGCATTTTAGTATCTACATATATACTTATTGATCTTATTTATTGTTGCTAATAGTTGGTTCATTTTAAATGATTGGTTAAGAGTGCAAAGTCCTTACTTGATAAGTGTTTTGCATTTATCCAGATGCATCCCGAGTATGTTATGGAGAAACAGGGATGGGGCCACCATTAAGATGTATACAACTTCGACGTAAAGGGGGAAAAGGTACCTTAGCAGGGGTCCCAATGGTGAAGGATCCCACTCCTAATTCTCCCAATTCAAAGAAGAACAAGGGAAGCCAATTGATCTTGCACTACAAGAGAACTACATCCCCACCACCCACCACCCAGGCCTATGTTCCCTTATACCCATTTGAGGGTGTTTCTCACTTTATAAGGGAGGAAGACCTTCAACTACAAGACATGCATGGGAGGGCGCAAAGGGTGCCCAACCAAAAAATTTAGGGAGCACAAGTCCGCGTTCATAAATGAACAATTATTTGGGGACGCGGTGGTGGATTACGATATATTTCCTGTAGCACATCCTCGGAAGTGGTATACTTTAAACCACAACAAATTTTGCACCTTGCGCCCTGACGCCTAGATTTTCAAGCATGTCTTGGATGTGTACATGATGTTACTGCAGGATAGAGAGGACTACTATAGGGAGTAAGGAATTAAAAGGCACCTACATTTTCGAGCATGTCCTAGATGCGTACATGATGTTACTGCGGGATAGAGAACACTACTATAGGGAGTGATAAATTAAAAGGTGTGGCCAATTTACTTTCTTGGGATCGTTCTTCATGCATCTTAACAAGAATTGTGTGCACCCCACCGAGACAAATCGTGCGGCGAGTTTTTTCCATCCTAAGTGTACCCGGATGTGGGCCCGCCTTTATACGAATGCGACAATATCTTCACGCCAGTGTGTAATCCAGATAATCATCATTTTATCTTGATGATATTCTCGGTCGCAAAATGGGTAGTCACCATCCTTAACCTGCTCTACAATGATGCCAAAGTATATGAAGATCCATAAAATGTACAAAGAATTCGTTAACGTAGTGCTATATATAGTAATTGTTATTGTACTTTCATAAACATTTTTCGTGTTATTAACCAACGTTTTTGTACATGTAGGTACAACTGATACCATTTTGTTTTTTAATTGGTGATTAGATGTGCCAGTGGCTCGCTTCTGATGTGCGCGTGTGTGTACCAAAGAATCGACCTATGCAGCATAAAACATCATATTGTAGGATTTTAGTCTAAAAGTACGCCGACTATTTCGTCAAGGGCAATGTTGATGTGCGCAAAGAGAATTCACATTGTACTTTATCAATGACACACAGCTCACTAACTTTATTCACATTGTACTTCATAGAATCGACGAGTTGACGTTGGAAACGTCTAAACACCTCTTTTGTGTACACATTTGTAGCATACACTTTCAAAGATGATCTGCATACCACATTCTTTTTTCGATGTTTTGTTATGTAATCGGTTTTCCTCTCTCTAATGAATTATTTTTCTATAGCCTTCTGACTTTGCACTACAAATTCTTTCATTACTGTTGAAGCATTAACGTACTCATCAAAAAAATGGTTCATGCACTCGCTTCTTCCGGTGGTTGTCATTCTTGTGGCAAAATATATCTTTGTATACGTAGGAATTCATTTCTCTCATACATCATACAAACTTTTAAGTCACTCATTGTTATACAATTCATAATTCTTCATCAGAATATACCAACGCTCTTCAAACTCCTCGATGGATAATGAATTATACACACAACTGTTAAAATGATCTTTGAACGATGGGTTCTCAGAATAAACATGATGTAATTTCTCAGAAAATTTATTGCTAATATGCCTAGAAAGGAGTACCGTGGTAATAGCATTACTCATGGTTTTATCTTGGTCAGTGATGATGGTTATATGTGTCTTGGTGTCCATGGCTTCGAGCCACATCTCTAATACCCAAACGAACGTATCCTTTGTCTCCTCCCTTAATAATGCAAATCCAAACAATGTCATACTTATTTGTCCTATACGTAGTGTCAAATGTCACAACGTCTCCAAACAGTCGATACATTAACTTTGATTGGACGTCAACCCATAAAATACACAATATGCGATTATTTTCATTGGGTTTCACACAGGAAAAAAATTTACTCACACTTATGGATGCAAGTTTTTTCAAAAAATTTACAGCAGCTTGTGCATCATTTTCATCTTCTAAATCACGCCTTAAATTTTTCTACCACATTCTGAATATTTACATCAGAGAAATGAACATTTTGCATCCATCCACCCATTGTGCTCAAAACGCTCATCATCCTATTAAGTCCAATACCAGACTTATTTAAAGTGTCGATTAATTGTCTTGCAATCGGAGTAATATTTATGTGTGTCTCAATCAAATCTACCTTAGTAGGGGTCACTAAGTGATGATTGTGCTTTAATTCAATGGTTGAAATACGTCAAATGTCTTCTTTCTTATTATGGACAACATATATTCTAACTTTACATAATGTGCGCTCTATAGAGTCTCTCTGTCTATTATTTTATTACTACCATCTTCATCATCTGGTAAACTCTTTACAATAATTGGTGTACCGACTTTTTTACATACATACAACTTAGAGAACACATCATTTGTATGAGCATGTTTATGACTTATTGCAATTCTAATCTTAAATCCATATTTTTGAGCATAGGCGTTCACATTTTTCTTTTCATTTTAAAAAACTTACTTGTAATTGAGAAAAACTTAGTAATTTGAATCGTCGGAGCACATGTTAAGCTTAAATTTGGGAGTGAGAGTGGCGACGAGATCTGGGAAAGGAAAGGAAGTTATCTCTCTAGAGGAAACCAAATTGCATGAATTTAAGTGAAGACCACACTACCGCAAAAGCTTGTAGCGGCAGGTAGTGGCATGAGGGAATTTTAGTATTTAACCGTGCAGCTAGAGTTAGCAGGGGAAATTGGGTTTAATCCAAGCCTTTTATTATTGAGATCAACAGTTAGGGTATATATATATATATATATATATATATATACGGTCCAGATCTTAAGCTCACCCATTATCCAAATCACTCTGAGCTCATCCCTTTTTATGCAGATGACGGCGACGGTTGATTATAGAATCGTCGTCTATACTTTTAGCAACGTTATATGTTGTCCGTTGCTAAAATTATAGACGACGGTTGTATGACCGAACCGTCGTCGGGTCCGTCGCTAAAGGGGGTGGCTCGGGTGAGTTGGATAAGGGGTGAACTTAAGATCATGTTATGGTCATGGTTCGATGCATCCTTAAAAACTAAGACGACGGTTCTTGATATACGCGACGGACCGAACCGTCGCCCGGTCCGTCGCTAAAGGTGGTGAGCAAAATAGGTTTAATAAAAGGGTATGCACTTGATCCTCAGGGCCGACCCTGAGTTTTTCAGGGCCTAAAGCGAAGAAAAAAAAATGGGCCTTTTGCAAATTGCTATTAAGATAGGCATAAATAAAACTAAGAATTTTTCTTGAACAAAAGAGCATCAATACGAAAGAATACCAAATATAATAACCGACTATTTCAATATTTTCTTTCTTTTTCTTTTTTCAAATCCAGACATATACTTTTTAGGAGCCATGGTGAATTAAAATTTAAAAATCTGCAAAATTCCAGCATAATCTCGTGATTATCTATAAATTAATTATCAAATAGGGTCTCCTTTATAATTATTAAGAGTCTAACATTACTCCCAAATAATAAAAAAACTCAAAAGAGATTAGATTTTTCACTTGATTCATAATAGCATAAACAAATCTACTCAATCACCATCATGAGCCCAATTAAATTAAACAATGCTTCTAAATCTCATAAACAAAACAATTAATTTCAAAACCCTAAAAAATAGAATTACTACACGAAATTGGCTTGAAATTTATGAGAAGGAATTTGGAATAAGGGGATGTTGATGAAGGAGACGAAGTCGGTGTCCGCTGGAGAAGGAAGCTCAATTGTCGCACCACTCAGTCACTCACCAGATTATTTGCTTTTTATTTAGGATTAATTAGATATTTTGGATATGTATTATTTTTGTAAATACTTTCTAATTATTGTATATTAATGTTAATGATCCTTTTATTTAAGTATTCTATTTAATTAATGAAAAGAAGAGAATATTTAAGGGGCTCTAAAAATTTATGGGCCTAAAGCCCGGGCACCTTGGGCTTTAGCCCAGGGCCGGTGTTGTTGATCCTCTCTCTGTGTGTATATATATACACACACATACGGTCCGGATCTTAAGCTCACCCCTTTATCTAACATACTTTAGATGTTTCTTTAATGACCTGATTTGGGCAACGATTGATTTATCGCTATATGTTGTCCGTCGTTAAAAGCTAAGACGATGATTCTATATATAACTATTTAACCTAATCGTTGTCTGGTCCGTCGCTAAAAGGGGTATGCAAGATATGTTGTATAATGGTGAGCTAAGAAGATCCCGATATATATATATATATATATATATATATATATATATATATATTAAGAGAAGAGCATTACTCTTAAATAGCATTCCTCTTTAAATAGCATTCTTTTATTAAAACTACGTCGTTTTTGGAGGAGCGGTGGCATTTTTGTAAATACGCGGTGGCATTGTATTTACAAAAATATCACCGCGTCCTCCAAAACGACGTAGTTTTAATAAAAGAACGTTATTTAAGGAGAATGCTATTTAAAAGAATTCTCGATCCTCACCTGTATATATATATAGAGAGAGAAATGATCAATCAGATACCTTTATCTTATTTCACATCTTATCACTCTCCCTTTAGGCGGCGGTTTAGGGTCATACAATGATAAATGCTCATACTTTTAGCGACGGACAACATATAAGCGTCGCTTAAAAGTATAAGAAAAAGATTGTATTAATCAAACCGGTCGCTCAAAAGAGATAGAATGAACAGGTGAGTAAAGATAAGTGGGATACACTGATCCAACCGTATATATATATATATATAACTCATTCCCAAATAAAGGAGATGTTTATAGTCATAAAGCTGCTATCCGGACTTGATCCGTGTTGCAGGTCCGGACTTCCGGACCTGATCAAAAATGGACCCCAATTTTTTTATATTTTTTTGCTTTTTTTTTTAAAAAAATAACTAAAAAACAATATTTAATATTTTATAGAACTAAAATTTTTCATAATACAATGTTTTGGGCATGTTTTGAATACCTATACTAAAATGGTTGTGCGATGCTGCATTGTACATACATGTTTTTGTTATACGCACTCCAAATCACACCCAAAACATCAGATTATGAAAAATTTCAATTCCATAATTTTTATTTATTTTTTAAATTGTTTTAAAAAAAAAAAAATCGATTTTTGGTCCCGGTCAAGGAGTCCGGACTGATCCGCTCTATATATATATATATATATATATATATATATATATATATATATATATATATATATATAGCAGCTTTATGACTATAAACATCTCCTTTATTTGGGAATGGGTTTTAACCGAATTATTATTTCCACCCTCAACGAGACTAGTGTATTCGTAGATACTGGAGTTGACATTTGTAAGAGAGGTGAACCATCAGGTCGGTTAGTGCTCCATAAAGTTCAAGCATTCTAACCTTTTTGTAAGTTTTAGGGGCAAGGAATGCTAGGAATTTTTAAGTAAAGAGATGATAGGATAGGAAAGGATATTAAACTTATTTTCTTAATTTTGTTTTTAAATTTACTAAAGAAAGGTGTCATTATGTATCGGACATGGATGTCCACATTTAATTTCGCATGTTAATGTTAAGGACAATTAAGAATAATAAAGAAGTTTACTATACTCATTTTACAACCCATAGCTTTTGCCCAAGAAATTAACCTAATTTTCTTTACATTTCAGGAGCTTTTTTAACTAAAAAAATTTCTAACTAGAGATTTCTATTAAAAAATGTAATTTTCTTAACGAAAGTCCTATTTTCTCAAATTTATCAATGGTAACGTGAAAATAAATAAATAACAATACTTGTATGGTTTTCATTAAACCTTTGTGAGAATAATTAAAACATGAATCTTTGCAACAGTGGTTCATCAATTGCTCTTTACAGAAGAAAGCATGCCTATTCTTGACTAGAATATTATTCAAATAAAAAATTAATTTTGAACCATAATGGTGGATGGTAGATATAGCAAAATACGTAAATGAACCCGTATCAGAGAAAATTTGGCAAGTTGAATTTGTGAATAGGCTCATCACAAGAGCAGAAACAATAAATGTGTCTTCTCAATTATTCTAGAGCGGCTATGACTGCATCAACCACCTCTTGGGTGGTGCTGTCTCCTCCAAGGTCTTTTGTCCGATATTTTCCCTCCGATATCACACGTTTCACAGCAGTTTCTAAACGATCAGCAAATGATGGAAACTGGAGATGTCTCAGCATCATGGCTGACGAGAGAAGCAGCGCAACAGGGTTTGCTTTCTTCTGATCCAATACTTTAATGTTTCCCACATTCCCTGCTGAAGCTCCTTGCTCAAAAACAGCATGATCAGCGCCAACATTTCCTGAAAATGTAAGTGATCCCAGAAGCAACTATGAACATCAGAAATATTTGGAGCAGAACTTGATATGCTCTCGCTCAGACATTTGTACCTAACAAAATAGCTTTCACTAAAATATGGGCATGCCATCTTGTGAACATAATAAAGTACCACCTTCAATCCCAAAGGGAAAATTGCTAAGGCCAATATACTCTCCTCTAAGGATCCAGTGCCATAACAGTATACATACGCTATTCCTAGATTTCAAAAGAGAATTTTTGGCAACAGAAGTAAGAGGTAAGTATATATTTGGCGATAGCATCTATCAACACAGAAAACAAATTTTTTTAATTCTGTGGAAGTAGACTAAAAGCAATATACGTAGAGCATGATGAGAGGCTTAGGCACCTTTGAGATCTCCACCCCCACCCCCTTTTTCTCAAAAACCCCTCCAAAATTGTGGCAGTAGGAATTATGTGGCTAACAAAAATCCATACAACATCCATATCATCTAAAAATCCTATATAAAAAATACAATTTGCTCCATATTTGTGGATTTCCCATCTCTTCATCATTTCTCCTCCCATCACAGCTACCCAATTTATAGGCGTCCTTTTCATGCTGAATCAAGTATTGTAGTGAGTGCTGTAGTAGTACTGTTTTACACATTGTACTTAAAAAATTTCAGGGTTCAAGTGTTATCTTAGATTAATATGCATCATTGTAATGAATTTTTTGGAATATGAATGAAATTATTGCCTTTTGGATTTCAAGTTCTTGGAACATTTTAGGGTTTTGTTTTTCAGCACCCTTTCAAGGTTTTTGCTTAATAGACTTGGGCTTTGATTATGGATCAAATAAAATTTTACCCTTCTTCAACCTTGTCCCCAGATGATCCTAGCAAGGCTGGGAATATCTTACGTCATTGTGTTGTCTATATGGAGTTAACAAACAATTTAATGTGCAGAAATTCAGCCAATCAAGTTTAGAATTTTCACTTGCTGCTGGAAGGACCTATACGAAGAAATTTTTTCACTAGTTCACCATAATGGATCTCCAATTGTCTTCCACTGAGAAAATTGGATCAAGGTCAACCAAATTCTGTTTGTTTTTGTCCTTGGAGAACCTCTTGTCCTACCTATTCTTGAAATCTATTACTATTAATATATAGCTAAGTAATCAAAAATTCTTTGATCCTCCTCATTACCAATATCATCAAGTGTAGGCTCTTTTGACTTCAATTTTACAGGGATAAATCCCCACTCCTACGAAACCGATAGTCAAAGGATAAATAATCATTAATCATTTTTGGATGGATAAGATTCGTCCATTAAGTTAAGGTTAGTCAATCATGTCTTGGTTAATGTGGTCACTCGCTCTCCAATGTCATTTTGAAACAGCTCTTAATATATCATCACCTAATCATAAGAATAGCTAAGAACTGTTTCTATCAAGGGTAAAATAAGGGTTCACTACATAAAAGAAAGAGAATAACTGCCGGGCCTCAAAAGGCACTGAACTTGTGACGCAGAGATTGATTTGAGATTATGTAGAGAATCGGAAGAAGGATAGAATTTAGGAAAGAACAAACAGACATATAGAAGAGAGAAATTGGGAGCAAACATGTTTCTCAGCTTATCAATTGACATTCATTGCCACCAAAATATTTCTAATTACATATATATAGACAAAGTAACTTGCTTTCTTATCCTACACCCCATGGTAACTAATTCACACTAACCATACTTGACACTAGAATATTCTAATAGATACTAACCAACCAATATGCCATTGCCTGACAATAACCAATCTTGGACCAGTGATATGATCTTGTTATTGAGAACAACTATATCACTCTGTCCCATAAACAAGGATACAGCAGCAATACAGTGAAGGAAAGGGCTTGAAAAGGTTCTGGTTCCATCATATGGAACTATACAGTTTGCCAACACAAGGGAATTGACTGTGACAGTAAAAGGAATGCCCTCAAGTAGTCATGCATGTCATATTTTTCCAAGTCCTCAGGTTGTGTTCAATTGGTTTTAAATACCAGATTCATGAATGCAAAATGCCTGGTAAAAGTGTTAACATCAGGTTTAAATTCTAAGGATAATAAACAAGCTACCATGATCAAGGATTTAAAATTGAAAAGCTACAAACTTTATTGATCTGGCACTTCCTGAATTTTGTTTCAATTATCTTAGTGCAGCTAAGCTGCCAGCAATTGTTAATTATTTAGTTTCCACAAGTTCAGAGAGAAAGATTATAAAAGATATTAACACGCTGCACCAAAATGTAAATATGAAGAGTCAGACAAACATATAGGAATAAATCTGAAGTTTGAATGTATTGACAGCTGTACCTCCAGGCATGACACCGGTACCACCAGCTATACCAGCAGCAGTATTTGCAACTAAATTGCCGTACAGGTTGGGTGTCACCTGCAAAATGCAAAAACCTGTCCATCAGCCAAAATTATTACTATACCTGCAAAATGTAAAAACCTGTCCATCAGCCAAAATTATTCAGAAACTACAACATAAGATACGCTGTCTGACAGTATATTGTTGCTACTGAGAGTGAATCCATGTAAGAGTATATGTGCATGAGGAGTGAGGACTGTTATCATACTATACTTGCAGACAGCAAAAGGAAATAATCAATGTACTCTCCCTCGACATTCTCCATAATCCATGCTAGCTAATTATATCCAGCCAAACATAGTTCTCTCTCTACTTTACAACCTTATAGTTTTATAATTAGGCATTTTAGATTAGTTAAGATATCCACACTTCAAAGCTTCCTGAAGATATTTGTAAATACACCAGGATAGGTAATTTGGACCTACAAATACATGTTAAAAAATGGAAAATTACAAGGACCAACTGATGGGCTCACAAATAAGAACAAAACAAAGATTATTTATATTTATTATTTTAGAGTTTTTATTATATTGAATATAAGAGTAATTGGTGTGTAAATTATTAGTGGGGATTTAGGAGATCTAATAGTAACTAGGATTTTAATATTTAGTAAGGTTATTTTAGTTGTTTAGTACTTTTTTTCATCCCCAAGTAGTATCAGGGTTTTAGAGTCTATAAAAATTGATGAATTCACCACAAGTTCATAAGATTATAGAATATTAATTATTGAATGAAGCTACTTAGCTACAGCTATTTTCCTCTCGTTTGCGGTTGAGAAACCCTTGGGGTAGTGGTGTGCGGAGCATCTCAACCACATAAAACATCCTCGGGGTAGTGAGGTGCGAAGGGAGGCTCACCCGAGTTAATTTCCCGTGTTTTTTCACTTATTGTTCTTCAAAATCCTGTCCTACATCACCAACAATGGATTCTAGTTCCATATTCCATAATATTAGTTAATCAAGAAACAACACATTTGTGATTGACTATATGATAGATGCATTTGAAATAATGGGCAAATAGCAACACAGTGAGGAAAAAGTGTATTAAAAAATAAGAAGATAAACTTGAAACCCACTAAGGGAAAAGGATGTCTTAGTAAACTTCAGTTACGAGTAACATATCTACAGATGGAGGTAGCATAGATAAAAATGGTCAAAACAAGAAAAGGGAAAGAAAAAATAAATATATATTCAACCAGGAGAAGTAAAGAGTGGCCACCAGTAAAAGAAATTAGTAGGAATGTCTTAGATGCTTTAGTTATCCCAATGAAAGCTGTCTGAAGAAGCATGAGGATTGCGGGCACAACAATCCAATGGTAATGGCAAAAAAATCATGGAAGAAGGTGAGAAATATCATTATCACTGGCACGGTTATTTAAGAGCATTTCACTAGACAGAGGAAAAAGGCCTGAAATCAAGTATTTGGAAATTTTCAGCAATCCTTTGGAGTATTTGGACTGAAAGGAATGCAAGGATTTTCAGCAGTTATTCTCTCCCCTTAGATTTAAAAAAACAGATTACTTTTCTAGCTCTGGTATACACTTCTTATATGAGTGCTTTTCAAAGGGTGGCTGTTTCTGATGTTCATAGAGGCTGTATGGCATTTCATTGTTATTTTATTTATCCTACTACCATGATATTCTATCTTTTATAATTTATTCTTTAATTCAAAACAAAAAATAGTTGGAACTTAATGATGTCATATATTTCACCATTCCCAGGTAAATTATACTTGGTGATAAGGAACAATCCATGTAAATATGATCACAAACATTGGGATTAAATTGTCGTACCACCTTATGTAAGCCTATCTAAGAGCATCTATCTCTACCTCTTACTATTACAAATTCCTCACTCCCTCTTTTCGGACCCACTAGTTTGGTTCTTAATATATGCTAATGCTTTCAGAAATAATAAACATCAAATTAGAATTGTTCACCAACACTAAAAGATATAATATGAAGAAACACATATCAAAGTCATTTAAAAAAAATATATTATTTGCAACTTAAAAGTGTCAAAATTTCACCATTACCAGGTAAAGTATACTTGGTACTAAGAACAATCCATGTATTGGGAGTAAGTTGTTGTACCAACTTAGGTAGGGCTATTTATGAGTATCACATTATGTAAGCCCATTTAAGAGCATCTATCTCAACCTGTTACTTTTACAAAATTCATCACTCCCTCTTTTCCAACACTACTCCCAATAGGTTGGTTCTTAATATTTGCTAAATTGTTAATGCTTTCAAAAATAACCAACATCAAAGTAGAAAGGGTCACTAACAGATATAGTAGGAATACACATAAAAAACTCAAATTAATTATCAGTCCACTGTTTGAAATTCAGCCAGCAATCAACGTGACCAATTTGACAGCAGTGTAAACCTATACACATCCAGGTGCATCAATACAACACCGCGGGGTGGGGGAGCAGCAATAATCAGGGAAATAACAATAAACATTCACTAGTTACTCGCCAGACAAGCTACCTGCCAAATGCAACAAACATACCATGACATCAAACTGCTCAGGCTTTGAAACAAGTTGCATGCAGCAGTTGTCCACAATAATTTCGTTGTACTTGATCCCAGGATATTTTGTTGCAACCTCTCTACAAGATTCTAGGAAAAGACCATCAGCAAGCTTC
The DNA here is from genome assembly GCA_020205605.1 of Panax ginseng. NCBI lineage: Eukaryota > Viridiplantae > Streptophyta > Magnoliopsida > Apiales > Araliaceae > Panax > Panax ginseng. The sequence goes on from CM035150.1 coordinate 101,681,056, forward strand.
ATAATGTTTGCTTTTTTGCACAGCTGTCACTAGCAAAATGCATTATCAGACATACAATCTAATTTTAAGTAATGCAAGAAGCAAACATAACTTGCATTTCTGTTGTTTAGTTGTATATTAATGCAACTAATGATTCTAAACTTCAGCAATCCAATTTTCATTATTTATAAAGCGCTACCTCTCATGAAAATGGATCTAAAAAAACATACATATTGATTCAACCATCTCTGAGCATAAAACTTTGTGAGATTGACCTAGCAAAATGCATTATCAGACATACAATCTAATTTTAAGTAATGCAAGAAGCAAACATAACTTGCATAAAATCAGTAAATTGTTAGTGATTTAAATTTGTTTTGATTAACATTTGATATTAATGCAACTAATGATTCTAAACTTCAGCAATCCAATTTTTACATTATTTATAGACTTAAAGTACTAAGCTACCTCTCATGAAAATGGATCCTAAAAAACATACATATTGGATTCATATTTCAGCACAGCCCAACTAATTTGGGATAAGGTTGCGTACTTGCGTTGGATACAAGATATCAATTTAGGATTTCATGTGGTCTTTTAGTATTGTGTTATTTTAGCGAAACCACATTCTCCAATGATTTGCAAATCTTATGAGATAAAATATTTGCTTTCAAATTACAATATATAGGATCATTTTTCACTTTGAAGTCAGTTGAAATATTTATATTTGCATATTCAAAATTGGTATAAATTCGTTTAATTTAATATAATACAATTAAGAAAATTGTAACTATTTAAAAGTGCTACTAATTATAATATTTATTGTTTTCAAAAAATCACTTCAATGTTGAATTTACAAAAATCTCATTAACTTTGAATAATCAAACGTGATATTATATTTCGCAACAGAGGAGTAATTTCCAAAATGTAACTATTAAACAATTTTTTTTATGATGGTGGAACCCTGATGTCCAATGGGTCACTGGGAGCACGCAATAGTCAATACCTTATAAACAACGCACACCAGATAAGCAATAGTAAACCATGTTTCACACCATGACTTTTTTCCCTTTTTAGTTTCTCACTGAAGCAAAAATCAAAAAACTTCTCCAAGTAACCTTCCTCTATTTTAAAGTTAATAAGTGTTATCAACCTCAACAATCCCTATGTTTTTTTAGTGAAAAGATTATAGATTCTTCCAACTTTTATCCAAAGAAAAGCTTCTTTTCTTTTTAAAATAAAAACGTTCGACTTTTATCCAGAGATTCCTTCTGCACTGTGATGCAGGCATAGTGATGATAGCTTAAAGGAATTACATAATTGTTTGTACTATCAGAAGTACACACCATCAAGCCAGTTTTTCCTAGCAGTATCAATATGGGCCTTGTAACTTCCACAGCAATATCTTTTATTTCAAGTGTCTTGTTTGTTTTTAAATTTGAGCTTGAGACTATTAGTCCTGGGATTATAAAATAGCTTAAGATGAGGGATTATTTAATATCATGTTCTACCTGGTATTATAATCCCTAGCATTTGGGATTAAAAATTGCTACACAAAATTAACCTCAATCTTTTTCTAAAATGACCATTATATCCTGCAATTTCTGTTATTATTACTGGCAACTTAAAACTTACTGGTACAAAGACTAAATATTAATTTTTTTTAGGGAGTAGGGGGTTGTAGGAGTGCTCATCGGTAAAAAACCGAACCGGTACAGAAAAAACCGAACCGGTACCGATCCAAAATTACCAGAAAAACAAGAACTGGTTGCAGATCAATTATTACCAGTTCAATCTGGGTTCTAGCATCAAATCGGTTCCGGTTTTTTCGGTTCGATTTTCGGTTATACCACATGGTAATATATATAATTAAATAATAATTAAATAATTCTTTTTAATATATCAATTAAATTTTTTTAAAACTAATAAATCATTTATATAAAACAATTAATACAGATTAATTATGTGACCAAAAAATATTTACAAATAGCCTCACGCTTTATAATACAAATATGCACTGAAGAGGAACATGTATGTATACTGCTTTGCTCATCCAGTATTCCAGTTGTTCTTTATTGCCTTAATCCAATACGCACCGGTTTCTTAATCAAATTCATTACCCTTAATTTCTTGTCATTTTATGGCCTAATAGAATGAGCTCAAGTGTCAATCATCCTATCTGCTGATTTTTGTAGTCGAAACTTTCTTGCTGCAATTAGTAACTTAATGTCTTTGTTGTGTTTAATTCAAGCAGGTAATAAAGCCTCAGCGACTATACAACCATTACTTCGGTTTATTTCAACAATATTACAAAAATTGGTTTTTCGGTTTTTTACCGAATGCAAAAAGGTAAGTACCGCTACCGGTACCGAAAAGTATAAAAAAACCGAAAAACTGGTACCGAAAAAACCGGTACCGCCGGTTTCGATATCAATCGATTCGGTAAAAAACCGAAAAAATCGAATTTTTTGATCACCCCTAGGGGGTTGGGGGTGGGGGGTGAAGTGTATATATAATCTTTGAATATTATTTTTTTTGGGAGGGGGAGGGGAGGTGGAAGGGAGAGGATGGGGTGTATACATAATCTTTGAATATTATTTTTTTTTAGGGATGAAGGGTGAAGGGTAAGAGTGGGGAGGGGTTTATACATAATCAAGTAAATATTATTTATTTATTTTTTTTTTTTTTGGGGGTGCTCGGGCTTGGCGGGGTGAGTATATACATAATAAGTAAATATCATTTTTTTAAAGGGGGGTGGAGGGTGAGTATATATAATCACTTTGAATATTATTTTTTGGGGAAGGGGTGGGAGTGTATACATAATCACCGAATATTATTTTTTTCGAGTGGGGTGGGATGGGAAGTAGGGGTAGGGGTAGGGGTGGGGTGGGGTAGGGTGGGGTTGTATACATAATCAAGTAAATATTATTTTTTGGGATTGAGAGTGGGGATTGGGGTGTGGGGTAGGAGTGTATACATAATAAATAAATATTATTTTTTGAGGGGTGGGGCGGGGTTGGGGTATATACATAATCAAAATATTATTTTATTTTGGGGTTGAGGGGAGGTGGGTGGGTGGGTGGGGATGGGTTGGTTGAGGGTGGGTGGGTGGGTGAGGCTGGGTGGAGTGTATACATAATCAAAAAATATTATTTTTTTGGGATCGGGATCTGGCCTGGCCTGGGCTCATGAGGCTATGAGTATATACATAATCAGAAAATATTATTTTTTGGGGGTGGGGTGGGTGTGGAGGTGGGGTGGGGGGGTGTGGAGGTGGGGTGGGGGGGTGGACGTGGGGTGGGGGTGTATATTTAATCAGTAAATATTATTTTTTTTATGTATAAATAAGTTTAAAATATGTTATTATTGGTAAGGGTATAATAGTCCAAACGATATTTTTTAATCCAATACTTTAATTAATCCTGAAAAAAAAACATAACATGGGATTATTGTAAGTTATCCCATGAATAATCCCATAAAAAACAAACATGTGACTAGGACTATTTAATCCTAGAATTAATACTCTTGAGATAATCACAGGTTTATAATACTTACAAACAAACATAGCCTTAAGAATTACAAGACGAGCGAACCAATTAATAAAGATCTCAAACTTCCGCCTTAGCATATGTGGTTTTAAGCCCAGAAACACATAGGACAAAGGAGACATAGGGCTCAAACTTTATTGGACAGTTTTGTTATTTTATGACTTTTCATAATTTGTTATTGCAAAACATGGTGATGATAGCTTAGAGAAATTACACAATTGTTTGGACCTTCAGAAGTTCAAGCGATTAGGTCAATCTAATGTTATCAAAGCCACGCCTAGGCGCACAAGTGTTTTTAAACATCGGTTTCAATGGGCACGTGCCTCGGTGCGGAGGCACAAGACTCTTCAAAGGTATGCAACAAAATCTCATCCATTGGGATCTTTAATTTAGACTCCATCTTAGCCATTCGTTATAATTAAAAGAAAAAAAGGAAAGTCAATCGACCTTAAATAAAGAAGGAAAGAAAGTGTTGCCGCATTTTGCATAGCGAGTCGTGATTTCCCTCACTCAACAACTGATGCAGGACAAATTTAGGATGAAGAATTAATGGAAGATAAATTTGGATTTAAACTCTACATTTAAATCACTAGGATCTCTCAAATGTATCAAGTCCACGCATCAACACCAAGATGGATAAAATACATTAAGGTAGGATACCTCTATGGTATGAATAAAATAATTAACTTCAATATCAATAGTATGTAGTCTAAATGACTTGTGGGAATTACATAGACACAAAACCCTAATATTACTTGGGGAATAATAAAAGAATTAAATGACTAAAATACTCTTATTAGTAATTCCTAATCACTAATTAATACCCTAAATCCCCACTAAAAAATAAAATACATAAATCACATCAACTACTTTTATATTAAACATAATAAAAACTCCAAATAATAAATATAAAAATCTCTTCTTTGTTTTAGATATGGAGTCTCCATCACTATCCTCTTGTTGGAGAAAACTCGACCTCGAGTTTTATAATATGATAGAATAAACCATGAACTCTGCAACGGAAGAACATTTTGGAACACCTTTGACGACTTCATCACCCGATAGAGCTCAAAAAAATTTAGAAAGAGAATTGATGAGAGCATCGCTTTTGTATTCAAAGGGGCTGAATATGTGCCCGCAAGTCAATAAGGCCTTCTATTATAGAAGAGATGTCATCTTTTATAAAAGAAATGCTATCTTTTATAAAAGAACATATAAAACCCATTTCATCTGTAGCCTTTTGAAGTTCTTTTGCTTTAACTTGTTGACGTTTCCTTGCTTCAACTTTTCTTTGTTCATCTTGATATGGACGTTGCAATTTTCCAACGTAATATTGTGCATCAACTATATCACATCTTAGCTCTTCATGCTTGGGTTTCAAATATTTATGGCCACATGTATTATGTATTAATAAAGTAGTGTATTTAATCACTTTCATTGTCGAGAAACCAAATATACTCCTTTACTATTGGACAATGGGTTATAAAATAAATAAATAAAACTTTTTTTGCTAATAACTTAAGGGCCTAACTCGAAAGAAAATAGAAAACAAGACTAAAGTATGAATTCGGAAAGTGTAGCGGCTAATTTAAAAGGGATGAAAGGGTATAAATGAAAAGTGTATAAACTACGGGGCTAAAATTTAAAAGGTGAGAAAACCATGGGATGTAAATTGTAATTTTGAAAATATATTAATAATATTAGGGTTACCACTCCATCATATCGACAGCCAACAAAAATCGGCAGCCAACAGAAAACAAAAAGGGAGGGCCAAAGGGAGTAGAAATAGATGAAGACGATGGTGGCAAGGAGAAGGTTGTCCCGACAACAAAGACGGCAAAACAAAGCAACAATTTCTCTCTTCTACCTTCTTCTTTTTTCCTCCTTTTTTTTTCTTGTTTTCCTCTGATTCTAGGCTGATTTTTGTAGTGTTACAGGGACTGTTTTCTCTGATGAACAGTGTCGGTACAGTAGTCTGTGAACAGTAGATTCACGATAAACAATAATTATGCATGAACAGTACCTATTAACAGTAACTCCGTCCGGCAATGAACAGTTTTTTTTTTTTTGAAAACCAAAGATCTTCTAAAAATAAGAAATTGATGGAGAAACCTTAAACTTTGATACCAAAAATAAGTAGGATAGATTTAGGATGAAGAATTAATGAAAAATAAACTAGAATTTAAACTCCACGTTTAAATCTTTAAGGTCTCTCAAGTGTAACTCGACAAATCAACACTAAAGATGAAATACCTCTACGGTCACGGTATGAATAAAATAAAACTTCAATATCAATAATCTGTGGTCTAAATGACTTATGGAGATTACATCACTATTTAAAGAGACACAAAACCCTAATATTACTGGAGAATAATAAAAACACTAAACGATTAAAATACCCTTACTCATAATTCATAATCTCTAATTAATGTCCTAAATTCCCAGTAATAAATAAAATAAATAAATCACATCAACTATTTTTATATTAAACATAATAAAAACTCCAAATAAAAAATATAAAAAATCTCTTCTTTGTTCTTGACTTGGAGTCCCTATCAACAACTCCTTTAATTAGTCACGGTGACAATAAGTCCTCCGTTCCATCTCATCCCTTCATCCCATCTTGTCTCCATCTTCCATCTCTCTTAATCAGAAGACCATCTCTATTTTTTCTCTTTCATGTGTACTGTATATATGAATATAAATATACTAGAGGTGTTTGATGTTCTTGGGAAAACCGTAACCATCCCCTTGTGGGTTTTTTAGTTTAATTTCATGTTGGTCTTTTGGTGTAGTTTCATGTGTACTATATATATACATCTTTTGGATTCACTTCATGTTTTAATTTAGCGCAAGTGCCTCGTCCTCGTCCTATTTAAAAAATAAAAAGTTTCTTCGAGTAGTGTGTAGTCGTTATATATGTCCCCTAATTAGGAAGAGGGGATACTTTTCAAATAGAGCAAATAGCTTCGCGAATATTGTGAGACCTTCGGTTTGCTCTCACAATATTATTAGTTCTTTTATTCACCTCAAATTTAAATAGGATTTTGTTCTCCATAAAACTATGATGCAATCGCGACTCTTTACATATTATTGGAATATTATTTGAGGCCTAAATTTGATTGCAATTTTGACATACTTTCATAAAATATAAAAAGCATACTTTCATAAAATTTTGACATCATTTGTGTTTCCAAATCCTCCAAAACGAATTAGCAACATACTCATTTCTTAGCACTCCAAATAGAGAGCTCCACAAGCCCAAAGGAACAGGACAATGCAAAAATAAATGAGCATGAATCTTATTACTACACCTACACATAAATCAAACGTCCCAACACAAAAGTCTAGACTTTGGAAGGGACCATGGCTTTCCAAATACACAAAGCTAATGGAAATGGAGCGACTTTCACTTTGTCGGTGGCAAATTCTTCACAACCACATAGAAATGATAGGGATATTTTGACACATCACCATCCACGTGGATGATTTTACTTATTATTTTTAGTTTTTATTTTAGAATTTTATTAAAATATTTGTACTTATTGTTTTTATTATATTTTTATTCATTTGGCTATTTTAAGTTGGCGACGAATGTCTTGTATCTATGAACAAAGATTGATTTGTTCACCGTACCTATGATGTAATTATGAGACTCGTTAGAGTTATTGAAATATTATTTTGAGAACTAAGTTTGATCGCGATCAATTACTCTTTATACAATCAAGAGGATCTTATATGATGGAGTGTGGCACTCCACCATAGTTATAGCTTTCCTTTTATTTATTCAATAATTTTTCAAAGATAATTAACCCTAAATTTTCCCTACATCACAACTGTTAATTATATGTTACATTTCAGTTTTATCACAAAATAAATCAACTTTTAGTACCTGTACTGGGACATGACTTACAATTTGGTACCCGAAGTGAAAAAAGTTACAAACTGGTGATTGTACTCGAAAAATGTTACTCCGTTAAACATTAGGGACACGATTTACAATTTGCTATCCAAAGTGAAAAAAATTACAAACTGGTGATTGTACTCGAAAAATGTTGCACTCCGTTAAACAGTAGGGTTTTCATCTTTATTTTGTTTGAAAATTAGGGTTCTCTTCTTTTGTCCTTCTCTCATTCTTCTTGTCTCGATTCTCCATTGATTACTGGATCCCATATATTTATTAAAGGATTTTCAGTGTTTAATTGAAAGGATGAGCTCGTCTTGGAGTGAAATCGTAAATGAAATCGGGGAAGAAGATTGTAGTTCATGCAACAAAAATGAATGGATTACACTAGAGTTCCCAAGTCGGTACCACTGTGGAGCAATGGTGCGAATGTGAGAGACAAGAAAAGATGGAACAAACATCGAGGACCTTCGCGTTGACTTCGCTTCTCTCTGTATGTTTCTCTCCCGATCAATTTTAACGATTATTTAAAAATTGGAAAGTACAAGCACCATATTACAAAAAATTTTGTGTACAATCACCAGTTTGTAATTTTTTTCACTTCGGGTATCAAATTGTAAGTCGTGTCCCTAATGTTTAACGGAATGTTATATTTTTCGAGTACAATCACCAGTTTGTAACTTTTTTCAGTTCGGATGCCAAATTGTAAGTCGTCTCCCAGTACAGGTACTAAAAGTTGATTTATCCCAAAAAAAATAGGGAATTTTCTCAAAGTCGTTAGTTTGTGAGGGAAAATTAAGCCAAAGCAAATGTTCCAAACATTCTGAAATCCAGGACTGAGCTAGTTTTTTTTTGAGGGGGCATGCCCCCCCCCCAAGATTTTAAAAAAATTTAAGTACTAAGGCTCACCCACTTGAATTGTGAGATTAAATTTGTGTTTTGTGAGCCTTGTGGGAATCCATTTCATTTCATTATCTCTCATTCTCCACTACACAATACACACCAACAAACAAAATCTTGTCATTGCGTATTTGCGTTGTTAGATTTGCTTTTATTGAGATTTATATGCACTCCCAAGTCCCAAATAATGCTAGGAATTAGGATTGGTGGAGATAATGGACTGTTTCGTAAATACAGTGGGATTGTGAACATGTGGTTAGAAGAAATAATGCCAGAAATTAGGATTGGTGGGAATTATTTTCTGGAGTTGAGACTTGGGAAGCTCAATGGCATAGCATTTTATCTTGAAAAGTCCAAAGACTGGAAGTTTGATTTTGGCCCCCCAAGATCAAATCATGGCTCCGTCCCTGCTGAAATCAAATGGCCAGAAGGCCCAGAACCATTCTATAGCTTGAGATAAGATATAACTGAGATAATACATAATTGAGCGCAAAACTATTTAAACATGAGAGCTATCAAAAAACACAAAAAATTACTTAAAAAATGAGAGTTAATGAACCATAAAATTGTTGCACGATTATGATCATCATAATCTTTAAAATTGTAAAGTTATTCCCCAAGGAAAACACAAAAAAATAACACTAAATAAGTAGGAAACACAAACACACTAGCAACACTACTACAACACAAAAGTTACATACTATAAACACAATCTAGATAAATTACAAAAAAAAAAAATGCATGCTATAAAATTGAATAAAACAATTACCTTGAGGCTTTCTACAACACCAGGAACGACCTCATGCTCGAGACCAGCGTACTCCCCCTCCGTATTCTCCCTAATCACGACGATATCCACGTTTTGATGCCTTGTGGGCAATCCAGGCAAATTGAAGCAATTGACAAGCGAAGCAAAGAGATCTAGTTCCTTCCTCAACTGAACGTTCAAAGAGCTCACCCCTCCACCTACTGGAGTAATTAAGCCTCCCTTGAGACAAACCTTGTTTTTCCTGATGGACTCGAGTACTTCTGAAGGAACTTTCTTCATGTCTCCGTGAACTTCAAATCGCTCGAAGTATACCGGCGCGTGCATCGCATCCATTACTTGTTCGACGGCGCCGGTGACGAGAGGGCCGATTCCGTCGCCTGGGATAAGGGTTACTGGTCGTGGAGTTCCGTCTCCAGGACGGGGCATGTAGGTGACGAATCGGGTAGAGGTCAGACGAGGAGGAGTGTCGGCGGATTTCAGAAGGTTTTTTAGGAGGATCGGAAAAGTTCTTCGGGCCATTGTGTAGTGCTATGAGATTCTAGTACTGTGAATTGAGATTATTGTACAGATAGACAGATGTTTGCCTTTGTAGCTGCGGTATGAAACGGCGACTTTGCGTTCAGCGATCCGCCATTATAGACACGGAGAGAATTTTTCCCTGGGTATTACACCGTGAATTTATATTTAAACCGTGAATTTATGGGTTCCCTCCTTAGTAAGCAATCCGAATTTCCACCTTTGTGTTTAATATTTAGAAGTCTTTAGTAAAGGTGTAGAAGCAACTAAATCGAACCAAAAGATTGAAAGTTCTTTGATTTGGTTCACAAAATTTATCAAGTATAAAATAAAGTTTGATTGAGGCTTATTTAATTCTTAAAATGAAGCACGATTCGAATCGAGCAAAGCGGTTTGACTTTTCAACGAATATGATTCGAGTATCAATAGAAAATTATAATTTGAGGAGATTCGAGTAATTTATTGAATTTTAAAATGTGCTCATATTTGACTCATTTATATTTTGAGTCGAGCTCGAATCGAACTTTTAGTCAAGCGAATACGAATTGAGTCCGAACTGTTTGCTCATTTTTCAGCGTTAGTCTTTAGAGATGAGGTCAGACGTTGAATATGGGTTGATAGTTATAATTTTTCTTCTAAAGTCTGTCAAACTCTACCATTCGATAGAAATCTAAAAAATCTATGACTTTTTGAATACCAAAATACTTTTATAGACTTTGTAAAAATCTTAATTCAATACCACCTAACTTTTAAAGACATTAAAGAAGTTGTAATTGAATACCAGTAAACTTTTATAAACTTTTTAAATGTCTTAATTGAATACAACCAAACTTTTAAAGTCTTTAAAAATCTTAATTAAATACAACCCTTAATAGGAAAAAAAAAAAGAGATGAACGATCGAAATGTACAAAACTGACCCTTCAATTTGTAAATATTTTTGTTTGAAAAAAAACCATCTTCTTTAATGTATAACTCACCCTTCAAGTCGTTTAACACTTGGAGCATCTCCAACGGGTTAAATGTTTTTTAAGTCACTCTACTTTAAGTCGACTTACAAATGGATCACTTAACTTTTTTTTTACAGTCAACTTACTATACTCCACTTTTCTAACATAAAGTTAAAAAAATCGTTAAATGCTTTGACTTTAACGAAAAAAGACAACTAAGCACCTGAGTTGTCCGTTAAAAATTTGATGTGGCGTCCTTGTGTGACGTGACAGTGATTATGTGGATTTAGAAGAAATTTTTTTAAGAAGAAAATGAAAAAAATATTTAAAGTATAATTTAAATTTAAAAAGTGTGCCAAAAAATAAGAAATAAATAAAAAATATATTTAATTATTTTTGTAATTAATATCAAATAAAATTTTATTTAGAATTAAGTCATTTATAAAAGACAAAATCCTAAAATATGCTAATTAATTGGCTATTTTACCTTACTTTTACCTGCTTCACAAAAGTCTAATTACAATTAAGGGAATGTGAAATATATTTAGGGAAATGAAAAAAATTATAATAAAATCGTAAAATTTAGCAAAAAATACATGGTAGAAATTAAAAAATAAAAAGAGTTATTTAGTAATTTTGTAATTAATAGATAATTTTTTCTTTTCTAACTAGGATAAATAAATTTGTACTTTTACATTTAAATAATTTTTAATTTGATCAAATAATTTTAATTTTAATTTGATCAAATAATTTTATCAAATAATTTTAATTTTAATTTGATCAAATAATTTTATTATAATTTTAATTTTATCAAATAATTTTAATTTTAAAATTATACAAAATTAAATTTTATAATTTAATTTAATCAAATTTAAGAAATAATCATTTTTATTAAAAAGAGTGTTAGTTTTTATTATTGGTGATTTTAATAATGATAATATATTTATACATGTTGATTAAGGAAATATGTAGGATTGCATGAAGTATTCATTGCCCAAGAAGCTTAAAATGTATATCTTTATTGGTGGAAATTTAATTAATAGATATTGTTAATACAATTTGCTTTTATTGGGTCTCTTAAGGAATTTCGTTCTCTATGTCATCTGTTTGAGTGAGAGTCCATCATGAAAAGTATTTGACTAATTCAAATTTGTATGGAATTAAGTTGTTTAAGGAAACAGACTATTAAATCTCATGGACTCTTTTACCTTATCATGAATATCTTTTAGCTCCTTTATTTTTGTCTGGGTTATTATTATTATATCTTTATTTTCTATTATATATATATATATATATATACTGGTATTTATATATATATTTGGTTACCAATTCATATTTGGCTTAGAGATTTTTTAGAAATTGGTTTTATTTAGGATTCTTATTTAAAGTTGATGGATCAGTTATTGTTTTTAAGATACATGATAACAGCAGTTGCTATTTTGAAGGGAACATGCTAATTGCTAGTAGGACTCTTTAAGCTAGTCTTTGGATTTTATTTGACTCCTTCATAGCAGTTTATCTCTTATATATATCTCTACCCGAACAATTATGGCTAATGTTTATCTTATATTTCAATTAAAAAGTAATAGCCGTTGCTTTGATGAATTGGAACGTTACATGACATAGCCGTTGCTCTACTCCTTTATATATATTGTTGCTCAGCTACAAGGAAAAACAAGGACTGCAAATTAGAAACTCATCAAGAAAGCTAATCTGAGATACATACAAATCAGAATATCACTCTTTTAGTCTAAGTTTACAGTGTTGTTTTTGTATTCCTTCTTTCAATATCTATTGTAAACATAGTACAAGTATAGGTTGGCTTGGAGATTTTTTTTTAGTAATATTCAGTATGTACAACGAAGTTATCAAAGTTTCAAAGGTGAGAGGTGTTGCAGAGAGAAGTAGAAAGGGCAAAGAGGTGTCCAATCGATCGTCGTTGTAGAATACTTGAGTTCTATTTACTTTGTAATTCTTGAATATTATTTTAATAAAGTGAGTCACCGATCTGAAGTTGGGATTGGACGTGGATTAGGCTACTAGACCCAGAGGATAAAAATTTGAACCACGAAAATTTTGGTGTGATTTACTATTCTTTTATTTTTGTTTTAAGCTTCAATATTCTGCAGATTTTGTTTAAGTTTCGGAAAATTTTATACTAATACTGGGACAGTATTAGTGTCCATTTATAATGCATTTAATAACATAACTAATACGGATAGGGTTAGACCGTCCAATTATAACCTGCTATAGTATACTTTAAAATTTGACCATTGTAGATCACTTTGGGTATTTACACCTATTCACCCCCATCTAGGTGTGCTTAATTACAGAATTACATTTGGTATCAAAGCAAGGCTCTACTAATATTGATCTTTGCAGGTCGTAGGGAAAGATCCTATGGAACACCTCAATTTTCAAGAAGGTCAATCCACAAGCCGGCCACCTTTGTTACTCGGAAGTGAAAACTTCAACTTTTGGACGTTCAGAATAAAGATTTTTCTTAAAAGAGACCCAAGGGAATAGTGTGTTGTTAAAAATGGACCTGTCATTCCTAGACATGATGATGGCAAACCAAAGGCTCTCATTGAGATGGATGCAAACGAAAGCTCTATATGTTTTCCTACAACTCAAGAGTCATGAACACCTTGCTAAGCGGAATGGTCCAAGTTGAAATTGATAAAGTATCATCGTGCAACACAACAAAAGAAATGTGGGATACTATCATGACAAGTCACGAAGGTACTTCCAAAGTAAAAGAGGTGAAGTTAAGTATGCTAATGCAAGACTATGAGCTATTTAAGTTAGAAAAGGATGAAACAATTAATGAAGCTCAAGGGAGATTTATCACTCTAATGAACTCTAAGTATGCTGGGACGGAAAATTAATCAAAGGGAAATAAACAGAAAGATACTTAGTCGTGCCTAAACGATTCGCACCAAAGGTTAAAACTCTTCAAAATTCAACAACAATCAGTACAATGGAAACTCTCACTTTATTTGGAGAACTTGAAGAATTTGAAAATTAGCTAAGAAGGTATGATGAAGAAGATGAGGCACCAATAAAGAAGACATTGGCACTTCAAGTCGAGAGAAACAATGAAAGTGATCACAAAGATTTTGATGAAGAAATTGAAATGCTCTAAAAAAAACTCGATAGACTACTTCAAAGGAAGAAACAAAGGAAAAATAAAAAAGGTAGCTCAACTCTAGTGAGTAAGTCCAAAATGGAACAAGAAGAAGAAACTGTCCAACTCTGTTTCATGAGACTTGAAGATGATGATCAAGTTGAGGTAACAAATTTCCATAAAACTTTTGAAATATATATGCCTGATTATATTGCTTTACAAAATAAAAATCAACAGCTCAAAAAGAAAACTGCTTATTTTAAGAATTGTGTAAATGAGCTAATGAATGAAGTTAAGTCGCTTATTAAAGAGAGAAAAGAAAATGATTATCTTAAAAATGAAAATTAAGTGTTAAAAGAAAATTTGAAAATGAGAGATGCATGCATAGATGCTTTTAATGATGGAAAAATGAAAAATGTTCAACATGATGATAATATAACAAATGCAGAAATTGCATCTTTAAAAAATGATCTTGCTAAATTTGTGCAAAGAGAAGATAACCTAAATGTTATGTTAGGGGCACAAAGGTCTAGTGTTGATAAATAAGGAATTGAGTATAATCCTAATAAAAATGTGAAAAATAGAACTAATGATAATATTAGAATGATTAATAGTAAACCAATGTGTAAACCACTTTATTGTTCACCGTTTGTTACTTGTAGATAATGTGGGTTTAAAGGTCATTTTGATTCTAATTGTAATAAAATTAGAATAAAACAAATTTGGGTAAAGAAATGTGATTTATATGCTATTAACCCAAAAGGACCCAAGAAGATTTGAGTACCAAAAAGGTAGAGACAATTTGTTCATTTTGTAGATGCCTTAAGGTCAAAAAGGAGACGAATAGTAGTTACCTATAAATTATTTGACGGAATGTGTAAGTACCTCATATTTTTTTTTAAATAATGTTTTAATTAGATATATGAATTTTCTAACACAAGGGTTCATAATATTATTTATTCTAAAGTTTTTATTGTGCTAAATGTTCCATATTTAATACATATGACAATCATGATGAGGAATCTGTACTTGTAATTTTTTATGAACTTAACCATGATCTGTCAAAGGAAGAGAATGAGTATTCTGTAGGAAAAAGTTATCTGTAACAATGTGGAAATAAAGTAGCAGAATCCAGATAGCTGAGTTCACCCTTTCTTTCAACGTTCTCTTCAGGAAATGAGAATATAGCTGGGACAAGTCGGGGACTAGAGTGATGGTCCAGGATAAATGGCTTTAGTAGTCCTCACTATTCTACGGAATAATGTGATAATAATTGTAATGAGGACACCATTGAGTGTGGATATTGTCTAGATGACAATATTCTTGTTTAAACTCTCAGCTATGTTTTATCGTATTTTACACGACTGTTGTATAATTAAGTTGTATTTGAATTTATGTACCATTTATCTGGCGACTCAAGATGGATGATGTATACTGCATTTTGGGGAGTCACAACTAATGCTATCATCAGGACCCGTCACTCCGCTCCTCGACTAGTCTCTTGCCACGCGTTTCTCATTTCCTGAAGAGAACAATGAAAGCAAAAGGGTGAGCTCAACTAGCCCAGTAAGAAATATTATGACTAAGATAATGTTGAATAATTTATCGTTAGCCTTCAACAGTGTTAAACTGATAAAATATAACAAACATCAAGTTTAACTGCAGCGGAACAAACAATCTATTAGAAGAGTCAAGTAGAGCATAAAATCTATTATCTTCTATGATTTAAAAGGTTTTTCATCACTTTTATCGCTGAGACTCAGCTTAATAAATAATCCACATCATCGAATCACCCCTGCACTACGGCTAAGGATATTCATTAGTATCACGACCACAAATTATCCATGCACTATGGGCCAAGGATATTCGTGTATTCATCAATGGTCATAATCATGCCAACAACTGTCCATCAATGCACTACGGGCCAATGAGGACTTTTACCACATCATTTGTAACATTACGATCATGATTATACCGAATAATTTCTGGTCATAATCATACCAAGTCCATCTATGTACTACAGGCCACAGATGACTTCCAACATATTATAAACATGATGATGATGACAATGATATAAGAATTCAATCAAACAAGTTCAAGGATAAATTTTTAAAGATTTATAATTTAATTTATCCATAAATCAATAACGTCTAAATTGTCAACATGATACTGCTTTGTGGAGTAAAAATTCAAGAATAATAGTATTATATCAAAAATGATTTGAACCGAAAAGTAATCAATTTTTGTCATGAATAGTACCCCGGGTGAATAGTAACCAGGTGAATAGTACCCCGCCATGAAAAGGTTAAACCTTATCAAGAATGTTCAGAATAATATTTCCATGAAAAGATACTGGATGAAGCGCAAATATGAAGGATATTCTACTAATTTCATGGAGTATATAAGCCAAAACTTTAACAAAACGAGTATAGAATTCGAAATCTGAAACGAAATAATATTACTTACATACTACAGAGTATGGAAGGAAATATTATTTCAAGCGAATATTGAACAAAAATAACATCCCTTACTTTGAAAAGAAGAGTATTCCAACTGGTATAGCGGGGATATTCTTGAAGAAAACTTGAACTGTTTTCTATGCTCAAAGCTTCCTTAAACTCTAAAGAAATACGCTCAAGATTATAGATGAAGAATTCTCTGATTCTGGTGTAATTTTCAATTCTAACTAAGCATCCTATTTATAAGAGAATGGAAAGGATACTATTTAGAATTTATTCACAGACGCACAGTGAAAATAAATCACGGGCTGAATTTTGCAACACATGACTGACGCCAGTTTTTCAAACGAATTAATAAACAAATAAAACAAAAATTATATATATATATGTATATATATATATATAACTAGCACATGGTACCTTTATATATATATATATATATATTATAATAATGAACTCCCTCCCGTGAATCAAATTTAATTTCTTCCCCCACCCAAGACGTTACTCCAAATGTGGGTCCCACTCGTGGCCCCACCTCTTATTATAACTTTCTACTGATTATTTTAAAAAATGGGTAAATGGGGGTCCAAATAATAAGAAAAATTTATAATAAATACTTCATAAAAATCCCTTCAATATTTTTAACAACATTTATCATCATTATTATAGTTCGCAATATTTAACAATTAGGTCGTTCCCAGGAAATAAGGGGCTTTCCAATAAGGATTTCTTCCTATTGGCGTACAATTAGGTGATCAAACCTACCTTGACAGAACTTCTAGACATCGTCAATATTGCACATAATAATATTAATAACATTGTCGTCTCAATTATTGATTTACTAATATATAAAATATTGACAATAATTGAATCAAATAACGTGAGATATCTTGCAAAGAATTGTTGTAGCAATAATTGAACAAAACCGAGTGACTTCTCACGTAAGCATCAATAATCAAAACCGTATTGCTACTATGCAACCACAGCAGACATCGTACTTTTAACACCGGTGTTTCAACAGTTAATAAAAAAAATTTGCCGTTATTTTTATAAAAGATATTTTTGTCGTTTTCTCAATCCGACAATAATTACATTCATAAGGTCCACCAATGATTGTGCCATCGCATTTAATATTCCCTCGTTAAAACGAATATTCCTGACCAATCTAATATAATATAACAACTTGTGGTACTTTTGCAAAATTTATAAATATTACCCACAACTATAACATTATATTAAATTCACTCCATAATATTCAAAAATGATATTTATAGAAACTTAATCATTATTCATAAAATTTGGGGTCTTACAACATCTAACAAGTTTACTATTGGTAACAACAATATTGATATATAGGTAACAAATCATAAAGGTCTGATCATATTGTTTACATGTTATATGTGATTTTGTTATAAGCTTGCTAAATCGATATGAATTAATTTTTGTTGATGTCAAAGAGGGAGAGATATTTGGGTAATGATGATTGTTATAATCAACTTGTGCTTAATGATTTCTTTTTGATAATGACAAAGGGTGACAAATATTTGTTATTTGAATCGGTTTGAATTAGTATTCATGTTGGAAGTGAAAATATGCAATGATGGTTATTTCAAGTCATTTTTTTGCTCTTTAATATGCATAAATTTAGGGGGAGCCATATACTTAGAGGGAACATGTTATTATAAAGTTTAATATATTGTCATCATCAAAAAGGGGGAGAATGTTAGTTTTTATTATTGGTGATTTTAATAATGACAATATATTTATACATGTTGATTAAGAAAATATGTAGGATTGCATGAAGTATTCCTTGCCCAAGAAGCTTAAAATGTATATCTTTATTGCTGGAAATTTAATTAATATATATTGTTAATACAATTTGCTTTTATTGGGTCTCTTAAGGAATTTGGTTCTCTATGTCATCTGTTTGAATGAGAGTCCATCATGGAAAGTATTTGACTAATTCAAATTCGTATGGAATTAAGTTGTTTAAGGAAACAGACTATTAAATCTCATGGACTCTTTTACCTTATCATGCATATTTTTTAGCTCCTTTATTTTTGCTTGGGTTATTATTATTATTATATCTTTCTAATATATATATATATATATATATATATATATATAGCTGCTGGTATTTATATATATTTAAAGTTGATGGAGCAGTTATTGTTTTTTAAGATACATGCTAACAAAAGTTACTATTTTGAAGGAAACATGCTAATTTCTAGTAGGACTCTTTAAGCTAGTCTTTTGATTTTATTTGACGCATTCATAGCAGTTTATCTCTTATATATATCTACTGACTATTATGGCTAATGTTTATCTTCTATTTCAATTAAAAAGTAATAGTCGTTGCTTTGATGAATTGGAATGTTACATGACATAGTCGTTGCTCTACTCCTTTATATATACTGTTGATCGACTACAAGGGAAAACAAGGACTCCAAAATAGAAACTAATCAAGAAAGCTAATATGAGATACATACAAATCAGAATATCACTCTTTTAGTCTCAGTTTACAGTGTTGTTCTTGTATTCCTTCTTTCAATATCTATTGTAAACATAGTACAAGTCTAGGTTGGCATGTAGATTTTATTTTAGTAATATTCAGTCTGTACAACGAAGCTATCAAAGTCTCAGAGGTGAGAGGTGTTGCGAGATGTCTGAAAAGGTAAGAAGGTGTAATCAATCGCTATCATAATGAGGAGTTCTATTTACTTTGTAATTCTTGAATATTATTTAAATAAAGTGAGTCTCCAATCCTAGTTGGGATTGGACGTGGATTAGCTCTAGACTACGTGATGGGGTTGAACCACGTAAAAATCTTGAGTGTGATTTAATGTTCTTTGTTTCGCATTTTAAGCTTCAATATTCTGTAGATTTTGTTTATGTCGAAAAAATTTTATACTAATACGGATAGGTATTAGCTATCCGTTTATAACAGACGAAGAATATAACTAATACGGACAGGGTTAGACCGTCCGATTATAGCCTGCTATAGTATACTTTAAAATTTGACCACTATAGATCACTTTGGGTAGTTACACCTATTCACCCCTCTCTGGGTGTGCTTAATTACAGAATTACAAAGAGCAAGGGAAAAAAACCAAAATGTGTTCTCTCTCTCTCTCTCTCTCTCCTTCTTCTCCGCAAACCCACAAAACCATACCTCTGTTTCTCAAAAACTCAAATCAAGCACACAACTTTCTTTTTCATCTTTATCCCAAAAACCCTTATTTTGCTTGACAATGGGTGTGGAAGAGAGACCCACATTGACAGTAAAAGTTTCAAACATCCCAAGAACCGCCATAGCCAAAGAGCTCTTCGAGTTCTTCGAATCGATTATCGACAAAGGCTATGTCTCTTTGCTCTGCGAAATTTCTCTCGACCGTAAGATCTCGGAAGGCTGAGAGACGGCTGGAGTTCAGTTCGAAACCCTAGACTTTAAATCCACCACCATAACTTTCCTTCACATTCCATCACCTTATGCGAATCGAAGCACAAAAGAGAAGCAAAATAAAAAATAACAACAATTAAATTGAATAATAACAACAAATCTAAGTCTTGCTGATGGATTTCCTCTCCAATGGCGTCAATCTCAGGACTCTGTTCATCTCCATTGAAGAACAGAGCATATTGCCATTTTTGAATTTAGCAGAGTGAAAGTGTGACGCCCCCAAAATAGGTATACATCACCTATTTTGAGTTCCAAATACATGTATGTAATACAAATACAACTTACTATACATGTTCACAAAAACATAAGTCGTGAGTTTTAATACAAATATTGTCGCTTGCATAATATACAAACTCAAATTCAATATTATTATATGTATTTTCCACTATTTAACTGAATAGTGAGGACTACTAATGCTATTATTCCGTCCACACCCGCTCCCCGACTAGCCTCGCTACGCTCATTTCACGAAGAGAACAATAAAAGTAAAAGGGTGAGCTCAACTAGCCCAAAGAGGGAAATATTATGACTAAGATAATGCGTAATATATTATCGTTAGCCTTCAAAAAGTTGTTAAACCGATACAATATAACAACCATCAAGTTTAACTGCGCAATGAACAAGCAATCCATTAAAAGAGTCAAGTAGAGAATAAAATCTACTATCTTTTATGATTTAGAAGGTTTTTCATCACTTTTATTTGAGACTCACTTAATAAATAATCCACATCATCGAATCACCCCCGCACTACGGCCAAGGATATTCTTTAAGTATCACGACCACAATTATCCACGACTACGCCAAGAATATTTGTGTATTCAATAATGGTCATGATCATGCCAATAACTCGTCCATCAATGCACTACGGGCCAATGGGGACTTTTTTCCACATCATTTGTAATATTACTACCATGATTACACCAAATAATCTATGGTCATAATCATACCAAGTCCATCTACGCACTATAGGCCATGTATGACTTTCAACAAAATATAAACATGAGGATGATGACAATGATATAAGAATTCAATAAAACAAGTTCAAGAATTAATTTATCCAGAACTAATAACGCCCAAATTGTCAACATGATATCGCTTTGTAGAGTAAAATTCAAGAATACTCGTAAGAATATTTTCATGAAAAGATATCGGACGAAGCGCAAATATCAAGGATATTCCACTAATTTCATGGAGTATATAAGTCAAAACTTTATCCAACCGAGTATAATAAGGAATGGAATAACAAAAGAAATCACCAGCATGCGCGATAGAGACCACACCGCGCAAAGTTATTCCAATAAAATAATAAATAACGGAATCAGTCCCGCAGAAACGCATGCATGAGGATATTCCAACAAAATAATAAAGACGGAATCAGTCCCATAAAAACGCATTCCAAAAACAGGATATTCCAAATGAGAATAATAAAGAGGCGGAATCGGGGTCAGTAGGCGAAACGCATGCATGTGATATTCCAATGTAATAATAAATAATGGAATCAGTCCCACAGAACGCATGCATGTGATGTTCAAATGTAATGATAAAGAATGGAATAAAAGAAGAATTTCACCAAGTATATAGGTAGCAGCGTGATACAAAAGTTATTCCAATGTAATAATAAAGAATGGAATAATGTAAATTCTCTTCATGGATAAGAAAGAAATAATACTCCCTACCTTAGAAAAATCGGATAATGGAATAAAGTGAGGTAAATAGACTTCTTCTTCTTTTCTATAATTTCTCTCTATAATAATCGCCTAAAGCTTTTGTGAATTGGTGAGAAATGAAGGAAGAATGAGCTTCTATTTATAGAAAAATATATTTTCGATAATCGCACGCGTTTTGAGGCTCAAAAATTACAAAGACAATACCTCAAACTTTTCTTTTATTTTTAATTTAGTCATGGAAGTATTATCAAACTTGCACCACCTCCCCTAATAGTAAATAATGTGATTCAATAGTGAATTATGTGAATCAATAGTTCTGTACATGTGAAAATACGAATTACAAAGATAAGACACTCCATATATACCTCCATTTTAACTTAGTCATGCAAGTATTATCAATCTTGCACTAACTCCCCTAATAGTAACAAGAATGTGCAACAATAGTATACACATGTGAACAAATAGTTATAATCATGTGAAATAATAGCAATCAATTGCTCATTTATCCTAAGTTAAATACCCGATCGGGTCAATATAACCTCCAGACATCAATTATTATCGAAATAATTGTCGATTTTCACTAACACAAATAATTCCAAAGACAATGAAAACATTTTTATCAAAAATAAAATTTTGAAATTTCAAGTTTGATTTTTTCAGAAAAAGTCAACTGTTGACTTTTATGATCAAATAGTGAATTCGAAAAATTTTGTGTTTATAGACTATTTTTACTAATTTTCGTTCTCGGACTCAAATATCACGTCCAAGATCTCCAAATTCAACTCAACACAACTTCAATTTTAATAACATTCATCATTAATATTATAACTCGCAATATTTATCAACCAGTCATTCCCTGAGAAAGAGGGACTTTCCAATAAGGATTTCTCCCTATCATGTGCCTTAATTAGTGTGATCAAACCTCTCCTCGATGTAACTTCAAGACATTGTAAATATTGAAATTTAATAATATGAATAACTTTGTCGCCTCAATTATTGATTTAATAAAATAACATATTATGCAGATAATACTACGACAATAATCGAATCAATAATACGAGAGATATGATGCAACACCATCAGAAAGTAATAATCGAGTATAACCGAAAGTGACTTCTCACGTAAAGATCAATAATCAATACCGTGCGCTACTATGCAACTACGCCAGACATCGTATTTTTTACTATCGGGTAGTCAACAGCTTAATCTGGTAAAACTTCCACCGTTATTTTCATAAAGTATTTTTGTCGTTTTTCAATCCTAATAATAATTCCGTTGGCCAGAGGGGTCCACCAATGATTGTGTCATTGTATTTAATATTCTTTGTTAAAACGAATATTCCCCACCAATCGAATATTATATAACAACTTCATGATTTTGCAAAATTAGTAAATATTACCCACAACTATAACATTATATCAAATCCACACCATAATATTCAAAAATATATTTCGAGAAAATTTAATCTTTATTCAAAAGTTGGGGTCTTACAACCTCCCTTCTTATGAAAATTTCGTCCCTCGAAATTAGGGTCCGCACTACTGATATGTCAAGAGGTAAGGATATCTTGATTTCATCTCGATTCTAACTCCTGTGTCATTTCTTCCACATCGTGGTTTCTCCATAAAACTTTGACTTGAGGTATAACCTTGGAGCATAGAATATGATCATTTTTATCCAAGATTTTAACATGTAACTCTTCAAACGTTAAATCTTCCTCTATCTCGTCTGGTTCTAATTCAATAATGTGGTTCGGGTCTTTCACATATTTACGTAATATAGATATGTGAAAAACGTTATGAACACAAGACATATACATGGCAGTAAAGTCGAGTCTATATGCCACAGCCCTACTCGATCGAGGATTAAAATGGGCCAATGAATCGAGGGTTGAGCTTTCCTCTCTTTCCAAATCAGTAACTCCTTCCATGGAGCAACACGTAATAACACACGATCTCCAATATCAAATTCCACGCCCTTTCGATGAAGATCAAAGATAACTCTTTTGTCGATCTTGTGAGGTTTTTATACGTTGTTTGATTGTTTGAATCTTTTCCGTAGTTATACGTATCAACTCCGGTCCCAACAACGTTGCTTCACCCCACCTCATCTCAAAGATCTTGGAGAATCCACACTTTCTTTCATACAACGCCTCAAATAGAGCCATGCCAATACTTGTTTGATAATCTGTTGTTCATGCGAAAACTCCACCAATGGTAGGAACTTATCCCAACTTCCTTGAATTCAAGGACACGAGTCTTAATAGATCTTCAAGAGTTTGAATGGTCTCTCCGACCGCTTCGTCTGTCTCGATGATGATATATACCGAGCTAAATCGTAAATCTGCGCTTCATAGCTTTTTGCAAACTAACCCAAAATCTTGAAGTGAATCTTGGGTCTCGATCGTAAACTATGGATATCGGCATACCATGAAGTCTTTACAATCTCGTTTATATACATACGAAAGCAAGACGTTCAAGTGTATAAGTTTCTCGAGATAGGTAGGAAATGAGCAGACTTGGTCAATCTATCAACAATGACCCAAATTGCATCTATGCCTTGAGAAACCTTGGGAAGACCAAAGAATAAAATCCATAGTAATGTGTTCCCACTTCCATTCTCGAATTTCAAGTGGTCAGAATGGACCTTTTGGTACTTGATGTCTACTTGACTCGTTGACAAGTTAAACACCTGAGATAAACTCGCTATCTCTCTCTTCATATTGTTCCACCAAAATGTATGTCAAGATCACGATACATTTTGGTACTCCCAAGATGGATCGCAAATCTGTGTACAAGCGCCCATCATGATTTTATACTTTAAATCGTGGTTGTTAGAACACAAAGTCCTGAGTCGACTCAAGTATTCCTTCCTCATCGATTCTTGCTTCCCAAGATAACACCTTCTTAAACTTTCTTCTTCATACGCATTAGCTCCGTGTCCGTAGCTTGAGTAAATTTTAACTTTATCGAAAAGTCGGTTCTACTCGTATGTTTTCCATCATCATGTGGGTCCCTGGAGTCTTTATCTCTAACTCCATCCTTTTCAACTCATACAAAATGGGCCTTTGCGTTGACAATATCAGACTCAGATTTTATATGATCTTCTACTCGGTCAGGGCACCTACCACGTTCGCTTTTCCAAGATAGTATTGGATGGTATGATCATAATCTTTCAATAGTTCAAGCCAACATCGTTGTCGCATGTTGAGTTCATTTTGGGTGAAGAAATATTTGAGGCTTTTATGATCCGTGTAGATCTCCACCTTCTCTCCATACGTGTAATGCCTCCAAATCTTAAAATAAAAATGACAAACCGCTAACTCTAGATCATGAGTAGGATAATTCCTCTCATATTCTTTCGACTTGTCGTGAGGCATAAAGCTATGACTTTCCCATGTATTGAATGAGAACACATCCTAACCCTTTGCTCAAGCATCACAGAGATGACAAATCACTCCGAGCAGATGATGGTATCACGTAACAAAATAAATGAGTCTCCTCTTGGGTTCTTGAAAACTCTTCTCACATTCCTCACTGCAACCGAACTTCAGATCTTTTCGAGTCGGTGAAAGTTAATGGAGTAACGATTCGAGAAAATCCTTCCACGAATCTTCGATAATAACCACTTAATCCGAGAAAGTTACGATTTTGATCATCGATTTAGGTTGCTCCCCTTTGAATAGCTTCAATCATTCATTGGGTCAACAGATATTCCATGACTTGATATCACGTGCCCAAGGAATGCAACTTCCTGCCGTAACTCGAATTTCTTCAACTTGGCATATAGTTTGTTCTCACAAGCTTTTGGAGTATCACCTCAAGTGTCGCTTTCATGATCTTCACGGCTTTTTGAATATATGAGGATGTCATCAATAAAGACGACCACAAAATGATCCAAATATTCTCGAATACTCGGTTCATCATATCCGTGAAGGCATCAGGAGCATTAGTCAATCCAAAAGACATGACTAAAATTCATAATGCCCGTCATCGAAGTTCAAGGCGTCTTTGGAATATCCTCGCTTTTAACCTTCAAATTGATTATATCGAAGCTAAGATCTATCTTGAAAAAAAATTGTGCTCCTCAGAATCGATCAAACAGTCATCAATACATGGTAATGGGTACCTATATTTTTATGGTGACATGATTCAACTCCCAATAATCAATACAAAGTCGATACTCCCATCTTTCTTCTTCACGAATAGTAGCAGAGCACCCCAAGGAGACGTTAGACGAATGAAACCAATGTCTAACAATTCCAAAGAATTGGGTCTTTAACTCCAAGTTCAATAGAGCCATTCGATATGGGGATTTGGAAATGGGTTTTGTACTGGGTTCAAGGTCGATACAAAATTCAACTTCACGCCGGGGTAGGCAGAAGTTCTTCAGTGGAATACGTCAGAAATTTATTAACAATAGAAATATCCTTCAAATCGACTTATTTTTGTTTAAACTGCGGACATGAGCTAAGAAAGCTTGACATCCGCTTTTCAATAAACGAATAGCTTTATGGCTTGAGATGGCCGTGATTGATTTTAATGGTTTCGTCATGAATTCGCAAAATAGGTTTATTAGGAATATGAAAAGCTAACAACCTTATGAAAATAATTAATTTTAGCATGATGAGTAGTTAACCAATCAATCCTTTAGAATCACATCAAATACAAGTATTTTTAAGGAGATAAGATCGACAGTAACGTAACGATACATCGATTTGAATCAAACAAGACTTATAAACAAATGGATGTAATGAAGGTTTCTCCTAATGGAGTTTCAACAGATAAGTCAAAGTCTAATTTCTCCCGAGTCAAATTTAAACGTTGAGTGCAAGTAGGAGAAATAAAAGAATGGGTAGAATCCCAGATCAAATAAGGTATAGATTTCACTAGAGTTTATGATAAGTTTTACCCGTGATAACCTCGTTCGGGTTCCTTGCTTTCTAGAGGTCACAACAAATGTTCTCCCTTGCACCACCGGCTTTTGATTTTTTCTCATTTGACCTTTGGTGCCTCCATCCTAAATTGAACTTGTCTTGGTGAACGACAAAAATCGGCCAGTGACCTTCTCTTCCACAATTATACCACGCTTTAGATGGCATCGCGCAGTTTGGACTGATATGTCCCTCCCCTCCGCATTTGAAACATATAATAGGTGGTCGTTCTCCTTCCTTAACCACGGTTGCTGATGCTGACGTCTTTCCATCATTGTTGAATCTCCATTTCTTGAAATGTCCATTTTTACTGTCTTGGCCATGATTACCACCGAAGTGGTTACCATTTCTGGCATGTTGATTTCCTCCACGTTTGTTGTCACCGCTTCGATAACTGATACCACTGGTATTTTCATGATGTCAGCTGCTTTCTCTTGGTTGTGTTGACTCGTTACCGCGCTCCAATAACTAAGCCCTATTTACAACATTTGAGTACAAACACAGTTTATGAGAAATAAGATATTGACGTATCTCCGGTTTCAAACCTCTTAAAAACATTCGTGTCATTCGCTCCTCATTATCGACCAAATAGGATGCAAACCGGGATAACTCCACAAATTTAGCCTCGTATTGCGACACGGTCATATTATTTTGCTCCAACTTGATAAACTCCACCTCTTTCATGTGATTTAATACTTTCGGAAAGTACTTTATCGTTGAATAGCTCTTGGAAATTCTCCCAAGACATATTGAAGAAAAGGCCAGGGTTGGGTACGCTTTTCTGATTCTCACCAATGTCGCTTTCTTCACAATAACATGAAGGTGGCGAGGGAACCTTTGCTCCTCGGAGCATCCCAAGACATCAAATATATCTTGGTGATCCGCTTTATCCATGCTTCACCTTAAGTGATTTTGGCTCTCCAATAAACTCCGGTGGTCCCAGCTCCTTGAACTGCTTAGTGGTAACCAAATCGAGAGTTTCCAAAGAGTTTCCACCTACATTTTGGATGTGAGCCGCTCTCAGCACGATGTTGCATGAATTACATGAAGCCTGGAACATTCCATCGTTCATCATTTAGTCGATGTTATTGTTTACATGAGGATTGTCGCCTTCCTGATGCACATTGTCCTGGTTATTGATCTGTGGAGACTCAACGGTCTCCTGTGATCCATTTATGTTCTCAACATTCTCGGATGCCATTTTTAAATACTGCCACAAAACAAGGGTTAATTGACATGAAACATATTATCCCTTCACTCTGACTGACCAATTAAATACCAAATAAACTTAGGTAGATCATACTAGTGAAAGAATTCCCCGTCTCTCCCCTCATAGTTCTTATCTCACATTTCAGCTAGGGATCATGTGACGCCCCCAAAATAGGTATACATCACCCATTCTGAGTTGCCAAATACATGGTACAGAAATAACTACAACTTCATTAATACAATTGTCGTGCAAAATACGACAACACATAAACTCTGAGTTTAAATACAAATATTGTCTTCTAGACAATATCCACAATCAAATAAGTCCTCATTACAATTATTGATACACTATTTTACAAAATAGTGAGGACTACTAAAACAACTGTCTTGAACCATTTTTCCACACCCCGACTAGTTCCTTTATATTCTCGTCTCACGAGAAGAAAAATGGAACAAAAAGGAAAAGGGTGAGCTCAACTAGCCCAAATAAAGAATATTATGACTAAGATAATGTACAACAATTTATCCTTAGTCTTCAACAGGAAAAATCGATGAATACAATAGACAACAAGTTTTAGATCAACAACTGCAATGAAACAACAATTCATTAGAAGAGTTAAGTAGAGAATGAAATCTACTATCATCTATGAATTTAAAAGTCCATCATCGATATTTTATCCTGTAACATCAATCAATATACATCATAAATCAAATATTCATCTGCAGACTACGGGCAAAAAGATATTCACCGATTAGTCATGTTCATCTAAACACTGCTCATCTTTACTACTACAGCCAAAGATATTCATCATAAAATCATTCATCTTTGCACCACGGCCAAAGATATTCGATTATATCATCATTTAGATAGTGAGGATGATGAAAAATATTTTAAAGAAAACGAATCTAGTGAAACAAAAGAACAAATATTAAGGATTCGTACTTTAAACAATCCAAGTTCAAAAATACTTCATAAATAACCAGAGTGGAGTAAAATTCAAGAATGAAGACCAAAACATAGATCCAATCAAAGATAAGAACTATAACAGAATATCTTGGACATAGAAAAGAAAATTTAATTTTTACGTGAATAAGTGTCGTGATTCGCGTGAATAAAGTGTCAATATCGTGAATAAGAAACTCAGACACTAAAAGATAGAAATTTCACAAAAAATATCATCATGCTTCGTGAATAGTACTCGTAAATAGTAACTCATGAATAGTAAATCGTGAATAGTAACTCATGAATAGTAACCCATGAATAGTAACCCCGACATAAAAAGTTCTAAATTTGATAAAAGTTCCCACCAATATTTTGGCATAATGATATTGAAGAAATAATATCATTTTTTGAATAAAATAACATCCCTTACTCGCAAAAGCAAAGATTTGACCGAAATACTAGATATAAGTCTTTGAAGGAACTTGCACCGTGATAAAGAACACTCAAAGTACCAAAATACTCACAAGAATACGCTCGATAATATATAGAGAGAAAGAGAGAAAACTTTAGTTTCGTGTGATTTTCAATTCTAACCCAAGACCTGTTTATAGAAATTGCTTGTAACACCAAAAGCAGAAAATTTAATATAATAATAATATATATTATAAATTCTTACGCACACCTTCATTGATCCAAAATATCAGCCACACATGTGCCAAACTTGCTAAAAACGTTTTTCATATAAAATTTATTTAAAACTCCAAAAAATTAAATAATCAATTAATCCGGAACTTCAATAATTCATAATAAATAGCCCTTTTATTAGAAAATTCGAATCTCATGACTTATTATAGGAATTTCAATTCTCTATAACTTTGTAGAAGAAAGTTTTTCCAAATTCTAAACAGAAATTGACCGAAATACACTTACGAACGATTTTACAAGCTATAATCAAATTTCAGTCAAGAAAAAGGGTCCACCGATACACAAAACATGTGTTAATCATTTAATGCAACAAAAATACTCTTCCTCCTCATATACTCATATATCCCACATTCATTGGAAAAATATCACCATTAATATATTATTAAAATAATATATTCAAATGAATTTTTTTATCAAAAAAGGATAAAATATTAATTTTCAACAATTGTCACATTTAAAAAAATTTTCCATCTATATCTACATAAAATTAATATTTTTCTCATCATATAAATCAATAATAAATTATTCATAAATAATATTACAGAATCACAATATTGACAACCAGGCAGTTCACAGGAAAGAGGGGGCTTTCCAATAAGAATTTCTCCTTACTAGCACGCAATTAGGTGACCAAACCTCTCCTTAGACAGAACTTTCAAGACATTGCCAATAATGCTATCTAATAATATTATTCAAATAATATGAATTATTGATTTGATAATGGAAAATCTTGTGCAAATGACAATTATTAAAAAGAACAATAATATAAAATATCAACGCAAAGAATTATTGAATCAAAATAAAATATTGAGCGAAGAATTCTTGTGAATAATTATTGAGTAGTGCCTTCTTACGTAAGAATCAATAATTGGTGCGATCGCCGTAATCTTCTTGTCTGACAATGCGTATTCGTGTTTTAACCACCGGTATTCCAACAAAGATAATTCAGAATAACCACGCCAGTTATTTGTAAATAACTTATACTTGTCGTTTTCTTCATCCAATCGCTTTCCGTTTTGGGGCTACATAAAGGTCGCTACCTTGTCAGCATACGAATATTCCCCGACATTAAGAATATTCCACGACCAAACGAATATTCCCCGACAACAATGAATATTTTATAACCACTTGCTTATTTAAAATATTTGCGCATTTTACCCATAACTAACCACATTAATCAAATCAACCCCTTACTGTTTCAAAATAATAATTAGAAAAATTAAATCTTTATTTATAAAAAGTTGGGATCTTACAACCTCCCCTCCTTATGAAATTTCGTCCTCAAAATTGACATGCGTAGGATATGCTCCTTTCTATCCAAGATCTTGACTGGTACCTCCTCGTATGTTAACTCTTTTGCTATCTCGTTTGGTTCTAATTCAATAATGTGGTTCGGGTCGTCCACATATTTACGTAACATCGATAATTGAAAAACGTTATGAACACGCGTCATACTTGGCGGTAAAACGAGTCTATAGGCCACAGTTCCTATTCGATCGAGAATTTCAAATGGACTAATAAATCGAAGGTTTGAGCTTTCTTCACATCGTCAATTCTCGCTTTTGGAATAACGACTTCTTGCATCTTCCTCTTCATATTCATCAACTCCAGGTCTGTAGCTTGAGCAGCTTTAAATTTATCGATTAAAGTCGATTCTAATCGTATATTCGTTATCTTCACGCAGGTTCTTTGAATCTTTAACTCTATCTCCATCTTCTGTAATTCGTACGAAATGGGTCTTTGTGTTAACAATATCGCACTCGTAACCACATACGATTTTCTACTCAACACGTCAGCTACCACGTTCATTTTTTTTTTCAGGATGGTATGGTCAGAACATGTGCCGAAATGAGTCTCCTCATGAGTTCTTCAAAGATCCTCCCACATTTTTTGCTCCATTCGAATTTTGTATCTCTATAAGTGAGCTAAGTTAATAAAGTATCGATTCGAGAAAATCCTTCCATGAATCTCTGATAGTAACCAGCTAAGCCTAGAAAGCTACTTATTTCGATTACTGACTTAGGTTGCTCTCAACTACGACTCATATCCCAATCTTGGATAAGACGTCACAATGGTACTATCGGTTTACCATCAGCATCGAATACGACGCCCCCTACGAGATCCGGGCCGGTGCATTCCACAAAGGAAGTCACCAATAGAGGCTCGGTGTACCAAATTTATATTTGAATTTTTAACTCCTCGAAGTTCAATAGAGCCATTTGATATGAGATTTTAGAAATGGGTTTTCATAATAGGGTTCAAAGTCGATACAAAATTCAATATAACACTTTGGGAGTAAGTTAAAGAAATTTTTAGAAATACATCAGAAATTTACTAACAATAGAAATATCATTCAAATCTGACGTATTTTTTTTCAAGTCCATAACATGGCTAAGAAAGCTTGACATCCATTTTTCAATAAACGAATGATTTTATGGCTTGATATAAAAGAATTTGACTTCAATGGTTTGGTTGCTTAAATTCGAATAACAGGTTGTTTAGGAATATAAAAACTAACAACCTTACAAAAACAATCAATTTTAGCATGATGAGTGGTTGACCAATCAATCCCTAAGGTTACATCAAATGCAAGAATTTTTAAAGAAATAAGGTCAACAGGTAATGTGATGGTGCCAACTTGGATCAAACAAGATTTATAAACAACGAATGTAACGAAAGTTTCTCTTAACGGAGTTTCAACAAATAAGTCAAAGTCTAATTTTCTCCAGAGTCAAGTTTAAACGTTGAATATAAGCAGGAGAGATAAATGAATGGGTAGAACCGGTATCTAATAAGGTATAACTTCGCAAAAAATTTATAATTAACTAACCCGTGCTAACTTCATTAGGGTTACTCGCTTTTTGAGAAGTCACGAAAAACGCTCTTCTAAGAACCGATGACTTTGACTTGTCCGGGACAGCCTTTGGAGTCACCATCCCCGTTGGACTTGGTTTCGCTACAGGACAATCTCGAGCTATATGACCGTCCTTTCCACAACTAAAACATACCCTGGAAGTTTGTGAACAGTTTGGACTTATGTGTCCCTCTTCTCCGCATCTGTAGTATCTAACTGGCGGTCTTTCTCCTCCCCTAGAATTCGTTGCTGGTGTTGGTGCCGACGTCTTCCCGTTATTGTTGAATCTTCTTCTTTTGAAATTTCCACTTGACTCATCTTTCCTATTATCTTGACCATGATTACCACCGAAGTGGTTACCATTTCTGGCATGATAATTTCCTCCACGATGGTTATCATTGTTCGATGATATTGGTGCCAGGTGATGCGATTATCATCGAGTTGTTGGTCATTATTCTTCAGTTGAGCTAACTCATTATCGCGCTCCAATAACTGAGCCCTATTTACAACATCTGAATATAAACAAAGTTTATGAGAAATTAGGTATTGACGTATTTTGGGTTTCAAACCTCGCAGAAACATTCGTGTCATTCTCTCCTCATTATCAACTAAATGGGATGAAAATCGAGACAACTTGACAAACTTAGCTTCGTACTGCGACACGTTCATATTATTTTGCTCCATCTTGATGAACTCTACCTCCTTCATGTGACGAATACTTTCGGGAAAGTACTTGTCGTTGAACAATTCTTGGAACTTCTCCCAAGACATCTTCAATGTGATAGGCTGAGTATGCTTTACGAATTTTCACCAATAATCTGCCTCTCCTCGCAATATGAAAGTGGCGAAAGTACGCTTTACGGATTTTCACCAACGCTTTACGGATTTCCACCAATAATCTGTCTCTCCTTGATAATTTCACGTTTTGGGGCTCGAAAAATTACAGTACAATACCTCCAACTTTTTCTTTATTTTTAATTTAGTCATGGAAGTATTATCAAACTTGCACCACCTCCCCTAATAGTAAATAATGTGATTCAATAGTAAATTATGTGAATCAATAGTTCTAGACATGTGAAAATACGAATTACAGTATAGTACCTACATATATACCTCCATTTTTAACTTAGCCATGCAAGTATTATCAATCTTGCATTAACTCCCCTAATAGTAACAAGAATATGAAACAATAGTATACACATGTGAACAAATAGTTATAATCATGTGAAATAATAGCAATCAATTGCTCATTTATCCGGTTAAATACCCAATTGGTCAATATAACCTCCAGACATCAATTATTATCGAAATAATTGTCGATTTTCACTAACACAAATAATTCCAACACAATGAAACCATTTTTATCAAAAATATAAATTTTGAAATTTTGAAGTTTGACTTTTCTCGAAAAAGTCAAATATTGACTTTTTGACCAAATAGTGAATTTCGGAAAATTTTGTGTTTATAGACTATTTTTACTAATTTTCTCGTTCCGGACTCAAATATCACGTCCATGTCTCCAAATTCAACTCCGAACACAACTTTAATTTTAATAACATTCATCATTAATATTATAACTCACAATATTTATCAACCAGTCGCTCCAAGGAAAAGGGGATTTCAATAAGGATTTCTCCTATTAGGCGCCTTAATTAGGTGACCAAACTTCTCCTCGATGTAACTTACAGACATTTTAAATATTGTAATTTAATAATATGAATAACTTTGTCGTCTCAATTATTGATTTAATAAAATAACATATTATGCGAGATGATACTTATGACAATAATCGAATCAATAATACGAGAGATATGATCGCAAAGAATTATCGTAATAATAATTAAGTATAACTAAGTGACTTTCACCGTAAGATCAATAATCGATCGATACCGTGTGCTACTATGCAACCACAGCGCCAGACATCGTATTTTTTACTACCGGGTAGTTCAACGGTTAACAGTAAAACATCCACCGTTATTTTCATAAATTATTTTTATCGTTTTCTCAATCCGAAATAATAATTCCGTTGTGGGGGTCCACTAATGATTGTCTTGTTTCACGAATATTCCCTGTTAAAAAACGAATATTCCCCACCAATCGAATATCATATAACAACTTCATGCATTTTGCAAAATTTGTAAATATTACCCACAACTATAACATTATATCAAATTCACACCATAATATTCAAAAATATATTTCGAGAAAATTTAATCTTTATTCAAAAAGTTGGGGTCTTACAGAAAGTCTAGGGTTTTAGCGGGAATATGAAATACATTTAGGGGAAAATAAAATTCATTTGGTATAAATTTCGGTTATATTATTATATTTGTAAATAATTAAACAAAAATTAATTTGATAATAATTACAAAAAAAAATAATTTTATTTGTAAGTTGACGTAAAGTACAGTGACTTAGAAAACATTTAACACTATCTTCAGCAAACCGAAAATGCTCAAATTTTAGACTAAATTTAGTCTAAGACTCACAATTTGCTCTCGCAGGCAAAACAAAGAGATTATATCTAGAAACTTGGTGTGATGGACTATAAATTTTTAATATATTTAAATGGGAGTGTGGAAAAATTGATGGTTTAATGTAAGACCCCGAATTTTATGAAATAAAAGTATTCAATATTTCTTATAATTACTATTCAGTAAATGGTTAAATTGATAAAAGTTAAATTTAAGGGTGATATATGAATTTTTTTTCAAAATAAGCAAGTGGTTATAAAATATTCATTGTTGTCGGGGAATATTCGTTTGGTCATGGAATATTCTTTCTGTCGGGAATATTCGTACGACGGTGCAGCCATTTATGGGTCCCATAACAGAATAACTGTCGGATGAAGTAAAAGACAAATTTGAGTTTTTACAAATAACGGCGTAATCGTTATCGTTAACACTGTTGGAACACCCGGTGGGTAAAGTAAAGTAATACGCGTTGTTGTACAGTAGCACACGGTATTGCACCAATTATTGATTCTTACGTAAGAAGGAACTACTCATTAATTGTTACAGTAATTACTATTCAATATTTTATTTTTGATTCAATAATTGCTGCGTTGATATTTTATATTATTGTTGTTTCAATAATTGTCACTAAGACAAGATTTTATTATCAAATCAATAATTCATATTATTTGAATAATATTATTAGATAGCATTATTGGCAATGTCTAGAAAGTTCTGTCAAGGAGAGGTTTGGTCATCTAATTGCTCGCCAGTAAGGAAAAATCCTTATTGGAAAGCCCCTCTTTCTTGGAAACTGTCTGGTTGTCATTATTGTGATTCTATAATATTATTTGTGAATAATTAATTATTGATTTATATGATAAGTAAAATATTAATTTTATGTGGATATAGATGGAGAAAATTTTTAAAGTGACAATTTTTGAAAATTGATATTTTATCTTTTCTGATAAAATAATATTTTATTATATTATTATAATATAATAATGGTGATATTTTTATAATGAATGTGTGATATATGATTATATGAGGAGGAAGAGTATTTTTGTTGCATTAAATGATTAACACATGTTTTGTGTGTCGTTGGACCCCATTTCTTGACTGAAATTTGATTATAGCCTGTAAATCGTCCGTATGTGGATTTCGGTCAATTTTTGTTTGGAA
This sequence comes from Panax ginseng, assembly GCA_020205605.1. Lineage (NCBI taxonomy): Eukaryota > Viridiplantae > Streptophyta > Magnoliopsida > Apiales > Araliaceae > Panax > Panax ginseng. The sequence continues at coordinate 101,716,612 of CM035150.1, forward strand.
TTTGAAAAAACTTTCTTCTGTAAAGTTGTAGAGAATTGAATTTCCTATAAAAACTCGCGAGATTCAATTTTTCTGATAAAAGGGCTATTTATTATGAATTATTGAAGTTCCGAAATAATTAATTTTTGAAGTTTTAATAATTTTTATTAAGAAAAACATTTTTAATATTGTTGTTGGGCCCCACTGGTGTTGAATGCATGCTGAATTCAGATTCTTGGTGTATATAGGAAATTTATATAAAAATAATATTATTTTAATAAATTTTCTGCTTTGGTGTTCTAAGCAATTTCCTATAAATATGGTGCTTAGGTTAGAATTAAAAATCACACCAGAAACTGAAGTTTTCTCTCTATTTCTCTCTCTATATTATCAAGTGTATTCTTGTGAGTATTTTGATATCTTGAGTCTTGCTATACTTGTGCAAGTTCGTTCAGCGTTATTCCAATGTAAGATCGCTTTTTTTGAGGTAAGCGGATAGTAAAGGGATTGAAAGGGATGTTATTTTCTTCGTAAGTGATATTATTTCTTCAATATCATTATGTTGAAATATTGGTTTGAACTTTTATCAAATTTAAAACTTTTTCATGTCTGAGTTACTTATTCATGAGTTCTTATTCACGACAAGTTACTATTCATGAGTTACTATTCAGAGTTACTTATTCACGAAGTTCTTATTCACGTAATTATTCACTACAAAATTGGTTTTTTTTTCTAACCAAATTATAGTTGATTTATGAATATTACCCGGAGATTAAAACTATGTATTGATTATATTGATTTTATTATCATATATAACATTTTATAACCCCGATGTTGAAATTCTCTTCACTTTGAAGTGTAAAGATGGGTAGATTATTGGTATGATCATGACTAAGGTTCTCTTTGGCCAAGAAGTGAAAAGTTAAATTGTGGATCGGTATGATCATGACCATTGAATTTATAATTGAATATCTTTAGCTTAAGTGCAAAGTTGAATTGATCAACATGGTTATAATTATTGTTTATATAAATTCGAAATGATTATATATTTCTTTGAGATATGAATATCTTTGGCCCATAGTACAAAGATGACTTATTGATGAATATCTTTTGGCCAGTAGTAAAAGATGAATTATTGATGAATATCTTTGGCATGTAGTGCAAAGATGGTCTGTTGATGAATATCTTTGGCCCGTAGTGCAAAGATGAATTTATTAGTATGATTATGAACATGAATCGTGATTTGGTATAACCATGATCTTTAATGTTTGGTGATGAAAATTATCTTTGTCTGGATGAAAAAGGAATTTAGAACAACAATTACGATTATGAGTTATAAATGTGATTGTGGGATGAATTGTTGATTGATGTTACGAGGATAAAAAATTGTTGGTGGAATTTTAACATGAGAAGATAATAGACTTTATGGTCTATTTGACTCTTCTAATGGATTGCTTCGTTCCAATCGCAACTATGGTTGAAAATTTTATCATCTACTATATGTTCTAAATCTCGATTTACTCTCGATGAAGTCTATTGATAATGTAATTATCTTTAGTCATGATATTCTTTATCGGTTTAGTTGTGCTCACCCCTTTTGCTTCACAATTCCTTTCTGTAATACTTGAGTGTAGATGGGTCGAATTGGGGTAACAGGAGAATAGAAGCGGTGAGGTCATCATTTAGTAGTTATATTTGTTGAATCAAATAGGGTGAAGTGAACCCAACGTTGGAAGGTGTTTTGCCACTATCATACAAGATGTCAATGATATACAACCTCGTATCATCATAAGACGAGTGGATGTGCTCATCCACTTATCGAGTATATATCTGAGCACCACCTATATAATCTTGGAGTTTGGTTGAAGTGTAATTCTCAATTAGAGACGGTGGAGATAATGATATGTCAAGAGAAGACACACCATTGGGAAGAATATGATAGTAATCTTCTCGTTTTTCTTTGGGGTCTATTGGGTCAACCAAGGATAATTTTGTGGGCATACGATATCTATAATAACCTAGGCGCATGGCCTCCCATGTACGAAGGTTTCCTTGAGCACTTCCCAAAGGTTTTAATTTCTAAAACAGTTTTTGACTATACCTTTATGTAAGGTGTTATGGTGACATGTTATCCAAGTTTGTGTCCAGAGTCACAGTTGGTATATTTTAGTATCAAAACTCACAACATATGTGTTGTTGTATTTTGCACGACAATTGTTGTAGTAAAGTTGTAGTTGTTTTCTGTACCATGTATTTGGCGACTCAGAATGGGTTGGATGAAATGGACCTGTTTTGGGGTCGTCACATTTAATCTACTTTCTCTCACTTTTCTCTACCTCAGTTTACAAATATATCATTCAACTGAAATTTTTTACAATTGAATAATTGGATTACAAATTATTTTCAAACCGTTACAAAATTCGTTAAATGAGTTGACTTTTAACATAACAGTCACGTCAGTTTTAAATGAACATCCACGTTAGCTACTTCATGTGTTATCATCTTAATTGTTGTCACGTTGGAAAGTAAATGGGTTTAAGTTTTTTTTGTTATCTTTTTCTTTGCAAATTGTCATAATACCCTCAACATTAATAATGAAAAATTAATAATAATTTTTTTTATAAGTTTGTCTTTTATTGTATTCAAATATATTACATATATTATTAAAATAAGAGAAATTTTGGTAAATTTTGAATTTGAGTAATGTCTTTACCATTATTCACAAGTATTTTCATAAAAAGCACAAGTTAAAATTAAAATTCAAACTTCAAAATATAACTAAAGTTTTGAAAATTAATTTTTATTTTTATTTTGAAAATTAATATAATTATTATTTATATTAAGAAATCATTAAATCTAGGCTTAAATGTAAAAGAAATATTAAAAAAAATATATGCTAAAAAGTAAGCTTTAACATTTTTAGTATATTATAAATTAAAAGAAAAGTTAAAACAAATCAAAAGATTAATAAAATCAAATCAGAACAATCCCTAAATTTCTCTCTCTAAATTCAAACCCCCATTTCATTTCTCTCTTTAGATTTGTGAAAGGTGATATGGTTTTGAAGAAATATAAAAATGATTGGGAAGGGATTAAGGATTTTATATTCCTAATTACAAAGTCTGATCTACAATATTTTGTTTCACTTTAGATTTGTGAATTTCACCACTTGCAACTTTCTATTTCTCTCTCTAGATTGATCTCGACATCGTGAGGAGGACAACAAGAAGTCGCCAAGATCTGAACCCAATTAGTAAAGTAGATTAATTATGTAATTTGGTGTTTCGTTGGAAGATGTTATGTATCGGCGTGCTATGGTGGTGTGGGACGGTGGTGATGGTGGTGAGATTTGCCTTAGAATATAGTTAAGAAATTTTATTATATCCTTCTCACATATCTGGTTTAGGCCATTGAGTTGATTCGATTTCCTTTTATTTTCCGAGTTGGCTCATTTTTCTCCTCAATTTGAATCAGCTTCTTCTCTTTCAAATGAAATAGCCACCGCCGCATCAAGGGGAAATATTTATATCTTAATTGGTTCTTTCTAAAGCAAGACTCTTTGATTATTTCCTGTTTTTCCTGGTTGGATTATTATCAAGACTATAACAACAAAACCAAATGATATATTTTGGGCATATCAAAAACTCTTTGGGATCGAGGACCATTTGTATGACCCCAACTTTTTATATATAAAATTGAATTCCATCTAATTATTATTTTGAATAATAAGGTGTTAATTTGATATAATGCTTTGGTTATTAGTGAAATGTGAAAATTTTATAAAATAAACAAGTGGTTATAAAATATTCATTGTCGGGGAATATGTGTTTGGTCGTGGAATATTCTTCTTTGTTTGGGAATATTAATATATTACCACAGTATGACCATTCATTCAGGGCCCCATGTGAAAAAACGGATCGGGATGAAGAAAACTAACAAAAATAAATTTTCTAAAAATAACTTGGCAGAGTTATTTAATTAATTAACTTGTTGGAATACCCAAAGTGGTTAAAATACGATAATATGTGTGGTTGCATGCAAAGAAGACGTGGTATTGCACGGTATTTTTGAATTATTGATTCTTACGTAAGAAGGCACTACTCAATAATTGTTACAGTAATTATTGTTCAATATTTTATTTTATTGATTTAATAATTACTACGTTGATATTTATATTATTGTTGTTTCAATAATTATCATTGAACAATATTTCTCATTATCAGATCAATAATTCATATTATTTGAATAATATTATTAGATATCATTATTGGCAATGTTTAAGGAAGTTCTGTCTAGGAAAGGGGTTTGGTCACCTAATTGCGCGCCAGTAAGGAGAAATCCTTATCGGAAAGCCCCCTCTTTCTTGGGAATGACCTGGTTGTCATTATTGTAATTCTATAATATTATTTATGAATATTTAATTATTGATTTATATGATAAGGAAATATTTTTTTTATGTGGATATAAATGAAGGATATATTTATTTTATGTGGCTATAAATGAAGGAATTAATGATGAAGTGTTTTATCAGTATTTTGTCGGAATTGAGGTATTAAAAATCATCCGTATGTGGATTTCGGACATTTTCTGTTTGGAATTTTGGAAAAACTTTCTTCTACAAAGTTGTAGAGAATTCGATTTCCTATGAGCTGGACATAAAATTCGTATTTTTTTAATAAAAGAGTTATTCATTATGAATTATTAAAGTTTCAAAAATAAATATTTTTATTAAAATTATGGGTGGGCCCCACTCTTGTCCTTTGTTGGTAAAATGTGCTGAATTAATTTTTCAAAAGTGGTGGGCTTCAATCTTCAAAGATGAGTGCTACGTAGAAGCCACCTTAGGTAATTTTGTCAACTATGGCGTTTTGCCATTTTCCTATAAATAGGTGTTTAGATTAGAATTGAAAATCACACCAGAATCTGAAGTTTTCTCTCTCTATATTATCGAGCGTATTTTTATGAGTATTTTGATACTTTGAGAGTTTTTATTCAGTGCAAGTTTTTTTCAGCACTATATTCAAAATTTCAGCCGAAAGTACTATTCTTTTGAGGTAAGGAATGTTATTTTCTTCGTAAATGATATTATTTCCTTCAATATCATTATGCCGAAATATTGATATGAAGTTTATTGTGGAATTTCAACCTTTTTGTGTCAGGGTTACTATTCACATATATGACACTATTCACAGAAAAATGAAATTTTCTCTTCTTCATCAAAGATGTCGAGTATGGTTACTATCTTTGATTGTATCCATGTTTTGATCTTCATTTTTGAATTGTACTCCACTATGATTTATTATGAAATATTTATGAACTTGGATTATCTAAAAGTACGAATCCCTAATCTTTGTCCTTTGATCTTACTGGAGTCGTTTCTTTAAAATATTTTTCATCATCCTCAGTCCTAAATGATGATATAACTGAATATCTTTGGCTTCTAGTGCAAAAATGAATAATTATCTGATAAATATCTTTGTCCCGTAGTGCAAAGATGGACATGTATTGAGATGAACATGACCAACTGGTGATACAAATGAACATCTTTGACCCGTAGTGCAAAGATGTATATTGATTGATGTTACATGGATAAAATATTGATGATGGACTTTTAAATTCATAGATGATAGTAGATTTTATTCTCTACTTAACTCTTCTAATGAATTGTTATTTTGCGCTACGAATATTGATCTAAAACTTGTTTTCCATTATATTTTATATGATTTATTGAAGGCTAACGATAATTTGTTGTTCATTATCTTAGTCATAATATTATTTACTGGGCTAGTTGAGCTCACCCTTTTCTTTTTTGTTCCATTTTTTTTCTCAGGAGAAGAGAATATAGCGGGAACTAGTCAGGGTATGGAATGATGGATCAAGATAGTTGTTTAGCAGTTCTCACTATTTTGTAAAATAGTGTATCAATAATTGTAATGAGGACTTATTTGAGTTTGAATACTATCTAGAAGATAATATTTGTATTTAAACTCACAGTATATGTGTTGTCGTATTTTGCATCACAATTATAATAATGAAGTTGTAGATGTTTCGGTACCATGTATTTGGCGACTCAGAATAGGTGATGTATACCTATTTTGGGGATCACACCATTGACATGTACGATTCGTCCATGGCTCTGGAACTAAGCATGATTGGGTGCAGATTTTGACGAAAGATCGAACTGGGTTTTATATTTAAATCAAAAAACAGAACGAAAATTCTTGGCTTACATTTAGATTGGAAACGAAAATTCAATTTGATTTTATTTTATTTAGGGAGAGATGAGTGAGATAGAAAATATGGGGTTGTGGTGGTGAGGCGATAACTTTGCATGTGTGACGGCGGTGTTGAGTACTGATTTTTGGTTTTTCGGTGGTCAGACCGTGATTTCGGTTGTAAGACCCCAAATTTTATGAAATAAAAGTATTCAATTTCCTTATAATTATTATTCTATTCAGTAAATGATTAAATTGATAAATGGTTGAAGTTAAGGGTGATATGTGTAAATTATAAAAGTATATCGGGAAATATTCATTTTGTCGGGGAATATTCGTTCTGTTGGAGAATATTTATTTTTTCGGGAATATTAGGTAAATGTACGAGGACACCGAAATAGCCAATCATTGGTGCGCCTCGCAACGAAATATTGTCGAATGCAGAAAACGACAAAAATAATATTTAAAAAAAAAGTATAGTCAAAGTTACAATCATTTTTATTCTTTAAATACTTGGTGATAAAAGTATAGTAGCACGCGGTATTCTACAGTGACACGACATTATACAATATCACACGGTATTGCACAGTACTTCATATTATTGATTCAATAATTGTTACAGTACCAAATGGATAATATTTAATATTATTGGACTCAATAATTGTCACAGTAGCAAATGCACAATATTTTATATTATTATAATTGACACGACACAGTAACTCATTTTATCTTATATGACATTATTAGGCTTAATAAACATTATTGACAATGTCTAAAAAATTCTGTCAATGAAAATGATTATTTAATTACGCGTCGTTTATACGGAAGGGCCCCTCTTTCTTGGGAACGATCTGGTTGTTAATATTGTAAGTCTATAATAATTATACTCACAAGAAATTAGTGAGCACTAGTCCACTGTAGCAAACACGTAGATTTAGGGATGTCACAATAATTGTCACAACATCTCATATTATTGAACCAATAACTAACATTGTAGCAAGGGTAGTAATGTATTTATCTTTTTGAATAAATAATGATAATGAAATGATATTTTTGATAATGGATTTATCTTTTTGAATAAATAATGATAATTGAATAATCTTTTTGATAATGGATTTATCTTTTTGAATAAATAATGATAACAAAATAATCTTTTTGATAATAGATTTATCTCTTTGAATAGATAATTATAATGAAATAATCTTTTTGATAATAGATTTATCTTTTTAAATAAATATTGATAATGAAATATTTTTTTGAATAAATTAAAGATAATGGGTAATTATTATGTTTAAAGTAAAGATAATGGATGAAAATGGGTAATCATTATGTTTAAAGATAATGATAATGGCTAAATAATATATTTATAAAATGTGGTATATTTTGGCTATTTGTGAAGATCAGTAAAAGAGTACGAGTATCGTTCAAGTAAGTATTTTCTATAAAAGTTGGTCAAACACTCACATACATTACACAGTGTTTAATTCTTCCTTTAGAAGAGTTATTTTAAAAATTTTCATTTAAAAGATTTTTTTTTGAAATATTATTTTGAAGCTTATTTTGTACACTACACAAATTTATACTATATAGTCATTTTTGATAATTTCATAATATAAGAGTTAGTGTACACCATATGTGATAACTACTAATTAAAGTATAAATATATTTAGGTTGATAAATTCATAGAAAGAAACATCCAATCACTTGTTAATTGAAGTAATGGATATTATTTTCTTTCATACTCCATATTATGGTAAAAAATTGTTATTTGTTTCGATAAATTTTTATTAAACAGTGAAAAGTCCTAATCTATGTAGGACTTTCTTAATAGTTTACGCTTCATCAAATATCTTTTCACCTGAATCTTCCTATTTCGTTTTACACGTGATAGTTGAATTGTGAATCTTATTTATCATATTCTTGAACTCTGATCGAATTTTTGGATATCATGTTGATAATTTGGACATTATTGAACTTTTGATAAATTGAATGTCAAATATCAAACGTTGATTCTTTTATCTTATTATTCTTACAACTTTCGTTCATTTTTATATCGTTGTTATTTGTACTAATCATCAAATAATCAAGTTATGGTGAATGTCTTTGGCCTGAGCGCAGAGACGATATGATTGTTGAGGTGTCTTTGGTCTGTATGTCAAGAACACATGGTGAAAAGTTCTCTTTGGCCCGTATAGCAAAGATAAACTGTTGATTGACATGATCATAACCATTGGTGTTAAAATTGAATATCGTTGGCCCGTAGTGTAAAGATGAACTGTTGATTTGCATGATTATGATTAGGAAATATTTATTAGTGTTACATGGATAAAAATATTGATGGTGAACTTTTAATTTGGAGAAGATTGTGAACATCATGATCTATTTTACTCTCCTAATTAATTGATTGTTATTTCCGTTGCAGTTGTTGATCTAAAATTTATTGTCTATTATATTCTATCAGATTTTTCTCTGTTGAAAGCTAAATATAATATATTCTTCAGTATCTTAGTCATGATATTATTTACTAGGCTATTTGAGATCACTCTTTTCCTTTTTGTTCCATTGTTCTTCTCATAAATGAGAGTGTAGCTGAGATTAGCCGGTGTGTGGAGTAATGATCCGAGATAGTTTCTATAATTGTCTTCACCATGTTGTTAAATAGTGTGACAATAATCATGTTGATGGCTTGTAATATGTGTTATTGTATCTTATACAACATTGTAATAGTTTGAGTTTGGATATTGACGTATTTTCTACGACATAGTATTAAGAGAACGTATTGTTGTAGTGCGTATTTTGGCGATTCAAATTGGGTTGTGTGGATCCTATTTTGGGGATGTCACATCGGTGGTGATGTTGTGATTGATATTTAACCTAGTTGTATATAAGAAGAGGACAATAATATTAATAATAGTTTTATTATTATTTTTAAAATATTAGATAATTTCACATTTTTAAAGTGAACTTAAAATATTTTAAAAAAATAAAAAATAATATGAATTCATTAACTTTATATAAATACATTTGTAAAAATTATACATTAATATATTTTATTATTAATTTATTTAATTATTTTTATGTACATTAATTTGATTCATATTTGGTTAACTATTTGTTATAGAATTGACAATTGTTGTGTTTTTTAATTGTTGAATATCCACGTAATCATCTGATGTGGTGCCACATAAACATTATGTTAATTTTTAACACTTTTATATAGAAAATTCAATTTTTGTAAAAAAATTATAGTTCAATAAGTTAAGTATTAGAATTTTCAGTCAAATAATGTATTTGTAAACCTAGGTCCAATATAGTGAGGAAAAATATATTTAACCCCCAAAAAGAGACTATTAAGGGGTGTTCTGAACAACTTATAAGTTCTTTTGTAATTTTTAGGTATTTGGGATTAACTTATTTTTTGACTTATAAGTCATTATTGATAAGTAACAAATTATAGTTTCTTTAAAAATGACTAATAACTTATTTTAAAATAAGTAAGTTTGATCAAATGTAAAAACTCTTTAAGTTTGATCAAATGTAAAAACTCTTTTACCCTTATTTTAGTAGTTTTTACATCTTATTTTTACTATAAGTCATTTTAGTTAAACAACTTTACATTTTATTCTAACTTAATTTATGTCTTTTAAGTTAAAGTGGTATCAAATATTTTTATTTATAAGTCGCTACTAAAAATGACTTCTAAAATTATTTTAAATTTTAACTTATAAATTATTTTAAAATAAGTCATCTCCCAATATGCTCTAACTATCTTGGTTAAAAAATTGGCGAAAGTGACAAATTTAGTGTAGAAAAGGAATACTATTTTAAAATACAAAATAAAATTATAAATTTTTGAATAAAAACCTAACAATTAAAACATTAAAATAAACAATTAAAAATTTAATTGTTTGTTTTAACTATTTTATTGCTCTCATGTTTTAAATTGTTTGTATTTTTACCCCTTTTTTTATTAATATCATTTTTAATAATTTTAACATTTATTTGAATTTATAAGTCATTATGAGTCTTCAAAATTTGTTTTAACTTAATTTTTAAATTATAAATCAAATTGATACATAACATTTATACTTATATCACAACTTATATTTTAACTTTTAAGTCATTTAAAATAAGTCATTACCGCCGAACAGTAAGTGTGCCAACTACAGTGGCCTAAATGTTATTTCTGGCAAGAAGAAACGTGAGAGCGAGAGCGAGAGCATAACCACAGCTGGCATCTCTTGCGGTCATTCTTACTCCGATCCGATCCCCTTCCCTTCATTTAAAAGGTTGATCTACAACACAGCAGTTGCAACCAATCTACAAAATCACCTCTCAACTTATCAGATTAATTTAACGATAATAATTGTTAAATAAATAAGAAAAAGGTCAGTATTTTCCGTCGTCTCAATTCTTCTTTATTCAAATTTCAGTTTCATACTTCTCAAACAATTATGTATGTATGTGAAATTATGTAGGGAAATTGTTTGGAATTATTCTCTTAATTGATTCCAAGACTTGCGATTGCGCTTGATCAGTCAACATTCAACAACAATCATGCGAATGCATGTTTTTCCTATTTGTTTATTTATGGTTATGGATTCTGTTACAGTGTAGTGATGGTTATGGCTTCAGTTACAGAGTAGTGATGTTAGCTGCAGACGCGATTCAATTCTTATGTATTCATTCTCCTGTTCGATTTATGCAGCAGATTCTTTATTTTGTTTTTTCTTTGGTTTTTATGTGGGCATTCCATTACATTTTAACAACTGGATGTCATTAAGAGAGAAGGAGGTGAGAATTCAGACGAATGGGGAAATTGAGGGAAAAAAACAAGAATGAGTCACAACTGTGAACTCCCACATTTTCATATCATAATCACCAATACAATGCTCAGCTAACTATGTTTGAAGGAGAGAATACACATGGATTCTCTGCAAAAAGAAAACAAATTAGAAGACCCTAGTACACTCCTAACAACCTCACATGCATATTAACTTATTTGAGAAATTACTGGCTGCTGTTCTTTCCATTTTTTATCCGCAGTCTCTCTTAATTTCCTGTGGTTGACAACTTCGTTGTCATTGCATAAGTAGTAATTGAATTCTGGTTCTGAAGTATAGCCTCTGTGCTCAAACTACACTAAATGGAAATACCCATGGTCATTGTTGAATTTCTAAGCTTCTGGGGTATTTCCTGCTGTTCTCCATTTGTCATTGCTAAATGATCACTTATGTAGTTATGTTACAAAAGCCTACTCTATGGCGATGGGTAAATCTCTTTTAATTTTTTGTTTAATGAAGAACTTGGGAAAAGAAACCTATATGGTATTTTGTTTGGGGGGAATACTGCTGCCATATTGCTTAACTAGGTCAAGTTTTACTTTTTAATGAACCCAAGTGGTGGGAGAAATGGCAATGGCTTTGAGGAATAACCTCAAGGTCACCAGTTCCAATCCCCATACGGCTGCCTATATTTTTTTTTAACTTTTAAGTAACAACACACTGAATTAGGAAGTTCAAAGCTGACTTACTCTATTGATGATGAAGGTTATACTCCTTTTACTGTTATCGATAATCTAATGGGTAACTTTCGCACTTTGAAAGTCCAAGTTGCTATCAGACTTGTCAAGTTGGAATTGTGCTTTTCACATTATTCGCTTCATTAGTTAGTTGATATGTATAAACATTTAAGTCTTTTTCCACATGAGCTTTTATTTTTCAAATTTCGGGTCTCATCATGGACTAATCACTGATCATTTCTTTCATTTCTACAATCCTTTTTATTGGATGGAAATCAATTTCTAGTTGACGAGAAAAGCACGGTGGTTTTTCACAAGGAATAAAGGTGCTTCTCTAATTTAGAGACTACAACAATGTCAATAGAGCAAGGTGATGATATTATGTTGCTGAAAAATCCTGTGGAAGATTCTATGAAAGCTGAGAAAGAGTTCATTGACATGAATCACGAGAATGCTGCGAATCTTCTGAAGGATGATGATAATCATGTGGAAGATGCTATAAAAGCTGAGAAAGAGTTCATTGGCATAGAGCATGAGAATGACGTGGGCCTTCCCAAGGAGTATGAAAATCATGTCGAAGATGCTATAATAGCTGAAAAAGAGTTGATTTGCACGAATCAGAATAGTGATACAGATCTAGACAAGGAGAATGAGTTATATGATATCAACCCATACACTGTTGACACTCACGATCAACTTGTAAAAATGGTTGTAGAGCTCTCTTTCCAAACTGAGTATTTGAAGTCTCACTTTGAGGACTTGAAAAATTTCCAGTCAGATTCTGGTGGTTCTTACCAAGAAAGGAAAGCGATTATGCATGATGGTACGGCACACGAAGATGTTAAGGTATTATATGAAAAGATAGAATCTTTAAATAGAGAACTTTTGGAAGAAAGACAAACACGAGGTGCTACAGAAGAGGCTCTAAAGCATCTTCGTGCTGTTTATTCAGAGGCGGATGCAAATGCTCAAGAGCTTTCTGCTAAACTTGCTGAAGGTTGTACACTATTCTTTTGACATTTTCAATAGCAGTTTCAGTCTCCTTTCTCTTTTTGGAAGTTTGATTTTACGTATTTACTTATATATATTTTTTTCTTAATTTATTTCCTGGTTTATTTGCACAGCTCAACAGAAGATGGATGAACAAGTAAAAGAGCGAGATGAGAAGTACAATGATCTTGATTCCAAGTTCAATAGGCTTCACAAACGAGCTAAACAGCGTATTCAAGAGGTTCAGAAGGTAACTCAATCTCTGGGTTCTTTTAACGTAAGGGTTTGTGATATTGTGTCATATGTGGTACATTGGATGCCAGTCACTTTTTGGTTTTATGTATGCTTCGTAGTAACTAAAGGGTGTAAACAAATAAAGTTGATCCGAGTATTGACTATTTGAACTCTGGTATAAAATAAAGTTTGAGAGGCTCATTTATATTGTAACTCGAAAGTAATTGGACTTTTACGAATATTGTATCATGCTTTGAAGAGGTTCGAGTAATTTATCGAACTTTAAAATGTGCTCATATTTGACTCAGGAGTTGAGAGAAGGGTAAAGGGATCTAAACTGCTTTGCTCATTTTACAGCCTTAGTAGTAACATAAAATCAACTATTAACTCTGGTGTTTGTTTTATATGTAACTCAAGTAATTATTACTTGCATGCTTGAATGGGTAGAGAGAGGAGAAGGGTAAAGGGCTCTCACGATCGTTTCATATGCTAGGTGCAGGCTTGAAAGTAATAGATTCCGTCCTGTGGTATGCAGGACTGGAACCTCTACTCTATGCTTTCCTGTAAATTCAACTAACTCCTCAATTTTTTTAGTCAGTGTATCAGTTTCAGTTTCAATAACCTTATTTGAGCACCCTTTTTTGAATCATTTACATATATTTCCACTCTTAACGTTTAAGCATTAAACATAAATCAAAGAGATACTCCAACCTTTAAGATTTATAACAGGCCTGATCAGCTTAGCATCATAGCATGACATGGATTCAGCTGTCAGCCTCTGTGCTAGCATGGAGTAGCTCATTGTGTTGGTTCAGTATTGCATTGTTTTTGCCTTTTTGGCAGTGAAAACAAGACCGATCTATGCTTCCGTAAGTTTGTTTAATATAGCTTTCATAAGTAGTCACCATAGAACAGGGATGCAAGCCCTCCTGTTTATTAACACTCTCCAAACTTCACAAATAACGAAGCTTTGACTTTACCAAAATTTTGAATGGTATGGAGAATAGTTCCTCAAGTTTGGTTTGCAGAACAAGCATCCATAGAATCAGCTTCATATAATTTCGTTCAAAATTTCATATCATTTGGACACAACAATTTGTTTAGATTTTATCAAAAAATGAAAAGCTTGAAGGGCTAACCTTATATCATTCTTTTGCTCTGTTTGCTAATATACGATTTGAAATGGAAGTTTTTATCTACTACACTTAATGGTTTGTCATGCATTCCATCATAGTGATAGCAATTTTCTTTGCAGTTTCACCTATGTAGGGCAAGAAACAACTCCAACTAAAGTTTGACAAAATAGGTTGATATTGTCATTTTGAGCTTCTGCTAATGAATGAGCTAATGTAAAAAAATGAAAGATAAATCCAAGTTCTATTCTGGTACTGCTTTTTTGATGTGATTTAAATTTATATACTGAAAATATTGTTTGGATCTGCTTAGGTCATATGTTAGAAGAAGTAATATGCAATATTATAATAATTCTTATATTATCTTTTGATTGTATGTTTTTGACATTAGATTTTTTTCTTTTGACCTTGTTTGTATATTAAGTTGAATTGGTGTTTGGAGATTGTCCTTCCAGGAAAAAGAAGATCTTGAAGCCCAGTTTCGTGATGTCAATGAAAGGGCTGAGCGGGCATCATTGCAACAGTCTGCCTTGCAGCAGGAGCTGGAGCGCGTGCGCCAACAAGCTAATGAAGCACTGAAAGCAATGGATGTAGAGAGGCAACAATTACGAAGTGCAAACAACAAGTACATACTCCAAATAACATCAAACTAGGGAATTCTTTGCATAAACATATTAATAGTTTCTTTTCAGCAGTAATGTAAAACTTGATTCTTTTCAGTTACTCTCAACTGCATCCTCTTGCATGGAATTCCTGCAATCCCCTACTTGATGTTGTAGGGTACACGGTTGAGTATCTATAGTTTGTTCAATCACTACAGGATGCTAGGTTGAGTAGATTAGAGTTAAAACTTACATGCCAAACATAATATTTAACCAAATTTCACATCTACAGAGAATTTTAAGTCCAAGGACTTCAGAAAAACAAACCTTATCATGCTTATGCGAATAGAGTTACAACTTTCGAACTGGCTTTTTTTTAGGGAAAGGGATAGTTCTTAGCCATTGAATGCATTCACAGTTGAAATGTTTCCCGTGCTTCATCAAGTTGATGTTTCCAATTGTTAATTCTAATTACTTGATATTCAGACTTCGAGACACCATTGAAGAATTGCGCCGTTCTTTGGAACCCAAAGAGACTGCTCTTGAAACATTACAACATTCAATTTGTGAAAAAGAACAGGTAGTAGAACACTTGGTACTTTTTGTAACTTAATTTTTTATTTATCTCTATATCTATAAAACCGCACTAAACCTCATAAATGTATGTGCTTGTCCTTATTTGTGTAGGTTTTTTTAATGCTTATTTAGAAAATTATCTCCAAGGGTGTCCTACATAAACCTTGTATTCAGGAATTAAATCAACCAATTTTAATAAATAAAAATATATCAGAATCTCATTTCCAGACTAAAGAAGTATTAACTTGGAGCAGTAGCAATATTTGACGCCTTAACTTAAATTGCTCAAATGCCAGAAATTTCTTACCACCACCATTTTAGAATGTCTGATGATGAATATTTAAGAAAATTCATCTATTTTTTGGGAGCCTTTAATTGTTCAGAGTAGTATAACATTCTTTGGCAATTAGTTTTATCTTATTTTGACGTGCAAAAGGAATTATGAAAATATAATTAAACAATTCAAATTTGTGTAAGGCTAAACTTCAAACATATTGGAGAGAGCGAGCACCTTGTTGTTCTGTTGTTTCATTTATTTTTCTTCTTGATTTTTAAAAATATTTATGTGCCAAGAATTTAATGTGATGGGAACATATTACATCTACAATGCTGTTAATTCGAGCTGTTACTGATATTTGTTTGTGCGATTCAGAGAAAAATTTATCAGATGTAGTATATTCCTGATGGTTGCAAACTTTGGTCTATGGCTGAAGGCTGAAGATTAGGTTGCCATTTTCTCATATATCGATTCCATCTTACCATATATACTGGAGAAAATATTAAATGTGACCTGCATAAACATGAATGATGAAACCAGATGCAATAAAGAAAAACTAGTTTATTGCTAACATAATAAATAAGAGGCTATAATATTTGCATCAGAATGCAATAAAATGCGTTGTTTGCTTAAAAAGGTATATGGAGTATAGTTTGTGGAACTGACGAATGTAAAAGAACTTAATTACTCACTGCATTTCTATTCAATGAAAGCCAGACCCCATTGGTGAGTATTTGATTATATTGTGTGTGCATTTAATATGCATGTCTTATAGTATATTTAATAGATTATAAGATTCTTTAACATACATATCCACAACATCTATAGAGAATATTAAATATATATGTTCATGTATAATCTTGGACATCCATAGATTTTGGAAGACATGCATGGGCTACTACTAGCAGCAGATGAAAAAAGGCAAGCTTCAATAGCTGAACTCTCTTCTAAACACCAGAAGGTAAAATAAATCAATCACCTTATTCATGGGCTTGGCTGATTGGAAATATTTATTAGCAGCGGTTATGCTTTGCAAATTAATTTTTGTCTTCTGCTGCTTCAGCACATA
Organism: Panax ginseng; assembly: GCA_020205605.1. Taxonomy (NCBI): domain Eukaryota; kingdom Viridiplantae; phylum Streptophyta; class Magnoliopsida; order Apiales; family Araliaceae; genus Panax; species Panax ginseng. Next base: position 101,733,208 of record CM035150.1, read on the forward strand.
GAGAGTTTGGAAGCCCAACTTGCTGATACAATATCAGATAGAAACAAAGCAACCCAAAACATCTCTTCTCTGCAGGTATGAATGAACTGTCACAAGGTTTATTTTCTTATTGCTTCAGGAATAAATGGAGATTGCAGTAGTGTCATGAGCTCATACTTACCTTCTTGCTCAACTTTTAGTTCCTTGTATACTTATATACAATCTCCCTAATGGGTTTGTACTTCGTACATTCTATACCATTGCTTCATGCTATAGACTTTTATCTCAGCAGTATAGTTTATCTGCAGAAGCTTTTGGGTGCTGCTGAATTTTTGGATTGATCAAAATAATATTGGTGAACATGCATTTTTTTAATCAGAAATTGGTTACAGAGAGAGAGTTAAAAATTGTAGATATGGATGCAGCTTCAAGTGGTGACACAGCACGACTTAGAGCTACTATGGAAACTGTAAAGGGAGAACTTACTCAACTGAAACAAAAGCATGTATGAATTGAAGTCTTCCAATACCAGATTAACATTAATTTTATGTTATTTATTGCATTAAATATCATTTGCTGTGTTTTTACATTTCTATTCATTGTTACACTGATTTTTGGGTGATATATAATTTTTTTGGGTCATAACTTGTATAGGGAAGTGAGTAGACCTGGCCACCTACCTTGATGCAGTCCATTTCTTTGCTGATATATTCTAGCTACTTGAAAGTTATTTCTTTAATTCTTTATTTGGAACTTGACTCAACTTCACCCTTCACCCTTCAATATTTGATATTTCAATTCAATTGTGCCCATGCATACGCTAGCATTACTCTATTTCGTGGATTGATATTTGAAATAAATACCTGATAGGTCATATCATATATAGTTGAGATTTGCATCCTGTACTTATTCATCTTCAAAATATATAAAAAGAGAATAAAGGCTTGGTGATGCAGGATGTGTCCACGAGACAGGATTGGATCAATTAAAAGGCTTTGGAAGCCCATGCCAAAGCGTCCAACAAGGAGAAAATTGAAGTTAATTTTGTGAAGTTTATCTTGATTTGTTATTCAATAACTATCATATTGGATTGTTTGATTTGTAATATTTCTCATATTAGGACTGTAGTCATTATATTTGAATTATGTTTGGGTTAGGGAACTCTATTAGATCTAAATATGGCTGTAATGTACTGTATAAGAGCAGAAAATTAGTATAACGACTTTCTGAGAGTTTTTGTTTGTGTTCTTCCCTAAATTCTTCCCCAAATTCCCATCCAATCCTAAACCCATATTTGGTCCATATTGGTATTAGAGCCTAGTTCTAAACCCCAACTCTATTGTCATTTACCCATAATCACTGTCCCAAATCTACCATTCCAAATCTACCGTCCCAAAACCACCATCATCACTAAACAGCATGTAGCACTTAGCACAGAGCTTAGCAAGGAAATAAAAGAGTTTCACAAGAAAAGTGAAGAGTCCATCGCATCAATTACATAAAATGTTCAAGTTTTTATGACTGATCATACATGCAAGGAAAATGTTGATGATAGTCCCCCTGGTTTACCTAAAGGCTCTGAAGGTAACAGGTTCTTAATCCTAGGTTAAATCCACAGGGTCCCGATCCTAGGCTAATTTCAATTGATAGAGCAAAATTAGATTTTGAACACTTTAATTGTGAGCATGACACTCAGATAATTGGATACATAGTTTGGAGAATTCCTTTCGCTGGTATAAGTTGATTGATGAGAGGAAGCACTTCTTCACTGACGTAAAGTTGAAGGGGACAATTTGAATATAGTGTGGCTCAACGTAAGAAGATTTGGTATATAGTCATTGTTTGGCTAACAAATCATCCGAGTTTAGGAGGTAATTGAGTAAAATCGGACATCCGACTTGCCCATAACTTATACTTGGTTCAAGTTGTTGTAGGACTTGTTTTAGTTTGTGAAAAAGATTCTGAAAAGTCTAGGGGATACAAGTTCTTAGTAGACTGTTATAACAGAACAAAACAGAATAATTATGGCTAGGTGTGTTTTAGTGAAGTGGACCCAGAAACATGTTAGCAATATAGCTAAAAGTAAGCTTAGCTAAGTCCATAAATAATCTAAGAAGTCTGTAAAAAGATGATGATATGCATTGCAATGGAACTTGTGGCTTGAGTTCTCAGTTTCAGAATCAAGGTCTCTCTCTAGATTCTGTCTGATCTCTCATCTCTCTCTCTTGTTTCTCATCTAATTTCTTTCGCTCCTAACTACCTAATCTTTCTCAACTGTCAGGACTCCATTGGAGTACGTCTGACAGCTTGCTATCAGAGCTTTGAGATCTGACCCAACTTCTTCTTTTACTCTTCCTCAGTTGTCATGTCACACTGTCAGTGAGTTCTTCTGTTAATGTCATCTTCGGACTTCTTATGTTCAATATTGACCGTAAAAACTTCAACAAATACAGGGGAACTCCAGAATTGCCAATAAGCAATGCGAAGCAATCAAACTAATTCGAAGTTTGAAACTTTGATGCTCTGTTTTGTGACAAGTATCTGCAAATGAGAAATCTGAGTATGTTTAAAGATTAAACTGGTACACATCCATTCCGTTATTACTCAACCGAGTGCAATTCAATTAGCTACACATAATGGTTTAGAATCTCTGATTTCCACTTCAAAAAACCAAAAGTGTTCAAAGTACTGTTTGGTTTGCTTAACTATATTTTGTTCATCATTTACTAGTTCGAACATTGTCTAGATATCTTTTTCTTTTAGGTCTTCATTTCACTCATAAGAATTTTTAAAATTCCAAAGAAAAATAATACGTAGTTTCATGCTAATTTCAGTTCCCAATCAAGCTTAAGTTTGTTAGAAATTGAATTTGACCCTTGTTGTGCTAAGCTTCATTTGTGTATTCATCTACTCCATTAATTTCTATTTTGCTTCAAGCTAATAAAAATTAATTGCACATACTTCGGATCTCATCTTGGTCATGAGAAATCGTTTTCACTGCTGAAATAGCAACTCAATCTCCTTATTCTGAAAACCAACAAGTGTTGCCACTGTTTGATCACTTTGTTTCTGAGACCTAATTCCTAGATATCAACATTCATTCAAACTCTGTTCCTATATTTTGAGAGAGGATGGATCATGTTTTAACAATTCACTGCATATGCTACAACATGCTTTTCTTAGTTACGAGGAGTTTACTTATGAGAGACTCCTAAGAATTAATAAATTAGGCTGTTTCTTGGAGCATGTCACTGAATTGCTCAAGGAAAGATCAACACACAAGGATCTTAAGGTAAGATAAAATCTTGAATGCTAGAGGATTTCTTAGGAATCCTCATCCCGGTAAACAAAAAAGGAGCAGATCTTAACCTGTCAGCCTATTATCTACGTCAGTGGGTTGTTGAATGATGATGACAAAGAGAAGGATTGCTATGATAGGGATCTTAAGCATTTAATCCTCACATTTCTCCTTCTCCTAACAATGAAGGACATGTTGCTCTGGAATTGCTAAAGGACTGAGTATTTTATTATTTATGTGGTGCACATCTATCTGGAGTCCCAAGGCATTGGTACAAGGCTTTTAGATTCAGGAATTCTGCCTAGAAAAGTGAAAAGAATCCTGTTGAGCGTAGAAGCTGTCCAAGAGACGCCGTTGTCCCTCCCCCCCATGCTCTCTGTTGATTGACGAGCAGGTGAGTCGTTTTGTGTTTTGTGTTTTGTGATCCTTTCTTTCTTCGAGGAACTAGTGAGTGTTATTTAGTTATGAGTTATGTCATATACTCTCTCTATTCCTTTATAAGTGACACATTTTAGGAAGTAGACACATTGATTAAGGAATGTAATTAGTACATTTGATTAATTGATTAAAATAGGTATAATTATATAATTGTAAAGATAAAGAAAAAAAAAACATGTATTTCATGTTTCGGGGTAATATAGGAAGTTAAGTAATTAATTCTTTCCTCCAGCCATACCCCTGTAGTTGGTACCATTACCAACCATCAACAATAAAAAAAAATCAAATTCTATTTTGTCAAATAAATACCAACTATCACATGCCTGCATGAAAAAAATAATAAAGAAACAAATCAAAGTAAAAATTAAAAAAAGTTTGGAAGAAGCATGGCTTATATATATATATCATCTCTATATTTCCTCCAGCCATAATACCTTACCAACCATCAAAAAGCAAAATCTGATGAAGCGAATCAGTAGTAAGCAAAATCTGGAAATGCTAAAATGCAACAATTAAATTGCCGAAAACTGCAGAGCTCTTGGTCTCCAGCAAAGAGGCAAATACTTATGTAACTATGTAAAACTCAAACTAAACAAAATGAAACCTAAAAAGGACATAATTTCCCATGTCTGCCTTTGATTAGAGTGGTAGTGAATTTTCTACTTTCAATTGTTTTACAAATATTCATACTCTTTCCCTCTCACATCCCTCTCTCCAAACAAAATATTACATCTCTCCCCAGATGAACTAGAACGCCCTATTTTTATCACATATTCATTTCGTCCATTCAATTCATCCTTTTTTACCCCCTATGCAATTACCCTAAATCAACATACCTAACCAATATTTTCCGATGGTGACCATGGCTACCAAAAGATTTATATTTACTAGCCCAAAAATACCATCTATTCTTATAAATAGATTCCTTGGGAATGAAATTTGCTAATTACATCTTTTGTTATGTGAACATCTTATGGGAGGAGGAGATAGAATTTTGGGGAGAGAATTCATGGAGGGCTTCACTTTTCTTTTGTTTGGGTTGGCGAAGAAATGATTTGTATGCCCGAAGTTAAAACTATGGCTATGTGGGTGGGGTTAGGAATCTCCGAAAGGTTATGAAAAATGTTTGAAGTTGGAGAAGGGGGAAGAAAGTACATACTGAGATTATGGACCAAGACGAGTGCAGAAGGTATTCTCCATTTTATTCTTAGTCTTGAGAAGTCTCAAATCAGCCCCTATATATATACATACATACATTATGTGGGCCACATTTCTTAGTGGGCCACAAGCATATAACAAGAAGTCTGTAACCCTAGCTAGGCTTTAGGTCTGTCCGTATGATATGAACACCCCTTAACAAACTCTCCTTTTCAACCGCCAAACCATAACCCTAAACATTTTCCCAAATTATGGAGTATTGGACCCTAGACCTTTATAAGCCTTATGCCATTAGTCCAAAAGGTCAAAGACTGTAATACGATGGTTGAATAAGTTCATCTCGAGGTGGGCCAACACCGCCCGCAAGCCCAAGTTGCCATTATATGGATTCTTAGCACCAGTTCTAAATCACAGTCTTTTGCTTCTATTTTTGTGAGTACCACGTGTCACAATAATCTTCGTCCACGTGCTTTGTTCATGTTTAAGGGTCTACAAAAATCATTGGTGAAGAAATAATTTACAAGGAAAAAATTTGGTGGATGGCGATTTTAAGAACAGGTGGTCGGCGGTTAGGTAGTAGGGGGTTTAATGATGGAAAGATGAAGATGTTAAGGAAAAGATGGTCTTTAAGTAGTCACATGGCTGCATGCTCCAAGATATGTCACTTCTGGAGTTTTTTTCCATGTCATTGTGTGACGATTTCTTTGTTCTTTTAAATTTCCACGTAGATACTAAATAGACGGATTGACAGAATGACCCAATTTAGTATTTGGATAATTTTGATTATATTTTAGTTCATTTTTCAATATTAATAAGTTTCTATTCAGGTTGCTTATTTTTAGAATAACAAGAAGTCTCTGTTAGAATTACACACCTTTCTAGTATATACACTAGAGCCTCTTTTAAACCTTTATAGACGATCAACAGCTGTTAACATAAATCAGTAAGATCTTCTTGAAATTAATAAGTGAGACAAGAAAAGCCCATTTAACAGTGTACACAGATTTATTCAAGTGTTTGGCTCATGTGGATCATGTTCTCTTGTTGACTGCTGTTTGAAACTTGTCTCGCTTTTTTGTAACCAAAATGTTAAAGAGTAAGGGGTTGTTTGTTTAGGACTGGATACATCCGAATTCTTTGAATCGATTGACCATTAAGTGCGTTTGTTTTAGAAAAAATTATGCGAATGGCTTAAATCGATCGGATGATTGAAATTTGAATGGCTAAGTCGTATTTTTTAATTTGAATGAACAATTTGAATAAAGTAAAACAAATTTAAAATTTTAAAAAATATTAACTATTATATTAAGTAATATTAAATAAATTTACAACAACTTTGAATTTTTTCAGAGGGGTTAAATAATAAAATTTTATCATTCAAATGTTTCAGACATGTTAATTATTAAACAATTTTTTTCCATTTAGATTCAGCTCATTCAGATTCAGATTCATTCAGTTTTTATCGAACACCCCTTAACATTATATGTTCAGGGAACTTTCTTTGTTCTAAATTTGCTGTTGAAATTCATACGTAGTGGAAACAATCTTCTTCATCTTTTCCAGTAACTTCACAGGGCCTTCACATGAGGCCTTGTGTTTTTAACTTATCAAACTTTTTGTAAATGACCTTGCATACAATACCATTTATCGGTACCTGTATATATTATGATTAACGTTTGCCCCGTGATAGTGGTTGAATCCTTCTACCCATTCAATGAGCGCATGCATTACTCACCTAGGCACCTCTTATGATGCAGACTATTCGACGACTAATCGTCCAGTCGCTTCGTAAGGGCCAAGTCGAGGTACGACTTGGTTAATGTTTCTAAATCGCTCGACTTGGAAGGAAAGTTGTCGCCTTGTGTTCGACGACTTGGCCAACTTCCTCCATGTCGCCCGACTTAGAGACCACATACCTCCTTTCAAGTCGTGCGGCAAAAGAGAGGAATTGAGATGGAGAAGGAGGATGTTAGAGTTTATATAGAGCACATACCTGGGTTACCCGTCACGACTTTTACAAGCTCTCTTCTCTTCTCGTTGTGGCTGTTTTCTCCTTTCTCGTCTCCTTGTTGCAGCGGCAGTTAGATCAAAACTCTAATCTCATCTTGTTCTTTTTGTTATGACCACTATTAGACTCCTATCTTTATTTTGCAGAGTTGTAGGTAGGCCTTTTTTGAATAAACAACATTATAAGCTCAAGCCCAATTTATATTTTTTCCAATGTATTGTTGCTTAACTTTAGTTTATGTATGGAAAGTTTTCTCCAGCACATTTTAATTGTCTAAAAATATTCTCTAAAATATTTTATATGCTAATTATTGCACAGATTCCTATGTCTCACAAATAAAGTGATGGTGAATTTGTTTCCTTTTATGCAGTACATAATTAACTAAATTTAATTTAATTTTGTAAAACCGATGGATTAAAAATTTGTTAAGTTTTAAAAAAAAAAATGTTTTGGAAACAAAGTTTAAATATAATCAATAATATTGTAAAAAATATACTGTGTTTTACTAATATTGTTATTTTGTCATGATGAGTGAACTAACCTTATACGTGTCATGATTTGCTTGGCTGCTTGTCAAATGTTTTAATATGAAGTTGAGAAATGATATCTAATAATATATAATAATGTTTTTAGTATTTAATATAATTTTAATTTGTAAAATTATATGTATATATATTAATATATAAAATAATTATAAATAATTAATCGCTTTATGGACGACTAGTCGACTAATCACTTAAGTGGTTGGCCATCGACTCGACTTAACAACTTGATAACTATGGTTGTCATGTGTGATAATTTACATTGTAATTGTGTAACAAACTTTTGAGTACTAAAATCAAGCCTATCAGGGGATTACAACTTGTTCTACTATCTTGAAATTAATTTTCAAAAGCATATAATTTTCTTAATACATTCAGGAGAAAGAAAAAGAGAGTTGGGAAGCTGCCTCGCAGGTGCTTAACAGGAAGCTGGAGATTGCTGAGAGTAACTACATACGTGCTGAAATTGAAGCTGCTAAAATAAGAAGTACTTCTATATTTTTTTGCTGAACTTACGATTAATTTCTTCATTGTGGAACTAAGATGCTTTTCCTTTTCGAAACAGGTCAGCTGGAATTGGAACTGTCAGTGCAAACACAGTTAATAAACACGAGAGAAACTGACTTACTGACTGCAAGAGATGAAGTAATTATTTATCCTAGACATTACCAACTATAGCCTCTTGAAGACTCCAGTATGGTGTAGATGATCTTTTTTGTTGTAGTTGAATTCTTTCTTTTCTGTCCTCAATTGGAGTTGGTTTTGTATGTCCAAAATGTAGTTGAAAACATCATATCTCTGGATCGGAAGAATAGATTGGTAGGCTGAACAAGGGGACCCTAATACTTTGATGTATGAGGTCCACCTCTTGGTTATCATCTAGAAAAGAGCGTGTTTGAGGTGCAGGTTATGGCATAGCTCTCAGTCAGGCTGTACTATTCATAGCTATTCATTTAGAATTTGGTCAAAATATTCTGTTTCGGCTAGTTACAGAGTATCCAGTACAAAAGAGTTGTCCTTGATTGATTGGCTATAGTTTTAGCAACATTGTTGCAGATCAGTGCAAATAGCTATACTTGCTCTGTTAGGAAATGAATGACTATTACATTCTCATTTCTTGTTGATTCACATCTGTGACATTTGGTCTTTATCTGTCATATTCAAGAAACTTTTATTTACCTACCTTTTACACATGGTTTATTGTTCATTTAATTCTCCAAGTAAGCTCTTAAACAACTATTACTATCAGTACTTGCTCCTTTTGTAATTAATAAGGCATCATGGTATTGAGCTCCACTTGTCTAACCAACTTTTCCAACAGTAACAAGAAAATCAATCGATTCCTTTTCTGATCATTTATGCTGTTTTATAAACAACTGAGGTGCATCCCTATTGCCCTCTCAACCACAATTCCCATCTGACTAGGCACACACCACTGCCCCATGTACTGTTGAGATCAACTATGCACAATGTACTGATGGGATCAACTGCTATGCTATGCTGCTATCTCGAGTACTTTATCATATGTGCAAAATATTTACCTTCAAGTCTGTTTCCTATTCTTTATTAATCTCCTATCATCTTCAACTTGCAGATCAAGCGGTTGGATAGTGAATTTGCTTCCTACAAGGTGCGTGCACATGCACTTCTTCAAAGAAAAGATGCAGATCTGGCTGCCGCAAGGGACAATGAAAAGCTCAAAGATCAGGAAGAAGCACTAAAAGTACATGCTTCTTGGCACAATAATTATATAGTATAAAATGATTTGGACTGATATCTAAGTACATCGTATCAGTATCATACTTACTACACGTCTTCTCTCCTTTAGGAGGCTGAGAAAGAAATAGTGCTGGTATCTGCTGAAAGGGATAAAGCACTCCAAGATCTAAAGAATGCTTTGGATATTCATGAAGAGGAACTTTCGACAAGGTAATATTGTTGATAACAAATGTATGTCAATAAGAAATAATCTGCTGACAGAAATTTATGTTGCTTGATTACTTTCTTATGCTCTGATTTTCCCAAGTGTGTTTATGCTGTTGAATTGTTCAACTGAACCAACTCAACGGTGTACCCGTGTAGTGGAAAATGAATGCTTCAGAAAGGTTTTAAATGTTTAGGAGAATCTGTTATACATCCAAGTTCAATCTATGCGAAATACTTTCATTCTGATTTTGTTCATCACAAAATGAACTTTGTTCAAATTAAAGTAACCTTCTAATACATTTGTTTCTCATTCCACAATATTTCAGAGATGCAGCTCTTAGCTCTGCACAGCAGCAGATCAAGAACATGGAAATGAAGCTCAATTCTGCACTTTCTAGCTATGCATTGGTGAAGGATGAGTGGAAAAGGAACCTGCAAAATGTGGAGGAAACTTGGCGATGTACTAATCATGCAATACTAATTATGTTCTGTTCATTTTTTTCCTTCTCAGTTATACGTATTGAATTGCATAGTGTTTGAACTGAAAACTTTAAAGACATTTATATTTTGATGAATGTATTTCACAGTGAGATGTGAAGCATTGAAGGCTCAAGCCGAGGCGTCTTCTGGTGAAAATCTACATAAAGAAATAGAGAACATGAAATCACAGTACACAAAATTAAAGGTACAAAAGTTTAATAATTGGAGATATTTTTTTCCACTAAACATAATTGGAGTTATTATATGCCTTTTGTGCTAATAAGCTTCTTTACTGTAGGAAGAGCATGATTCATTTCGTGATCTTGCTGATAAAATGATAGAGGAAAAGGACAAAGAAATTTCTAGACTTTTAGATGATAATAAGAATCTTCATCAGTCACTAGCATCGAGACCATTGGTATATCTGTCTGCCTCTCTCTCTCTCCCACTCTCTTTCTTTTTGTGTGTGTGATTTTTTTTTTTTGGCACCAGGGGCTTGATTCATTGTGTGTGTGAAGTTCTATAAGGTGTGGACTCCTGCATGATTTTTTTTTCAATGACCCAACAATTTGATAACAATTTCAGGCCGTTAACAGTGATAACCACAACACAGGTATGAGGCTATAATGTCGCACTGACATTTTCTCTTGTTTGCGTTAGTACTCTCTGGTATGCCAGTTTTAAAGAATTTAGGGTTGTCTTCTGAGTTCTACTAATGTCCATCTTACATTGTGAAAATTGCAGTCTCCCAGAAACAGGATGGACCAAATTTAAGCACCTCAGCTGCAGAACATCAAATTCTTGTATGACAAAATTTATTGCTTAAATTTTTCATGGATAAATATCAAATTTCTTGAGATCTTTGTTGGGTTTCATTGCATCTATTTGAATGCAATCTAGTTTATATCTGGATGCAGAAGATATTAGAAGCAAACTCTCGTCAATCTCTGAAGTGGTTTTTACTACAAAGGACACATTGGGAAAAATAGGGAACATACAAAAGTAAATAGAAATGAGCTTCCTGTGCCAACTTTAGGAAAAATGGAGAGTACATGATTCTATTGAATGTAACAGTTGTTATAGAGATAGATATCATCTGAGGATAGATTATTCGGGATGAGGATATATGTGTGTGTGTGTGCGCGCGTGCGTATGTGTGACCTTCCATATAAATTTCTTTTTTCTATTTATGCCTTGACAATTAATACATGATTTCTACATGTAGTTGAAATATTTGGCTGAGTAACCACATACTAATTTTGCCAGCTCTTTACTTTTAATATCAGATTCTGGCACGACAACAAGCTCAAAGAGAGGAAGAGCTTGCTCAGTCCCAGCGGCACATTCTTGTACTTCAGGTAACTTGTATTTATTTTACGTTTCATTTGATGTTTATACTTCTATTATGCACTTACTGATGTACTTACTTCAGGAGGAAATTGAGGAGCTCGAACGTGAAAATCGTCTACACAGCCAACAGGTATATGTACAAAACATATCTTATATCTGTAACTCTTTGCTTGGGTAGGGTAAAGCTTTCTACTTCAATCTAATTTCATCTTAGTATATTAACGTAAGTAATTCTACGTTACTCCAGTTTGTCTTCGACTTTCTTCACATAATCACAACATATAGGTTAGGAAAAGTAAATGCGGGTATTTGAAAAGTGCCATCTCACCAGGGGATGCAATTATTGGCTGTCATTTTTTTTAATTGTTGCTTGAAAATTTATTCTCTTGTAATAAGGAATAGTCTACAGCAGCAATAAGTTTTTTTTTTTTAGTTAAATGCACTTTGCATATCTCCAAAGTCTATCCCATTGTGCACATTGCATCTTATACTTCAAAACGTGACATTTTACATCCCGCACTTTTAGCGAACCGACAATTAACACCCTCTGACCCAAAATCCGTCGCTAAAAGTGATGGGGTTAGTGTTTAAAAAGTGATGGATTTTGAATTTTTAGTGACTTATTTTGGGTCGGAGGGTGTTATTTGCCGGTTAGCTAAAAGTGTGGGATGCAAAGTGCCACATTTTGAAGTATAGGATGCAAAGTGCAAAATGGTAAATTTGGGGATGCGAAGTGCGTTTAACTCTTCTTTCTTTTTTTTAAATTGAAAACCAAGAGAAATATATTTATATTTGCATGATTTAGCCAAGGCAGGAACCAATAATTCCATCTGTATTAATCACACACACACACACGCATATGTTGACTGTACTACTATTTTTTGTGAGGACAGGAAGCTATGCTAAAGGAAGAACTACGAAACTTGGAAAGAATGCAGAAGAGGGAAGGAGTAGATATGGCGTACCTTAAAATGTCATCTTAAAGCTTCTTGAAACAGGTACCTGGTTAACATGTTTGACTCTTGGAAGATGGTCAGTTACGTTATGTTGTCTTCTCCCTTGGAAGTTTTATAAACTACATAGAAAAACAATGAAAATTTCTGGTGATTGCCTCTGAAGTAATTTAGTCTGGTAACTTTTCTGTTAATAGGTGAGGTGGGGGCTCTGCTACCTGTGGTCGCGATGCTTCTTCAATTTAGTCCTGAAGAGGTGCATTTCTTGTTCATGCCATAATTCTCCATTATTTGCTACAATTTTTTAATTTTAGAGAATTATAGGTCTTCCTTCATGGAATCATATCTGACTTTCCGTTAGCATTATATTCATGTGCACAAGGAACATAAAGTCCATTTTTGTTGGCCTCTGGTGATTTTTGATATAGTGACGTATAATACTTCCTGTAGTTTATCAAAGGAAATGTACACAATATGCTCGCATCTTAGAGAATGTTCTAATCCAGAATTTTGGCCTTGTCACGTTTATGTCTGGCATCTTTAGATAAATTGAGGTATTGGACCATGTTGCTGTTGTTGTTGTTGTTGTTGCAGTTCATAATATTTTAGTAGCATATGGGATAATTTCAGTTTAGAGACCAGTCTCTAAAGCAAGACACCAATTGTGGTCATATTGGGAATTTATTTTTAGTTTTTTTTTCTTCACCGATTTTTAAAATTTTCTAGTAGTTATATGACAAATGATGATGTTGAAATTGGAGGTAACAATTATTTAATATCATCAAAGAGATGCATACTGAATCTAGGCAGTTTAAATTGCAATTACAGATGCATAAGTGTCAACAAGCTTACCGATCTTCAACTGAAGTTCAACCAAACCCAGCAACTGAGGCTTCAGGATCTAGGCTCTCTCTTTTCTCTAGATTCTCATTTGCATAATACCACAAGATGGTCGAGGAACATGTGCATGTTTTTAGCATAGAAGATGATTTGTTTGCAGACTGTAAGTTGGGAGAGATGAGGTCACTGTAATGCTTGTATTATTTTTGTAACTATGGATATCCATTTCATGAAATGCTAGAATTATTATAAAAACTACATACAACAGAAAACAATGTGCCAGATTCAAGAGAAGAGGGCCAATATCGTTGCCAGAATTTTGTATTGTTTGCCAAATAGAAATTGTTCGGTGGAATATTTCCAGAAATGGGTTAAATTTTTTTCCTTATTCGTTCACAGGTGGAATATTTCTTAACCAATTACCAGTGAAATTTATTTATTTATTTGTTTATAATAATTAATTGTACAAATTATATATACACATGTATATAAAAATTAGTTTAATAAGGAAAATGATATACATGTTGACAAATATTTGACGAAGTTGAATTACGACTAACGTAGAAATGTATGCGGTAAAATAGAATAAATTAAAGTGAGATTTTTTTTAACTCATATATGTATGTATGGAATTTTTTTGTAATATATAACATAACTATTTTAATAATTATTTAGATTTGGTTTAGCTCAATTATAACTCGATGCGACTCAATTCCACGAGGATTGCTTAAGCTAGACCATAGATATGGGTTTGCTCTCTTCTTCTTTGGCACTTCATAGTCCACAACAAACCAAATCTTCTCTTAACCCTTTGAATCACACCTTTGTTCTTGTTGATCCAATCACCAAGAAATAGCACTTTCGTCCGTTTCACATACGACCTCTTTTCGTGTTACAGCTGTAACACAGGGTTCCAAACTTCCAGTGAGTTACTATTATAAACGATTATGTCATCAAAGTTTTTTTTGTAAAAGTATTTGAGGTAATGATTTGAGCTATCTATTCAAGTGTGGAACAAAACCTGAATTAGGATGATATTCTACTATATATGTACATTATGGAGTCTTCACTCTATGTTGAAAGTTCTTTGGTCTTCAATTAAACCTAGAGTGTTAGATTGTTTCTTTTTATTTATTTCAAAGGGGAATGAAGAAAAGAGAGAGGAGGAACGTAGTTCGTTGGAGTTTTTTTTTGTTGATAATTCATTTTCTCAAGTTAGTTATAAGAATCATTGCATAAAAGAGAATAAAGATCAAAGCCATAATTGATCAAGTTAAATAATTTAAGTTATAAAAAGGAAAAATTTATTTCCTGGGTGTGTTGCTTAGTGAATTAGATTCCTATTTTCTTTTTCATTATTAATTTTCATATCTAATTAGTTTTTTTTTTCAATTTTAACTAATTAAATTCTCCATTCCAATTTTAATTTGTCTGAAATACATATGAAGAATCATAATAGAAAATGTATTAGTCCAAGTTTTCAATTGACACTGTACGACTACTTGTGTAATGCTTATGCTACTTTTGATGTTGTGCAACCATGCTACTTGAATGTTAGTGTGTAAAAAGTAAGTTTTAATTTTATATTTTAAAGGGTAAAAATTTAATAAATAATTTATGATTTTGAATATATTTATAAAAAAATTATCAAAAAAATTTCATTAAGCGCATGTGATTTATAATTTATGAATAACCATAAAATATGTTATTGAGACATATTTTAAGTCTTATTATGAATACTTTATGCCAATAAATGATTACATTTAACTAGTGAAATTTGACCATAAATTAAGATAGCGACGACCATCATATACTTTCTCTGTTACAAATTTTATTGGATTAATTTTAAATTAATAAAATTGATTATAAGAAAATTTCAATTTTCAAATTAATTTAATTCATTTAATTTTTAAAATAATAAATTATATAACTAGTAGTCTAGTTAGATGATTTATAATTTTCATTATTGTACGACCAAAGTTAATTTAATTTATATTTATTTTAAATTTAAAAATATCTTATTTTTACATCAAAAAATTAGTATTCATCTTCTATTACGCAACAAAGGGAGTTTATTTTTAGTTTAAATTTTAGACTTTATAATTAAAAACTATAAAGGAATGAAAAGAATGTTGAGCCCTTGCGCGATGATAATACCGTAAATATGAGAAGGAATAAGGACAAAATGGGGGATTGAATGTTTGGGCGTATTTTAATTTTGTGTATATATATAGAGATAAAATTACATATGTATACGGGCTCAGTCGAACGAAAACATTTCCTCTCTCTAAAGTTATTGTTATGGAGGCAGCAGTCGGTGATGAATCTCAATCAGCCGTGGCGGCAGCTTCAGCTGAACCACCTCTACCGCCGTCGGCGGAAGATGAAGAAGACGAGCAAGAAGAAACAAATAATGAAGAGGAAATATTGGTTTCAAAGGCACAGACACTTATGGACAAGATCACCTCCTCTCCTGATAATCCTAACCCAAATGTCCTCCATGCCCTAGCCTCCATTCTTGAATCCCAAGAATCTAGGTTCCCCTCCCCCTTATCTCCCTATCTCACCTCTTGTCTTCATATGTACACAGATGTATTATGTATGAATGAATATACATACAGACATGATATATATATATATATGTATATATATATATATATATATATATACCCAGTATGTGTGTGTGTGTGTGTTTGTGTGTATGTGTGTGTGGTGTGTGTGTGTGGGATAACTGGGTTTTGATTGATTAGTATTAAACCAATCATAAGATTGGGTTTTGATTGATTAACAGAAAGGAATATAACAGAAAGGAATATATAATTGGGGTCTGTGTTATGTAGGACACCAATTAGCCTACTGTGTCTTTTGAAATAGTTTAAACACCTTTTAATGTATTTTTTTATATTTGGTTTTTGTTTTTGGATGCAGATACATGGAAGAGACGTGTTATTCCAATTTGAATAATGGTCGCGTTTCTCATAACATTGGCCGGTTGGGAAATTTGATCCGGGTAATCTATATTTGCTTTTGGATTTTATGCCCTTATTATTTGATTAATTATTTTAATATATATTTACTTGTGAACTTCCTGAATTGTTTGTTCCTTGAGTGAAGATGCTAGTTCTCAATTTTTGAGTTAATTACCCGTAACAATTATTTTTGGCGCCCTGAAACTTCTGTGATTATTTTTGCAGGAGAATGATGAATTTTTTGAATTAATATCTTCAAAGTTTCTGTCAGAATCTAGATATTCAATGTCTGTCCAGGCAGCTGCTCTAAGGGTTCTTTTCAGCTGTTCGTTGACATGGATGGTGTGATAGTTACTTAAGTTTATTTGATTTGATTATCTTTTAACACATTTAAGGATCACTTCATTGAAGTTTTATTTGAATACAGTACCCCCATGTTTTTGAAGAAGATGTTTTGGAGAACATTAAAGGCTGGGTGATGAATGACAACACTAGGTCTTCTGGTGAAGATCATAACTGGAAGCATGACTCTGGAAGAAGGAAATCCTCAGACTCTGAAATGTTGAGGACATATTCTACTGGAATTCTTGTTGTATGTTTGGCTGGGTATGTTCGGTTTTTCCGCTGTTTTATTTTCATCTGCATTACATATTCTTTTAAAATTTTGGTTTGATGACTTGCAGTGGTGGTCAAGTAGTGGAAGATGTGTTAACATCTGGATTATCAGCCAAGCTGATGCGATATCTTCGTGTCCGGGCTCTAGGGGAGATAAATACAAGTCAAAAGGATGTTAACTATTTAACAGAGAGTAAACTTGCATCGGCAACTACTTGCATAAGAGGTAAAGAAGAAGTTCGGAGTAGGTTCAGGCAAGTTTCAGAGACTTCTCAATTGGATGCTCGAGGATAGTAGAGGGACGGATATTTAGGCGAACATGTTACTGAAAAGGATCCTGATATAAACATCAGTAGGCAAGCATGTGAACCCTGGATTGATGGCAGAGAACCACGTGATGATTTAGCTGAAGATGATAATTATGAGGCAGATGCAGAAGGTGGTAATAGATGGCATGGTTTACGTGATGGGAAGATAAAGTTTTTAGAGAGAAATGGTCAGGGCAGGCCATTAAGAGAGGAAGATTTGGATGATAGTGTCAGAGAAGACTCTTCAAGGCGTAGGGCAAACCGTGGATGGGCAAAATCTAGAGGAAAAGGGAGGGTTAATGAAGATGCTATGGAGAATGAACATTCTTTGACCTCTCCAGGGGACGGAAGAGGACAGGAGCGGGGCGCCAAGGACAGGGGTTTAATAAGAAATCTAGATTTGGTAAGGGTACCAGATGTAAAGAAATGTTTGGGGACGATTGGTGCTGATAGTTTTGCCGTGGAAAGAGATGATAATGATGACTGCTTCCAAGAATGCAGAGTTGGCTCCAAGGATATCTCGGATCTGGTGAAGAAAGCAGTCAGAGCTGCAGAAACTGAAGCAAGGGGAGCTGCTGCTCCTCCAGAAGCCATCAAAGCTGCTGGCGATTCCGCTGCTGAAGTTGTCAAATCTGCTGCATTGGAGGTGAGTAAACCAGCTTTTTCTTGCCTTCACTTTTTAGGGTCTGTCCTTTGGTAACACTTTTATGAAGTATGCTCTATAAGTAAAAACTTAATACATGATTCAAAATCATGTGGCGGTTTAGGTTGCAGAAAGTTTTTTTTTTGATTAAACTCGGTTTTGGCTTCTTCAAGCTATACACACTGTTAGCTTCAAAGTTATTTATTTATTACTTATTAGTATTATTTTTAATTGGTTGGTATGTAAGTAAACATATTTATTACTTCTTCTATTTCACAAAAGGAGTCCTATTGTTTGACAATATTATTATTATTATTACTCCCTTTGTCTACAAATAAATTTCATTTGTTGATTTTCTGTTACATCATTATTTTATCTTGATTTCTCTGTTACGCCGTTATTTCTCCTTGATTTCTCCATTATACCCTTATTTATCCTTGATTTCTCCGTTATACTGTTATTTTTTTCGTTACTGTGAAATTCCATCTATATGCTACTTTACACTGGTAATGCTTGAAATTACAACTTTCTACCGGATCAGTGAGCAACAAAACCAAACCAATCCACCAAGATTTCGGAAACTCGGCTGATACTTTGAACCATGAGTCGTAATACTACCAAATTCTTTTAGAATTTCTCTTTTAGTTTTCTCTTTTTTACTTAGAAGTTGTAGAAGACTATCTAAAGTATGTCTAGTAAATTATTTATAGAGCTCAATTTTAAAAGATAAATATACATATGAAAAAAGTATTAAGGAATAAATATAAATTCATAAATGATTTCAAACTTAAAGCATAAATATCAATGGTGAATGGAAGATACAAAAACTTCTAAAGATCAATGTTCTAAAAGGCGCTAGGCGAGAGGCGGCCGGCCGTAGGGGCCTAGGCGGGATTTTTATTGCAAGTCAATTTTATTATTTTATCTTACATTTATCCAAAAAAACCAATAATATAAAACAAAACAATCTATAATAAAGATAATAAAGGCATTTGCTTAAAATTCAAACACATATCCATATTGCTAATGTCAAAGTTCAAACACAAACATGCAATTGTTCAAAGTTCAAACATGTTTTTAACGTATTAGTTTTATTCATAAACAAGATTGCTATTAAATAATAAAATTTAAAATTTCAAGAATTTAATTTAATATTAAAACTTAAGAAACTGAACATAAATTTAAGAATTATATTAAATTAAACTAAATATTACCAATGTATCATCATTTATATAATTTGAAGTTTGTACAAGTTCAAAAAATTACAACTATAATACAATTATTTATTTTGACTTGATATTGTTCACTTCTTGTTGTGATTTGATATGCTACAACCTGTATTTTGAATATGATAAATCATTAGAAAAATAAATATATCAAGATTTGGTTTGGGTAATTATTAAAATAAAAAAACCTTTCCGCCTAGACCCCACTTAATTTTCTGGAGGGATTTTTTTGTCGTCTTGGGCCTAGGTGAGGCGCCAGGGAGCTTAGCGCCTAGGCGGGAATTTTTAGAACACTGCTAAAGATACAAAATTTAGGAGGAGAAAGAGAGGGAGAGATTGAGATAATTAAAATGTTGTCTAGAAGAAAATTTATTTTTACATATAGAGAGAGTTCAGAGATGAGAGAGATTTTGTATTTGATGCGCATGAAAGATGATCGGCAGATGACATTTCTAAATTTTAATCCAAAGAGTGAGAGCAGCCACAATGCATAGAGAGCAGTGTGTTGAGGGAGGAGAGAGAGAGAGAATGGAGGGTGAAGCACTTTGGGCTTTTGAGAGAATAGAGGCTGGAGAGAGAGGAACAACTAAGAGTTGGGCTGGATTGGCGAATTTGTTCTGGAAGACTGGAAGTAACAGCACTAGAGAATATACATGGAAACAGTACTTTATGCGTTTGAAAAGTAGTATGTAGATTCAAAAAAATTATTTATTTTTTCAATATTTAAAATTTGTCTCCTGTAATACAACCAGTTACAAAAACTAACTTTTTACTCTTTTATGTAAAAAAAAATTACTTAGAAAAATCTTTGCTAAATGAATACTTAATTATATGTATATATTGTATTCAACTTTAATCTTAGTTTTGTGTTTTTACGTATTAGGAATTCAAAAGGACAAATGATGAAGAAGCTGCAGTTTTGGCTGCATCTAGGGCTGCATCTACAGTCATCGATGCTGCTAATGCAATTGAAGTCTCTCGGTTAGTAATTTTAATTGAATATGGGAAGTGCTTGAGTATATTATTTTGACCCGGAATAGTTGGTATAACATGATCTATGTGTTTGTGTCATGCTGGTGCTAGGATTTCAAGTGGTGTGGATGAGGATTCAGTGAATACGAAAGGAATAGAACCAAAAATAAATGAAGAAGTTCACGAGTTTTTCATTCTGGACAGTGAATCCTTGGCAAAACTCAGAGAGAAGTTTTGCATTCAGTGTCTTGAGATACTGGGGGAATATGTTGAGGTTCTTGGCCCTGTTCTGCATGAAAAGGGTGTTGACGTTTGTCTTGCGTTGTTGCAACGAAGTTCCAGACATAAAGAGGCATCAAAGGTCTCCGTGCTTGTGCCTGATGTGCTAAAACTAATCTGTGCTTTGGCTGCTCACAGGAAATTTGCTGCCGTTTTTGTGGATCGCGGTGGCATGCAAAAACTTCTTGCTGTCCCAAGAGTTGGCCAGACATTCTTTGGTCTGTCTTCATGCTTATTTACAATTGGTTCGCTCCAGGTACTGGAATGCAGTGGTATTACTATTAGTTTCTTAATAGATTGTTATATTTTGTCTTTCCCGTCACCTATCTTTATCTTGTTCTGTTTCAAAACCGTATATCTTCTTATATATGTTCTACTGAGTCTAACTTTAGAATGGTCTTTTAGGCAATAATGGAGCGTGTATATGCGCTCCCTTCAGATGTTGTTTCTCAGGTGATTGAGTTAGCTCTTCAACTTCTCGAGTGTCCCCAGGATCAAGCCAGAAAAAATGCAGCTTTATTTTTTGCTGCAGCATTTGTCTTCAGAGGAGTATTGGATTCTTTTGATGCTCAGGACGGTTTACAGAAACTACTGAATCTTTTACATGATGCTGCTTCAGTAAGATCTGGGGTTAATTCTGCTGCACGGGACAATCTACTTCAGGATCGCTTGAAATGATCGATCTCCCCAGAAGTATTAACCTCTTCTGAGAAGCAGATAGCTTACCACACCTGTGTTGCATTGCGACAATATTTCCGAGCACATCTCCTCTTGCTTGTGGATTCAATCCGCCCAAATAAAACAATCGAAGTGCGCACGAAATATTCCAAGTGCTAGGGCAGCCTACAAGCCACTTGATATTAATGCTTGAGGCTATGGATGCAGTATTTGGCAGATTCAGAAGGATCGGAAGCTTGGTCCTGCATTTGCGAGAGCTCGTTGGCCTGCAGTTGACAAGTTCTTAAATTCAAATGGGCATATCACAATGTTGGAGTTATGTCAGGTCTGGGTTTGAATTTCTCTTCATGTTTTTGTTTTAATCATGACTTGTTTCCTCTGCTATATATATAACTCTTGCTTTGTTTGTAGGCTCCACCCGTTGAACGTTACTTGCACGACTTGCTTCAATATGCGTTGGGTGTTCTGCACATTGTTACATTAGTACCCTACAGCCGCAAACTAATAGTGAATGCTACTCTGAGCAATGATCGCGTGTAGGGATAGCAGTCATTTTGGATGCAGCAAATGGTGCTGGTTATGTTGAACCTGAGGTAAAGGTTCATGTAAACTTTTGGCTTTATTTTGTTGGATCCCACAACCGGACCTTTAGTGCAATTATTATGCTTCCAGTCTCACCTGATACTGGCTTATGTCTGATAGCTATTTATCTTAATTTGCCAGATTATTCAGCCAGCACTTAGTTTACTGGTAAATCTTGTTTGTCCTCCACCATCAATCAGTAATAAACCACCTCTACTTACTCAAGGTCAACAATCTATAGTCCAAACTTCAAATGGTCCCTACGGTGGAAATGAGGGACAGAAATGCAGAGCGGAATATTACAGACCGAACCGTTCACATGCCCAGCCAGAATGAACTGAGAGAGCGGAATGCGGATATGAGTGGCATAGAACGGGGCAGCTCGGCGGTATTCAGCACATCTTCTAGTAATACTTCACAAACACCTGCGTCAATAGTAACTTCGGGATTAGTTGGAGATCGTAGAATTTCCTTGGGTGCTGGAGCAGGTTGTGCTGGCCTTGCTGCACAACTTGAGCAAGGATACCACCAAGCGAGAGAGGCTGTCCGTGCCAACAATGGCATCAAGGTTCTTCTTCAGCTGCTCCAACCACGCGTTGTTACACCTCCTGGTGCCCTTGATTGTCTTCGGGCTCTCGCATGCCGAGTTCTGCTTGGTTTATCAAGAGATGATACTATTGCGCACATATTAACGAGGCTTCAGGTAAATGACTTTCAAACTTCATTCATTTTGGAGATTGAACATAGGTCATTACTTTGTATTATTAATACATAGCATATATATAGATAGAGTTTGTTCTTATTAATAAAGAATTCCGTTCTGGAGATGAGCTTTGAGCTAATATTCTGCTACTGTTTTGATGTCTACAGTTATATAACTTAATTGTAGCCATCTTCATTATTTCTTTTACAATATCCCGTGGGACAAAATTTTGTCAAGAAATGGGATAAGAAGGGGCTGAGTGAGGAGGGAAAAAAGGGGGGGCCTCACTCCGTAAAATTTAATTACCCGAAAGGCGGTGTAGAAATATAGAAGCCTTAAAATAAATGATTAAATAAATGCAAAACTGTCCCAAAGTTCCACACTTTTGTCATTTTTGGTCATGAAGTTAAAAAATTTCAAATGGGTCCATCTAGCTGTCAGAATTTCCCTTTATACGTTGTCTGATACATATTATATTATTTTATTGATATTTGTACTAGTAAAAATAAATAAGTTTTTAAAATTAAAAATCCATTCTGCCAAAGCAATGTCCAGAGACTCCCATTCCCCCAACATCAAATTATATAGCTTAGAAGTTATCTCTTTGGCTGATTGTTAACTGTTAAGAACCTTGTAAGTACTTCTATTGAAGGGGTCAGAGACTTGGCTACCTAATTAACGTTAGCGCAGGGTGCATTCCCCTAATTAGACATGCACAGTATATGCATCATTGTCTTTTACTGAACTTCAACTAAATATTTCAAAACTTTGACTACCATAATACCATTTCTTGAAATACTCAAAAGACATATAAAGATCAAATAAAATATTCACAACTGATAATAAGCCTAATGAACCTAAGAATAGTGTATGTCTAGGAATTTGTGGGCGGGCTGTACTCGACATAAAAGGACTTTGACATAAAAAGAACATTACTAGCAGCATTTAGTCCATGGCAATGCAAATATGTTAGAATTGATTAGCAATACATTCAAAAACCCATTTTCCTTGAGTTGGTATGTTGTTTGTCTTTTATAATCCTCAAATGCTTGGAACATAGTTGTTAAACTGTTAAAGAAGCAAAAAAGGCGCCTGCCGCCTAGGCATAAGGTAAGGCAAGACGCAACTCTAGGGCCTTGTCTTATCTTGGCTAGGGCATGACACGTTGAAAGAGGCGTGCGACTTTTGGGCCTAGGCTTGAGGTACAAGTCACAATTAAGGCATGTCTTATTGAAGCTTCTAAAACAAGACTTCAAGTAATTATTTTTTCAAATTTTTTTCTTTCCTTTTTTTTCTTCCTTTGGTTTTTGCTTATTCTTTTTTATTCTTCCTTAGTTTTTCCTTACAATTTTTCCTTCTATTTTTTTCCTGGATAACATTCCTTCCTCTGCTCTTTTTCTTCCTTTGTTTTTCTTCTTTCTTATGCTTTATTATGTATTTATGCCATATATTGTCATTGTATTCAGTACATGCTTTACTGTAACAAATGTGACACCACATAAGTACAATCCATTATTTAAGGTTAAGCACCTTAGTTCGGTGAGAGGCGCACATTGCCTTGCACATCAGTTTCGGGGAGACCTTTGCACCTTGGTGTGCCTTTTGCCTTTAATAACTGTAGTTCTGAATATATAATACCTGATATCCAAATTTTCTTACTAAGTTGCGTTGTTTATTAGTTAATATCTCTAGTGTTAACTAGTCATTTGTTGAATATGATGACTAGCTTGATCTTCTCTAAGCAATCATTAAATTTTTGCTTAGTCAAAATAGAGGGATTAGTGGAAGATTAGTTAAGCTAATTAGAATTAATTATTGTTAATACTTGATTAAGGAATGGGGCAGGCTTACTTGAAAATGGCACATATCACATCTTTTGATAACTTGCTAATGATGAATAAAAATTTGTAGCTCCAACAAAATCAACATATTCGTGTAAATCTTTATACTCGTAATCCTTTTGAATTGATTTTTCTTCTTGTTGCTTCATAAGAGCAATATATTATTTCATCCCCATTTGGAATACTCCCAAATCTAAAAAATAGTAACAATCAAGATAATATTGTGCTATTATCAATTTTACCATGAGTGGCCATGAACAAATAAGGGGTTTACTAATACGAATTCTTGATTGTTGCAGTCCTTCCCACCAATTCCTTGGTATGTCTTCAAGCTTGTTTACTACAAACGCAACATTATTATCATTTGGGATCAACAAATAAATAGTTGTATTCAATCTAAACAAGAACACACAAATAAGCATGCATGTTATATTATGTTTATTTGACAAAGTTGAGTTGTAGTCAAATTGACCATTTTACAATCAAAATATCTTTTTCTTTTCTAAAATCTTGGTGAAGGGACTATAATCATAGTAAAGTACATAGAATTTGATCTTAATCGACTTCCGTCATTCCAAAAATTTAATAATTACGCTCAATCATTAATTTTAAAATGGTCGATTTGACCATGAAAGTTGAAGTTTGTCAGTGAATTGGGGACGGAGGTAGTATTTGATGGAGGAAGATATTTTGTATTATTTTATAAAGTAATGTTATTTATAATTTTCTAAATTATAGTGATTAGGATATTCTAGGGTTATTTTTGGGCTATAATAAAGGAATAATAGGGAAAGGAATAATAGGGACCTGATTATATCATTATTTTTTATTTGAATTTACCTTTTTAATTGTAATAGACCTTTACTATAAAAAGGTCTTTAATGTTGATTGCAATACATCTTTTGATAAAATAGAAAATATCTTTGGGTTTCTTTTCCCCGTCTTTAGAGGATTCTAGAATTCTATTTTCCTTATGGTTTCATCATGGGCATTTAGCGGATTCTTGATTCTTGGGTTATTTTACCTATGTAGGTTGTGGTTTGCACTAGAAGCGATATCTAGCCCCCAACCACTTCCGCCTTGCATCGATTGGTACCATAATTCTTTAGTATCGTGGTATGGAAGATAACAAAAACGAAGCTAGTCACCCTCGTGTGAAGTGCGAACAATTTTATATGCATTTTCATTCTCAAGAGGAAAGATCATATTGGGACTTGGATAACTTTCTGCCTTTCAAAAATTGATTATGAAGACATTAAAGAGTTTAATAGCTATTGAATATATCGGGACTTTATCCCCATTTGGAATACTCCCAAATCTAAAAAATAGTAACAATCAAGATAATATTGTGCTATTATCAATTTTACCATGAGTGGCCATGAACAAATAAGGGGTTCACTAATACGAATTCTTGATTGTTGCAGTCCTTCCCACCAATTCCTTGGTATGTCTTCAAGCTTGTTTACTACAAACGCAACATTATTATCATTTGGGATCAACAAATAGTTAAAATAATTATCTAAGTCATCATCTACCCAATCATCGATAAAGTATTTAAAGTCCCGATATCTTCAATAGCTATTAAACTCTTTAATGTCTTCATAATCAATTTTTGAAAGGCAGAAAGTTATCCAAGTCCCAATATGGTCTTTCCTCTTGAGAATGAAAATGCATATGAAATTGTTCGCACTTCACACGAGGGTGACTAGCTTCGTTTTTGTTGTCTTCCATACCACGATACTAAAGAATTATGGTACCAACTGATGCAAGGCGGAAGTGGATAGGGGCTAGATATCGTTCTAGTGCAGCCACAACCTACATAGGTAAAATAACCCAAGAATCCGTTAATCCGCTAAATGCCCATAATGAAACCATAAGGAAAATAGAATTCTAGAATCCTCTAAAGACGGGGAAAAGAAACCCAAAGATATTTTCTATTTATCAAAAGATGTATTGCAATCAACATTAAAGACCTTTTTATAGTAAAGGTCTATTACAATTAAAAAGGTAAATTCAAATAAAAAATAATGATATAATCAGGTCCCTATTATTCCTTTCCCTATTATTCCTTTATTATAGCCCAAAAATAACCCTAGAATATCCTAATCACTATAATTTAGAAAATTATAAATAACATTACTTTATAAAATAATACAAAATATCTTCCTCCATCAAATACTACCTCCATCCCAATTCACTTGACAAACTTCAACTTTCATGGTCAAATTGACCATTTTTAAAATTAATGATTGAGCGTAATTATTAAATTTTTGGAATGACGGAAGTTGGGATTAGTATCAAATTCTATGTACTTTACTATGATTATAGTCCCTTCGCCAAGATTTTAGAAAAAGAAAAAGATATTTTGATTGTAAAAATGGTCAATTTGACCCTACAAACTCAACTTTGTCAAATAAACATAATATAACATGCATGCTTATTTGTGTGTTCTTGTTTAGATTGAATACAACTATTTAGATGTGGTAAGATTTCATATTAATTGTTGTTTGATAGCTAGTTAGTTTTAGCTGTGCCATTTGGTTCTTAGCAGGACCTTTCCTTTATAGGAACTTGCTAGTTTTTCCATTGATCTTGAACTGTTTTTGGTAGTTGGATTTCTATTCTTTGATCTGGCCTTAACTTGATTCTTCTTTTTTCCCCTTGAAAAAGCGCCTTTACTTGCTTACAGCTATTATGTGGGTTGGTAAATTGGACTCATATTTCCTTTCTAGTCGGTTAGGAAAAAAATAGGCATCATCGAACCATTTTGCTATTTTTAGCTTACAGTTGAGAAGATGAGGATCTTCATGGTTGTTTGGTTTGAGGATCTTTATGAGATTTATTTAGAAGCTTCCTTCTAAAGGATCAATTTGTAAGATGATTTGAAGTGAATTCCAAAATCTTTTTTTGATTTTTTTTAGCTCTGTTTAAGTTAATACTTATTTTCCCTTTACTGAACGAGTATGGTTTTTTCTTATGTGATATTTTTTCTTGTTTTATATATAGCGATACTTTGACTTTGTAGTTGTCAAGAGTTCTGGTAGTGTGGATATAGGTTGTGACTTATGACTTCGTGTCTGACCTGAACTTACTGTTTCAGGTTGGGAAAAAACTATCGGAACTTATTCGAGATTTGGGTGGCCAGGCACCTGCAAGTGAGCAGGGAAGATGGCAAGCAGAACTTGCTCAGGTTGCTATTGAGCTTATTGAGGTAAAGAATCATTGCTTATGATTGCATATATTCTTGCAGACTGGAAACATGTTTGCGCTTATCATAGTTTCGATGTATTGTGAATCGTAAACCCCCGTATAATGTCATATATGTCATGTATCGTATCGTGAATCGTATCGTAAAATACAGAAACATTACATGAAATAATAATAATGATATTTATTTACATTGTCAACACAATTTATGACTTGATATAGTCCAACAAAATGCTAAGTCTTCAAGTGTATTAATTAAAAATTACAAAACATATTAATTAAAAACACATTAAATATTAAGTGTATTAATTTAATTAATTATAAGTTACAAACAAATTGTAATAAGACAATAGTATATGGGCGGACTAGGGAACTGCACTTGATTAGGGCCCGAGTTGAAATCACAATTTGCAAACATCTAGGCTAGTGCGGAATTGAAATCCGTTGAATACTCCAGGAAAGAATCTAGTCGCTGAGCCACTTGATTAATGCGTCTTGTTTGGTGGTGCGATTCCTGAAGAAGCCCATATACTTCCTCCTCAAGTGATCGTGACTGCCTGGATGTGGAAGTCCGCTGTGGTGGCTCAGATGGTTCTTCAGTAACAGTCGAACTGACAACAACAATAAAGTCGGCACACCTAGGATGAGAGATGTCGTCCCACACCTTATAGCGGTTGATTGTTGATCTATTATTGCCTTAGGTGGCTGAAGAACTTCATCGTCACTCAACGTGACCTTCGCCCGTTTACATAACTCACGTGGGTGTTGCTCTAAAATCCTCTCTTGGCAACTGAATGAATGAGATTCGGCCTTTTTGCCCTGTTTTACGTGCAGTAAATATCTTGGAAATCTTTAAAAAAGAGTTAAAAGTTTTTAATTGATCTACTTGATTAAGTAAGATCGTTCTGTTACTTGAACAACTGAATCTTGACTTGGTGGGTATAGGAACACTGCGCATAAAACCGAGAGCCTTTGGCTAAAAGAAAACATAGCATACGTTTTTGAAAATGATCTAATTTATTCGATTGACAATGACACTTTTTAAAATTATCTACTAACTGAATTATCCAGACAGGTTAACGCCTGCCTGTTTTAAAGTGAACCAGATTATCAAATACTATCTTTATTGAAATCTACATGCTAGGATTGATGTTTGGTATAATTATATATTAATCTAAACTTTTTTTCAACTTCTTCCTGTAATGGTGATGTATATAATATATATTTAATAAAATCAAAAAATTTAAGCTCCTATAGTTCCCTTGTAAAATGTGACACCTGATAGCTTATAATTATGAAGAAGTGGTTGATGCATTTGATTAACCTACAAATTAATTAGAGAAAAATACATTGACATCCCCCGTAGATAACCATAATAAAAATCACCACTCTAGTTTTTTAAGTAACAGTCAGTACTCTTCAAGTCTATAATATGTAACATTCATTACCCCTAGTGTGGTTGACCAACTAATATTCAAAATTATTTTTAATATAATGTCTAATATACTTTTCAAGTTATAATGTTTAGTATATCCACTAAATATAAATTTGTATATTATAATTTGTGCAATAATAAATAACATATTTCTCAAAAAATAATAAATATTTATTTTATCATGAAAACAAAGTCACACTTTTTGCTAATTAAATTTCTTAAAGATTAAAATTTACGTAATATACATTCAAATATATTTTTGTAATTAAAAATTTAAAATTTTAATAAGCATAAAAGTACAAATTAATGCATATATAATTATTTTTCCAAATATTAAAATTTATGTAAAATAAACTTATTATTAAATAACGAATCTTATTATTCATATAAAAAGTATTGAAAATTATATTAATTATTTTTCTCAAATATTAAACTAAACATAAGTAACTCTTAAGCATAATTATTTATAATAAAAATGACAAATGTTATTACTCAAAAAAGGAAAATACATTAAAAAAAACTTTTAATAAGATAAAAGTAGTAATAAATATTATTATATTTTATTTTATTTAATATTGTATAAAAACAACACCAATTGTTTTCTAAAAATGTAATTAAAATCATAAACATTCCAAATTTTGACATATATTTAAGAAAATTTAACATATAAAAATCAATATGAAACTAAGAATTCAAATAATAATTTTTGTTGTTAAACACCAAAAACTAAACTATTAACATACTCAATCACTTTAATTAGAAAACCTCCATTAACAATTTAATTTAAAATACTTAATATTTGTATCACTTATCCAAAAATGTGTTAATTAAATTAAATTATTTGAATTAGATAGTCTTAATTACAAATAAAATTATAATTAAAATGTATTGTATTAAAAAGAATAATTAAACATATATATATATATATATAATATAATTCAAGAATTAAAATTTGATAACATACAAAGATAAATATGTAATTTTATCTATTTAGTCAACCCTAAAAACTTGCAAGGTACTAACTGTTACTTAAAAAACTAGAGGGGAGGTGAGTGTTAATTATTATAGAGTCGTACTTTATGTTCGCAAATAATGACCTATTGATAAAAAATAAAGTGATAAATAAATTAAATTGGATTCTTTTTCCCTTGATTGTTTTATTTTCCTACATGGAGTGAGAGTTGGTGTCATTCTTTGTTGGACATGCAAATTAGTGAACTGAGAGACAAAAAGAGGTTACACTGATCAAAGTACTCCCTCCGTACCATAATACAAGAATTGTATAG
The DNA here is from genome assembly GCA_020205605.1 of Panax ginseng. Taxonomy (NCBI): domain Eukaryota; kingdom Viridiplantae; phylum Streptophyta; class Magnoliopsida; order Apiales; family Araliaceae; genus Panax; species Panax ginseng. Next base: position 101,762,924 of record CM035150.1, read on the forward strand.
TATTAAATATAGTATTATTGTCATATACTTATCTCATACTCTCTAACTCTCATTTGTAATATTTTCCCATGTGGGGGTAATTTTGAAAAGATTGTGGTTAATTCTTGTAGATTATATGAAACATCAAATAATTTAGGACAAATGAAATCATCTAAAACATTATACTCCCTCCGTCCCTTTTATAGCCATATTCGATTGTTTTTGTGACATTTCTCCTTTTTATGCCATAATTTCTCCTTTTTTTGGTCTGAAACTGTTACATTACGTCGAGTTGTCGAAATTTCATTGAAAAACTACTCTTTACTTGAATAAGTTCTAATTTTGCGATTCGTGCCAAGGTTGTGGTTATCCGGCCGATACCTCACCGATACGCCAATAGCCGAAACTTTGAACCACACTTGTGAATATCAATTGCTTTTGTCATGTTTGGAAGTAGTTGATTGGTGACTCTATGCTTTCAGAAGAATAAGGTTTGCGTTAATTGGACAGAAGAAACATATACATATTGTTAACATTATTTGTGTAAGCACATGTTTTGGGATGCATGCACAGTATTTCTTACCTAGTCTGTAGAAGTGCGTGAAAACTGTGTTGACCACTTAAAACACTCCTGTGGGCGACTTGAGAAATGAGTAAATTTTGTGTGAAAGATGCATGATGCTAAATCTGCTTTGATGAATTGTCATTACGCTTTCATCTTTTGATGGAAATATATATCATTACTGTCAAAATGCACTTCAGAAGTTGTCTTTTAACTGGTGAAAGAAGCAGTCATTACTAGTAATATTACAAAATACCATTGTTACTATCCTGAGTAAGCTTGAAATATCTGGGCAATGTTTATTGTCATCGTTGGTAATAATCCATGCGACGGAGGCCTGCCCACGCCGAACTGCACTTCAAAAAATTTGGCAGTAGTTGGCATACGTAGTTAAAAAAGAAAAAAATTGACTTTGTTACCCTGCATTCTATCCTGTCCTATCGTCTTTCAAAGCATGAGTTTTGATGTTGGAATTATTTTTAATGAATTCTAGATAGTAACTAGTTCTGGGCGTGCAAGTACATTAGCAGCTACTGATGCTGCTACACCTACTTTGAGGCGCATAGAGAGAGCTGCTATAGCTGCTGCCACTCCTATTACTTACCATTCCAGGTACTTTGTGATTTATTGTTCCTGAGAATAGATGCAGTCACTTCCTACTCTTCAATTGATTTGTTTTTTTGTCCCCCTGCTGTAACATGTGTTTGCACTTTTCATATTCAGGGAACTTCTACTCCTTATCCATGAACATCTACAAGCATCTGGTTTGGCAACAACTGCAGCTTCACTTTTGAAGGAGACTCAATTGATGCCTTTGCCATCATTAGCACCCCCTTCATCTCTAGCCCATCAAGCCTCTGGACAGGAAACTCCATCACCACAAATTCAATGGCCTTCTGGGCGCACATCCTGTGGATTTTTTTCTGAAAAATCGAATTTTACCTTGCGGGATGAAGATTCTAATGTGAAGTATTATTCAGCAGTGTGTTCCTCAAAAAAGAAACCATTGGTTTTCTCATCTGCTCTTGGTTCACAATCAAAAAATCAGCCCCTATCTCAAGATTCCGACCCTCCATCTTGCAGTAAATTGAACAATACTTCAAAAAAGTCATCCGGCCCTGCAGACACACCAGATTCTCCATCAATATCTGCAATAAGACCTATTGCTGATGCAGAAATTCATTTAAAAACTCCAATTGTATTACCAATGAAGCGCAAGTTGTCTGACACAAAGGATACTGGGCCATTGCCATTGAGTAAACGACTCATGACCAGTGAGCATGGATTTCGGTCTCCAGTTTGTCTGACACCTAATATTGTTCGTAAAGGCAGTCTACTAACCGATGCAAATGTGTTTTACACACCAAGTTATTCGTTGAAAGATAATCACGGGCGATTAGTACAACTTGATAACTTGGAAGATAGCCACAATAACAGCAATTTGGGTCAAGTGACACCTTCACTTCAACATGGTCTTTTAAATGATCCACAAGCCACCAACACAGAAAGGTTAACTTTGGACTCTCTTGTTATTCAGTATCTGAAGAACCAGCATCGCCAATGCCCGGCTCCTATTACCACATTACCACCTCTCTCTCTTCTGCACCCACATGTCTGTCCTGAATCAAGGCGAAGCGTTGATGCACCATCAAATGTGACTGCCCGGCTTACTACACGGGAGTATAGAAGTACTTATGGTGGAATCCATGGAAGTCACAGGGATAAATCAATTTGTGTATAATAGATTTAGACCATGGCGTACTTGTCGGGATGATGGTGGTGCCCTTTTGATGTGCATGACTTTTCTTGGAGATTCCTCTCGGATTGTTGCTGGTTGTCATTCTGGGGAGCTTAAAGTTTTTGACTCTGACAACAGCAACATGTTGGAGAGCTGTACTAGCCACCAATATCCTTTGACTATTGTTCAGTCATATTTCCATGGAGACACCCAATTGATTCTCTCTTCAAGCTCCCATGATGTGCGATTGTGGGATGCACCTTCAGTTTCAGCTGGACCTAGGCATTCATTTGAAGGGTGCAAAGCTGCAAGGTTGAGTAATTCTGGGAGCAGATTTGCAGCGTTATCACTGGAGTTAACACAGAGAGAAATTCTGTTGTATGATATACAGACATGCAATTTGGATTTTAAGCTTACGGACACGTCCTCAAGTCCATCGGGTCGGGGAAATGTATATTCACTCGTTCACTTTAGCCCTTCAGACACTATGTTGCTTTGGAATGGTGTCTTATGGGACCATCGGGAGCCCCGCCCTGTACATCGCTTTGATCAGTTTACAGACTATGGTGGTGGCGGTTTCCATCCTGCTGGGAATGAGGTATAGTGAACCAGCTTACTAATATGTATAATATAGATTTGCATGTGCTCAAGTATTTATTACTTTTTTTAATAAAAATGTTCTTTTTAGGTGATTATAAACTCAGAAGTATGGGATCTTCGGAAGTTGAGGCTTCTTCGAAGTGTGCCTTCGTTGGACCAAACAGTGATAACTTTCAATGCTAGTGGAGATGTAATATATGCTACACTGAGAAGAAATATAGATGATGTTACTTCAGCACTAAATACCCGACGAGTCAAGCATCCCCTTTATTCTGCTTTCCGCACTGTGGATGCTGTCAACTACTCTGACATTGCTACTATTCCTGTAGATCGTCGTGTACTCGACATTGCAACTGAGCCAACTGATTCTTTTGTTGGGTTGGTTACAATGGATGACCCAGATGAAATGTATTCTTCAGCTAGAGTTTATGAAATTGGTCGTCGGAGACCGACTGATGATGATTCTGATCCTGATGATGCCGAGACCGAGGAGGATGAAGACGATGATGAAGACCTAGATGAGGATTCATTAATGCAAACCAATGGGGAGGGTGAAACCGATGGGGATGATATGAGCAATGATGATGATAGCGTGAGCGAGCTTGGCGATGATGACGATGAAGAAGATGGGGATTTCATGATGGATGACATAGACTTCGATGGTGGAGCTGGAGTGTTGGAGATTGTGAGTGAGGAAGATGACGAAGACGATGACAGCCAGTTAGTTGAATCTCTTAGTAGTGGGGATGAGGACGATTTTGTAGGTGCATTCTAAATGTTATTGTATTAGTTTCTAAGTAAATCAAGTTGTATCAATAGTATTCACATTATATAATTATTGGTTTATGAATTTTAGGCGAGGAATGATGATTAGTCTAATTTTTGAGGAAGCTTGAGTTTGCATAATCAACATCATGAAGAGTGTATATGTTTCTTTACTCCAATCATCTCACAGACATTTGTCTGTATGGCTGCAGTTTCAAATATACCTCATCCCCCTCCCGGAACTCTCTTTCAGTTCAAACACGAGCCTCGAAAATGGTTGTGTTATTTTTAACAGTTTTATGTATGCTACAAATATATTACATATTTAGAACTTATTAGGCAATGCACGTTACTATATAATATGTACAGTAATTGCTAACACTATTGTGGCAGTGGTCTTACGTGTAATTAGCCACAAAAAAATAGTAGTGGTATAATTACATTAATATTTTATATTTTTTAACGTATTTTAAATTTAACATAAAATATACAAATTAATAAAATAATTGACTATATATATAATATTACAAACAGTGTACTTGTAATGTGTAGAACTTATATATAATATACTCAATAAAAATATGATAAAAACATCATAAATATGTAAATAATTAGTTAACAAGTAATTACAATAATTAATTAACTAGTAATTACATATTTGTTAGCAAAACACACACAAACATACTAAATACAAACATTTAAAAAACTTTAAAATATTTCCAATCAAATTGAACACCAACTGTCTCATACTCCAATTAACATAGTCTGTACTTTTGAGAATAAATGTCCAAATGGCGCAAATATCCATCTATAAAATATTAGGAAAAATTAAGTCTAATAATAATCTCAAAATATATTCTACTCATTCGGCCTGAATATAGTACCAAAACAATTCATCGAAGCCAAATATCACTCTGTTAGACCTCCTCAATTCGATTCAGGTACGGATTTGCAGGGTACTGTTTTGTTTTCTTTTGTTTTGAAGATGTTTAGGATTGAAACTCAATTTCAGCTTTGGACTATGTCTGCAACTTAGATTCTTCATGAATTATGTCTCTTTCTTTAATTAATCCTATACATGTAATTTATATGTGTCATTTCGTAAAAACTTGGGGTTGTTTATGTGCGTTGCTTTTAGTATTTTGCATTTTTGTTAATTTTGATCTCAAGGGTCATAAACTTTGCTCTTTTGGGATTTTTATTGTTAGCTATGTGCTCTTGCTTATTTTGCCGTTTTGAATATTTTGTGAATCTTTTAGTTGATCATTTAGGGTTACAATCCTCAGTGATGGTTTACTTCGATCGATTCTTGTTTTATGCCTTGAGAGACATTTAGTGTAATTTTGGAATTACTTTTTAAAATTGTTGTCTATTGCAATATTGCTATCTGATATAAGTGTTTGCTATTCTGAGATGAAAGTGTTGTATTTGTGGTCATTTGGTTGGAGGAATTGAAAACATGAATTTGGGAAGGAGGAATAGAGATCTCTCTGGGAAAGGATGTTGATTTTGCTTCCTTGTGCCAGAACTATGGGATTGTAGATGCTTCTACTTTTTTATTTGAAAGAGTTGGTGATGTTGGCACTGCTCTATCACTTATTCTTTCTGGCCTAACTGACAAATTTTTAATGCTTGATGCCACTGTTCGAAGTTTACTTTATGATGCTGGTGTGGAGCATTTCAACACTGTTTTGCAGAAGGAGGAAGTCTTGCACATATTTATATTTTTTCTTCGTGAATCATTTGTAGTCGTTGGACAATTTATATTAATGTTATAATATTTTCATGCAGGTGAATGACATATTTGACATTACATGCATGTATTGGACTGTATCAGCGGAATAGCCCTCGGATGGATTTTGATGAATCCGAGTCCCTCTGGTTTCGATTACTTGATTCGTAAGCTTAAAAGTTGCTATCAGAGTGCTTATTTTCCTTGTTGTTGGACTTTAATTACGAAATCATTAGAGGGGCCTTCCTAATACGATAACGTTTATTTCAGTCTGTTGTACACAATATATGAGTTTTAGATTTCAATATGAACATTGTTCTCTTATCTTCTTTTTCAGGATTTTCTTAAAAAATGCTTTTTGCGAGGGTCTGATTTTTCCAGTCATTTCCATATAATTTAGTTACTTAGTACTGGCACGACACATCTCATTATTAACTCTTTATTACTCTGCTTTCTAACTTACCCTTTAATTTGAATTTCTCTAATAGTTTTCTTTTTAACATCATTATGGTGTTTATCATATATGTGGAACTGTTTGATAACCTTTGGTTGCTAAAGAAATCAAAGTCTTGTAGACCGTGTTTTTCCAGGTAAGGGAACTCACACACTCAACTGATGGGTTAGTGATCTGTGCACTAACGCAAGTTACATTTGCAGATAAATTTAACCAATCTGCATCTTCTCTTATTATTTCTACATTCTTATGTTGCCACCAAAATTCATTTTCCTTCTCCAATGTTTCCAAATGATATTCTTATATGCGCAATGACTTGCACATGCATTTCTGCTGACATTATTTCCTTGATACTTCGCGTGTTTACCCAATTCTAATAATTGTTATAGTTTCAATACAGGTTTTGTGAGCCATTAATGGATTCATATAATGGTCAAATGGATTCTGAAGGTGAAAAGAATTTGAGACTTCTAATTTTGTATCATCAGGCGAGAGAGGAGAATGAAGCGGCATACAAAATTAGGTGGAAGGTGTCGAGGTACCAAAGAAGCGCTCATATTTTGAGGAAATTATTTTCTGTGTTCATTAAAGAGATTGTTGAGGGAATGATCAGATATGTTCACCTTCCAACCATCATGCTGAAACTCCTTTCTGATAATGGTAACCAGGAATTTGGTGATTTTAAACTTACCATATTGGGAATGCTTGGAACATATGATTTTGAAAGAAGAATTTTGGTATGTTTGCTCTTCCTATCATTGTTTTTCTTATAATTTACTTGTTTTATAAACACTGAAGGATGAGAAACTCGTGATACACGTTTCTTTTGATTAATTACTTGTATATATTTACTATCATTGAGATAATTTTTTGAAAGGTTCTCTTTGTTATCAACTTGAGATTGTTGTCCATCCATGTGATCTAGCTTCTAGATGCATTGTTTTCCATGAAAGGAGAAATTTGGAAATAATTTAGTATAAACTCGAGCCAAGTTTTCTATGTGGAGTTGTTGGTGATCAAGTCTTCACATTCTTAAAACCAGAAATTGTTGGTTAAATATCTCTCGTCTTTCCTTTGGATATTCTTTTGTCTCAGCCTTGTCATTTCACACCAAAAACGCAAAATGGAGGTGGCGGTGACATTTGGTTTTTGTTTTTAGTACTATTTACTTATACAATATCTTTTCAAATGAAGCCATATAAAATATATAAATAACTAAATAAAAATTAACGAGAAATTATGCTGAAATAGTGGAAAAAGGCAATTATCGGCAATATGGTACTGAGAAGTCATATACCTTGTTTATTTTATTATTTATCAATTTTTAATAGACTCATTATTATTTATTTGACTTGCATTGTGTTCATGAGTTTAAAAAGGTTGGAAAAAAAGAAAGGAGGAAAATGGAGGATTTTAAATGTTTTCCTTCCCAAGTGTCATGTGTGTAAGTTTTTTTTAAGGAGGGAAGATGAGGGAAATGGGTGGAAAGTAAACCCAACTTTCTACCCATAAATTTTCCCCCAAGAATGGGAAGATTTGGTTGGAAAGTTATTTTTCCTCTTTAAAAAGTTCTTATTGTTCTCATTCTACCCCTCAAAATAACAAACCTTAAAATTTAAGTCCTTCAATGTCCACTTCCTCTCATTAACTCACAAACGCAAGAAAACTTTTTATCACTCCTCCATTACTCTTCTCTAGTAATTTTAACTCTCTCTTGTTTTATTTTCTACCCAAACTCGCAAACATTAATGTTGTACATTCTGACTTAACTTGTGGATATTGATTTTCATCCAAAACAAAATTTTCACTTTTGATTGGCTACATACAAGTAAAATGTTTTGGAAATTTATCATATTGTTGTTGCATGAATCAAATGAAAAGTTTCCATATTGACTAGTTGCTTGTAATGTCAAGACACTGCCAAGTCACTGATTGAGGATGATACTTTTTTTACCATGAGCCTACTAAAAAAGGGTGCTTCTCATGGGTCGTACCTAGGAGTCTTTTATGTTGCATATGTAATTACCCTCTTACCAAAAATTCCACAAGCTCTAGGACTCAAATATTCAGCTGTGGACATACAACCCATCTGCAGTGTGAACTTCAAGAAAAAGAGGCATCACAAAGAGATTCTTCAGCAGGATGCCCCATTTGTATACCATAGAAAAAGGCTGGCTTTGAGTTCGAAAAGTAAGTCTGCCCTTGCGGATGATGGATTAGTGAGCAAGTATTTGTCAAGAAACCAGACAGCTCAAGGGACAATTGGTCTGCACCAGCATGAAAGCGATATATTTGAGGGTTCTTATGGTTATCATCCAATTTCAAGGGTTAGTCTAGATATAACGGTCATTTATCTTGATACTAATTGGATTGCAACTTGGGTGCAGCAATTTGAAATCTTAACTAATCTTCAGAAAGAACATAGATTGAATCATGTGGAAAATCCTCCTCAGTTGAGGCTTGCACCACCAGCCGTTTATCATGAAAAGGTGAAGAAAGGGATTGATCTTTTCAGCGGAGAAAGTAGTGGTGGAAAGGTGCAGAAAGGAATTGATCCTTCAAGAGGAGAAAGTAGCAGTGGTTTTACAAAGATACGAAAACAAGTAAAAGCAAGCAACTTAGAGAGTTGAAAGTGAAGGGATCTTCGATTCGATTACCCTTGAAATCACATATTTTTGGTAAGTTGAGATATCACTCTGCCTTTATGATGCTATGTTTTTGTGTTTGTTCAACTTGTATGTATTTTTGTTGGCAAGACGTGTTTGTGATGCTTCATTACTCTTTGCTGTGTTTTTTGTTTACTGTTTAACCATGATGTGTTTTTGTAGGATATGTAAGCAGTAACATAAAATATCAAATATATTGAAGAACACACACCTACTAGAAAATATTTTGAAGAATTAGACTGGATATTATTTCCGTGAGGCAACACTGCAAATAAATGATAGCTTGATGTACTGCGAATGATTTACACAGAAGGTGGAACTACAAATAAGAGAGCTAGAATAATTTTCACTAGGCATTCTGAAGGAGCGATGCCTCATTTGGAAAGGCAACGACGTCCTCCTCGTGAAGGTGAGAAATATTTAAATTATCAATATTAGATTAATATTTGTATAAGCTGGAATATTTAGTCCTAGGGAACCAAGTTCTGCAGCCATGTAATGTTTCTGGTTTAGTCTGGTAGCATATGCATAATGCATGTACTTGTTCTCCCATATTTAAAATTCTCAAATGCCCATCTTCCATCAGTTCACCAATTAGTAGCTAGTTGCATATTTTTATTGGTGCATTTGTCTTCAGTACTCCATTCTTTATGTTGGTTGTAATAGAATTGGCTGCCCTATATAAACTCATTCCATTTATTCCAACAGTAGCATCTCCATGTAATTAGTAGTAATTATCCTGCATCACTTTCAGCTTTGAAATTAGTAGTAATTAGTATTTAGTTGTAACGGTCTAACAATGACTAAATTTACATCATAGCACAACTGCAATATGAATCTTGTTTGTGTTTATACCAATACGGTCCATGTGGTCCTTTATATGATTGCAAAAGCAATAGATCAAAACACTACAACTTGATGTATGGATTCCATTACCTAAAAATCTTCAAGATTTTACATCAATATGTAAGGGTGTGATTTAATCCATTATTGAAACCGTTTGAATGCACTTCACATAGTTATATTGGCGCTTTGGACACACTCACATAGTTGCATCAGCAATTTAGCTCTTTTATGTAAAGCATTTATGTCGTAATCTATACATGCATATGAAATTTAGTTGTGTTCCCAAAAAAAACATGCCCACATTACATAGATTTACATAATTAAAGTGTAGTAATCCCTACCTTTTAAAACAAGTGTGATACATGCATATGAAATTTAACTAAAAAGTTGTGTTGCTTAGAAAAAGCATGCCTAGATTGCACTAGTATGCATATATTAAAATGTTATACATAATTATATCTCAATGCACGTCACCATAGCTTGGGCATGATTTTTTCGGCCAATGTTATACAATACTAAATTTTCTTCTGTTTGTTTTATGTAGAAGTGAATGAAGAAGAAGACATTGTGAAAACGACTTTATGTCATTCACAAACTTGTCGTTGAGTAACTTGTTTACATTTGAAGAACTTAGAGGACATGGACGAATTGAAGAACTTGGTGGAGTTGGAGTAGCAAGTGGAATTGGTACTCGTGGGTTAATAGATGAAGATGCTGATGGGAATTGGCAAGAAGCATCACCTTCTCAACCTTAGAATGATTTATGTTTTTTGTGAATTAAGTGTCATGGATTTTATTTTAGTAATTTAGTTGAGACTTTGTTTGGTATTTTAGATATGTTTGCATTCACATTTAATCAAACACTTGAACTTGTGGTTGAATTTTCGAATTTGAATGTATCCTAGAGATTTTTATGTTCATTTGTGTTTGATTTTACCACTATTGAGTTTTGAGTTATGATCATGATTTAATATCTTTCTTTTTATATAGATTTAATATTTATTTGAATGGTATAAAGTAAACATTGTACAAATAGGTTTAGTTTTTTTATAGATAAATTGATTAATTGTACATATTTATTAAATATTATATATAATATATAATAATTAATTTTATTTATTATTTATTATAGATTAATAGCGTCCTTTGGGCATAAATAACGGTTCAATTACTTGTTGGGTTCGATGATCCATTCACTTTGCACTTTTTTTAGTTTGTTGATATTAAAAGGGAAAATATTTTCAAAAAATGTAACATCTCTAGCTTATATTATGGTATTTATTATAAATTTCACTAATTTCGGATTTCACAACCAAAAATCTATTTGCATTACTATTTTGAGTATATCCTATAAATATAACATCGTTTTAAGTCATATTTTCTTTCTTTTTGGTTCAGGCATGACATCTTTTGCTAAACACCCCTACACTTTTAAGCAATTTAGTTGAGCAGATCTCTTTTTCCACAACTCTAAAAGAGATTTTTTCATTATCTTTCACGGTTACTCGATTCAAAATAAAGTAAGAAGTTAAAATTGTATCCTCCCACAAATTCTCGAGTGCTCCAGACCTTAGTAACATTGCACTGACCACATCAATCAAGGTTCTATTTTTTCTCTCCGCTACACCATTTGATTGGGGTGAATACGGAGGTGTCATTTGATGTATTATTCCATTATCCTCACAATATTGATTAAACTCTTTTAATCTTTTTCCCTGCATTCTCCACCCCCTATCAGATCTAAAAACCTTATTCCTTTTCTCTAATTGATTATCAACCTCATCTTTGTAAATTTTGAACTTATCAGAAATTTCATCTTTAGTTTTAATAAGATAAACATAATTATATTTAGAATAATCATTTATGAGCGTACAATATACTTATTCTAGGCTCGTTGGAGATATATTTGAATCACAAACATCACTATGTATAAGCTCTAAAACAATTGAATTTCTACGGAATTTGGACCTATAAGATTTTTTACATTGTTTTACTTATGCATATATTTTACATTTAACTTTTATGTGTTATATTATATTTTGAAATTAGTCCCCAAATTCATTAATCTTTTAATTTTCTTATAATTAACATGTCACAATCTTTCATGCCACATTATATGGCTAGATTTAGTATTGAAAACAAAATGAACTTTTATTAGAATAATTCATAACATTGAATTTAAACTTATTTTTTTCATTTTACCACCAACTTCATAATACGCCTTGTAAAAGGCAGGAAAAAAATGAACTTATTCATAAATCTTAAAATAACTATCCACTTCGCACAATTTATCTTTTTAATTTTCACCCAAATCAATTTCCATCCTTTTCCGCTCTACTCCTTTCACGATTTCACAACGACACCTCCCATATTTTATGACATTTATAGTTTATCTTTATTTTTATTCAATTTTAAGCCTCAAATCCTAACTTTTTATTTATTTTTCTCTTATATTATCTTTAATATTTTATTGCAGAAAATCATACGCGTAATACGTGAAATTAAGAGGGAGAGAGAGTGAGCAAACAAAGAGAGAGAGAGAGAGAGTGTGTGTTGACACCTTTATGTTATTGTTATGTTTAGATTGAGAAAATAAAATAGAAGAATAAATGAAATAAAAATAGTATATTTGATAATTATTTCGAAGGATTAATCATTCCAATAGAACAAAAATTCATTTCATCCGGTAGAATGATATTTGCCGATACTTCATACTTAAGACTTACAAACACACAACTTACAAAATAACTTAACAAATATATATATATATAAGACAAACCTGAAAATGTCAAAACAAAAAACAAACATCAACCCTTCTTGGTAATATATTACTCCAGCACTAAAAAACAGGCGTCTGCGTGCTCTTTAAATATATCACCAACTAGAAAGTAGAAACAATACTCTTCTTGTCCTTGTTCAGTGTCACAAAGGATTCAACCAGACAAAACTACTAGTTCTATACAAATGAGGCAGCAGCCACATGGATCAAGAAGCTATAGTTCACTTGGCTACTTGGGGCTTTGGTTTCAGTGGTGCAATTTATATGCTTTTATTACTGATTTTGTTGGAGTACTCAAGTGTGATGTAATTGAGGTTGGTCAGAATCGATCGGGGCTTTATAGCCGGAGGAAGATCGACCAAATCGGAGGTTGGACGCGCCCTCACGCGCCGCTCTTCTTTCCCTGCGGTTAGGCCTCCCCTGCTGTTTGGAGCTGCTGTACAGTGCGTACAGTTACTGTTTGGTGATTTTACAGTTCGTACAGTCGAGTCGGAGCCCAATTTTGGGGCGGATTATCAGGCTCCCTCAGGTTATATGGGTTCCGTGCGGTAATGAACGTTTCCGGCTGTTCTGCGCCTTTTCTTTCGCGGTTTCTTTCTCGGTTTCTTCTGGGAGAAGCGTAAAACCCTTTCAATTCGTGGCTTTGCTCAACTCCGAGCTTGTTTCGATGGGAGTTGTTGAAATGGTAGAAAAAAGGGAGATTAGGAGACTGGTGGATGCATTGAACTAGATTTCCCAACATGTTACCTTGTCGTGATGCGTGTAAGTACAATGTACCAATTACTTTTCAATGTATTACTTGAAATTAGTTAATAAAAAATGTGTATTTCTCAATTTTGTGGATTATTTCTCTATTGATCTTTTTTATAAGCTATTTGTAAAAGTGTATATAACATTTTTTTTTTACCAAAGTTGTCCTGTGTCTCATTTATAATATTTGAATGGCTGCCTCAGAGTGGATAATTTTAGGAGTCCTATCTATTATTATTGTATTAGCCATTTCAAACTTAGCTGTTTGCACTAATCTGGAAACGACTTAGTTAGAGGGGCAAGTTGTCTATTTAAGATCAATGTTTGATGCCAACTTATTTTTGTTAAGGGCATTTACCCACTTCAGCGAAGGCCGAAGGTTGCATTCCCCTTGATATCCCTTTTGCCGTTATTTTGGACATATAAAATGTTTTATAACAAAATAGTACTTCTTCGTTCCTTGTGACAAATTGGTATATCCTAACATAACTTAAGATGCCGTCTCCAATTGCTTCATTCTAGCATCTGATTCGTGATATATTATTTAATAGGGAGATTTTTTGTTTTTGTTTTTTTTATCAACTGTAATAGATGTTAAATGTGCTCGCTATGAAAGTGGAGTGAATTTAGCAATTCCCTTTGATATCATATTTCATAATTTAGTTGGGTGGTACAAAAGATAAATACTTTTCACAATGGAAAAGAGGTTAGACTTTTATCCATTAGCCCAATGAAATTATTTCAATTTTGCTTGGCCCATTTTATTTGTCTTAAAACTTAAAAGACTTGTGCTCAAATTTTGATTGCAATTATTGAATATTATTATTTATCAACAACAATTGTAAACAAGATTTAAAATATTAGTGCTTAACTTATATATTAGTGCTTGCGATGCATTATATTATGTTCTATTAATTATTAGGAAGAGGACTAGTTATCTGTTGTATTATTTGAAAATTTCCTTCTCTAATATCATATGCATAGTTTTAGTCATTTTTGAAAAGAATCAACTCCTGTAACATTTCAAAACTTGTATGAGGAAATAAATACATGTGACGTAAATTATGGCTATGGACTCTATAAGTTTTCTATCAATGGTGAGTATATATTTAGAAAATGATCAGTCATACAGGATGCTGTCCAAGACACACCATATTTATAAAACTAATTGCTCAAGTTAGGTGAGATAGAGTAATGGGAGTTCTTTTGACAATCTCATGTGAAGGATATTGTAATCTATAATATATAATATGCTTGTCACATGCATTATATTATAAACCATAATACATTAGAATAAATTTTTAATAAGCGTAGGAGTAAATGGACCTCTTTCTCTCTCTCTCTCTCTCTTGCTTAAGTTTGATAGTGAGTGTATTCAGCCACATGAAGTTTCTAGTTTTGTAACGTTTTCATTCCATATTACTCTGTGTTGTTCATGTTTTCGTAATCTTCTGAAACCTTTTGTTGTTATCCACAGTTTCTAGTTTGATAGTGAGTGAGTATTCCATATTATTTTCATTCCTCCTCATATGACCCCATCAGAACTGAAACAAAACTAACCCTCCCTCCTGGAATCAATAATCTCAAACACTACTCTCCTGAAAACCGATACTTAACCGGTATTCGACGCTTCATAAGATATTTGAGAAGAAACCAAGATCTTTGTAATTTGCCAACAGCTATACTAGAGGCATCATGTTCATATATTTTAATGTATATGTAGCTGAAGAAAAAGTTGGAGAATGTTAGCTAGAAAAAGGACATGGAGCCTAAGAATGAGACTATGACAATAAGAGTGTTAAAGTGTTGAGATGGGATTAAGTAAGCAAGTATGTTCCAAGACTGGAGCATTGGAATGTTGGTAGTTATTCATACAAGTAGCACTGATTGAGCTTCCATCAAGCGTGCCTTTTTATCAAAGTTGTTGCTAATAAACAATACGATATACAAAGGAGGAGAGGATTATACTTTGCATTAGGTGCAGGAGTCTTCAGGACTTGAGCCTGCACTTGGTGTTGACAGTTTCTACTTGAGGGAGCCATAATGGACTACGCCTTGAATTAGGTCCCTTGATCAAATTTCAACTTGTCACACACAGTATTGACACGAAGTTTGGTTCTAAAAGGTTAGCGGTATTAATGGCCTTGCGCTCTAATCTTGATTATCATGAGAACTTCTAGGAACAGCCCATATTCCATAGTCACGGCCTCATGACAGCTCTCACTTAGGTCAGTCCTCCAAGGAAGCATGTGAAATGCATCTCGCAGAAATATTTGCCTTGGGCTCATTTAGGGTAACACCCTTCCTATATCACACAAATAAGCACTATAACCATAGGTATGGGGAGGAGATGCTCTCCTATAAAATTTGTGCTTTTATTACTAGTTCACGCACGCCAGGTTGTTTCTACCCATTGAACCTTCTTCATGGGATCTCTAATCAAAAGGTTGGGTTACCCCTGTTGGTGACTCCCTAGTCCCTATGGGCTTAACCCCATTCCCCTCGATAATTCATAAACACCCTTCTTGGGCATTCCTTTAGTTAGATTATCAGCCAAAATTTTCTCAGATTTCACAAAATTAAGAGATCATATTTCTGCTCAACAAACTTTTGACTGATTTATACCTTATTTGTATATTCCATTTAATCTTCTTGTTTGAATGAGACTGTCTCAAAACATCTATCACAGCTTTGTAATCACAATGTATTGATGTATTGATATGGATGGCATAGTCTTATCTACAAGTGGAAGTTCCAACATAAGGTTTTTTAACCATTCACCATCCGTACATGTTCTAGAAATAATTGTTTGTTATTTAGAACCCCAAGATATAGCTGCCCTGCCTAACATAAATACATAACCAGTAGTCACTTTGACCTTTGAGCTATCGATAATCCAATTTGCATCACAATATCCTTCTATTACGTTAGGAAAGCCTCGATAACATAGTGAATAATCAAGTGTACCTCTAAGATAACAAAGAACTCTATTTAAAGCATTCCAATGTTCTTTACTTGGATTTTGAGTATAACGACTAAGCCTTCCAGCTGCGTATGCTTTGTCCGGCCTTGTTTTATTTGAGAAGTATAGTAAAGATCCAATGACTTGAGATTATTTTATTTAAAACATTCCAATGTTCTTTACTTGGATTTTAAGTATGAGGACCAAGTCTTCCAACTGTGTATGCTTTGTCTGGCCTTGTTCTATTTGAGAACTATAGTAAAGAGTCAATGACTTGAGAATATTTTAATTGAGATGCAGGCTCTGTTAATTTTTTCTTCAAATGAGTACTTGAATCATAAGGACTATGCACAGGTTTAACATCATAATGTCCAAATTTCTTTAGCTTGTTCTCTATAGTATTTGATTGAGTCAAAGTTATCCCTTGATTAGTTCTTTTTAATTTCATTCCCAAAATTACACGAGCCTCTCTTAAATCTTTATATCAACTTTCTTAGAGAGAGACATTTACATTGATAAAAATGTGTAGGTTAGTCTGAAAAATTAAGATAGCATTCACGTATAAATGTACATAGCTTACATGTCCATTATCTTCCTTATGATATAAACACTTATCATGCTCATTAATCTTAAATCCATAATCTAGAATAATTTTATCAAACTTCTCATGCCATTGCTTAGGCGCTTGTTTCAAACCATACAAAGATTTCACTAATTTGTCCACCTTATATTCTTGTCCTTTAACCTCAAAACCTTCAAGTTGCTCCATATATATCTCTTCTTCTAAATCTCCATTAAAAAAATCGGTTTTGACATTCATTTGATGTATCGCTAAAGTTGTGTATAGATGCTAGAGCTAACAAAGTTCTACTTGTAGTAATTCTAGTAACTAGAGAAAAAGTTTCAAAGTAATCAATTCATTCTTTTTGTGTAAAACCTTTAGCTACTAGTCTAGCTTTGTATTTATCAGTCTCCAACAAGTAACTTCTTTACTTCAAAGGCCAACCTGAGAAACAACCTACTATAAAAAGTGTTATGACTGGTGAAGAAACTGTGTGGAGGGCAAATATGGTTGTAGCTAGATGATTTTATGATTGTGGTATTCCTTTTATTGCCATGAATTCAATATATTTTCAGCCTATGTTTGATGCTTCCATTAGAGTCGGTTTGGGTTATAGGTCCCTTCTTATCATGATGTGCGAGTCAATTTGCTTAGAGATTCGAAAAAAGAGGTGCAACTCTTTGTAGAAATCATGAGGTCTCTAGGGGTGAATGTGAGTGTACCATTATGGGAGATGATTGGATAGATGGTAGTCATAGATCTTTGAATAATTTTCTTGTCTATTGTCCACGTGGAATTTGTTTTGTTAAATTTGTTGATGCTTCTGATGCATTAAAGAGTGACAAACTTTTGGCTAATTTATTCGTAGAAGTAATTAAATGGGTTGGACCAACTAATGTATTTCACATAGTAAATGATAATAGGGCTAATTATGTGCTTGCTGAGGAAATTAGTTTTAGTTTGACAACAATACAAAAGCATTAGTCGGTCTCCTTGTGATGCACATTGTTTAAACTTGATTTTAGGGGACATAACTAAGATGAATCATATTGTTGAATTAGCTTAAGAAGGCATCGAAGATAACCAAGTACATTTATACTCATGGTTGGTGATTGGATTGGTTGAGGAAGAGAAAACATTGGATAGAAATCATTCGTCAGGGGCCTACTCGTTTTGCCACAACTTTCATTGCATTGTAATTTATGATCATATGCATGATTTGCAGGCTTTGGTGACTGGTAAGGATTTTAAGGAGTCTAAATATGCAAAGGATGCACAAGGCAAGGTTGTGGCTTCTTACATATTGGAGAAATTGTTTTGGAATGATTGTTTGATTGTAACTAAAATTGTGGAGCCTTTGATGCATTTATTGAGAATTGTTGATATGGATGAGAGACCCTCCATTGCATATTTGTATGATGGCAATTGCGTAAAAGTGTTCACGCAGCCACATATTGGTTGAATCATTGTTTTCAATATAATCAAGAATCATTTTGTGGGAAGCCAAAAGTTATGGTGGCTCTTCTTGATGTCATTGAATCAAAAGCCACCAATATTAAGGTTAGGTTGTTGGATGAAACTAGAATTTATCGAGAGCGGATGGGGAGTTTTGGTAGGGAGCTTACACTTGCTACTTCGAAGACTACTTAACTGGGCAAGTTATATTTATTAATTTTTGTTTGACTTTGTTCCATTTTAGTCATTGTTGTTTATTCTTTTTAACTTTGTTCCTTTGTAGCTTATTTCATTGATTTCTAATGCCATTGTTATTTATTTGTATTTAGATGAGTGGTGGAGGTTGTTTGGAAGTAGTGCTCCAAATTTACAAAAGTTGGCAATCAAATTCCTTAGCCAAACTAGTAGTTCATCGGGGTGCGAAAGAAATTGGACTGTTTTTGATCTTATACACACTAAGAAAAGAAATCGGTTGGAGCATCAATGACTTGATGATCTCGTGTTTGTTCACTATAACTTGAGATTGAATAGGTATTTTCATTAATTCAATTAATCTTTCTTTGAATTTTTAATAATTAATATTATATGACGTTAATTTTATGGGGAAAAATCACATAACATTATATGAAATCATAATTTTTGGCAGTGCTATAAGAGATGGAATTATGATCTAATTGATTCCGAGTCAATTGACAAAACGGAGTTTTGGGATTGTTGAAGAGGAGGAAGAACCATTTCTTAATTATGATGAGCTAGAGAAAATAGTTTACGATAAAGGAGTGATGCCTCATTTGGAAAGGCAACAACGTCGTCCTCATGAGTCGTGAAGGTGAGAAATATTTACATTATCTCCATATAATTAGTAGTAATAGCCTGCATCAATTTCATCTTGAAATTAGTAGTAATTAGTATTTTTTTTGTAGATAAATTGATTAATTGTACATATTTACTAAATATTATATATAATATATAATAATAATTAATTTAATTATTTATTATATATTAATGATGTAACTGGGACGATAACGGTTCGACCACTTGTTGGACCAGTGCCTCATCCACCTGGTACCTTTTCTGGTTCGATGATCGGTCCGGTCTGAAAACCTTGATCACTATCTTGAATTCTAACATTATAGGGCTGAGTAACAATTTTAGACTTAAAAGGAAAAATATTTTCAAATAATGTAGCATCTCTATCTTCTATTATGGTATTTATTAGAAATTTCACTAATTTCGGATTTCACAACCAAATCTCTACTTGCATTACTATTTTTGAGCATATCCTATAAATATAACGTCTAAGTTTTAGGTCATACTTTCTTTCTTTTTGGTTCGGGAATGGCTTCCTTTGCTAAACACCCCTACACTTTTAGAAATTTAGTCGAGTTGATCTCTTTTTCCACAACTCAAAAAGTGGTTTTTTTCATTATTCTTCACAGTTACTCGATTCATCTTGTGCTTATGGAGTGCGGATGTCTTGAAATTCAAGAAGATATTCTTGGTCATAGTGCACATCTCACCGGCCTTAGCATCATTGACACTCTTTCCATATGCTGTGGAGGTAAGAGGCTTAGAGTATTCACAACAGTTTCTTTATCTTTATCCCTACTTTGCAGTGTTATTTGGTCATTCTGCAAAATAGGAATTCAATTTTTTCACTATGTACCCAACAGGTTCCTTATATTATTCCTTAAAAAATAAAATTTAAAAGTTCAAACAGTCAAAACATTAAATTAATAACAATCTTATAATTTATAAAAGAGAGTATAATTTATCAATTATATTCCACTGTAAAATAAATTTTATTTTATTTTAACTTTTAAGTAATTTATGGAATGAGTATTGAATGAATTGTAATTGTAAATGTACCATAAGATCAATATTAACTTTTAAAAAGTTAATTTGTGATATTTTAAATTTAAATTTAATATGATTCATTTAAATTTTGAAAATAATAAATTTTATAATTAATAGTACTTTTATAATATTTATAATTATATTGACTTAAATTAAATAAATTTATATCAATTTTAAATTTGAATACGTTTGAAATTAATTTTTTTTTAAAAAGTCAATATTAAGTTTATAATTTGAAAATGAAGTAGTAAAAAAATGTCAAGATTTGTATGATTGATGAGTTGTCCACTTAAATGAGGGTGTAAAATGTCATTTTGTATATATAGAGAATGGTCTTTTGATTCCCTCACACTGGGGAGTAAAATCCTATATAGGGATTAAATAGAGAGTCAAATAAGGATAAGGAAACTATTGGATACTGATTTGTTGATGTATTCTTTAAAATTGAGGATAGAGAGTTAATTAGGGAAACTGTTATTAATGCTCTTATGATTCTTTCCCTGCTCTTTTCATCATGCCTCTCGTTATTAGTACCGTATATATTTCTATTCTAGTTTCTCTTTGCCTTAGATTGTTTAGAAATTTCACATTGGTATACTCAAAGTATATGGATGGCTTAATTTTTTTCCTGATAGCCTATTACAGTTAGTTAATGCATTTATTTTGTAAGATCAAATTATTTAATAGTCTAGGTGTCCATTTAGTCGCATTACTCGACAGGAAGTTAGTAGCCTATTGGGAAGCTGCATTTTATAAAGAAGAGAGTAGAGTGCATGCAGAAAGCAAAAACGTTAAATAGATAAGTCAATTTCTCTGCTCGCACTATTTTTTGCATTGCTAATGTATCATAAATGATTTTGCATAATCTCTATGTAATTTATTCGGTAGCTTTTGTTTGATTGTGCTTGCTCTTACATGTGTACTTTTTAGTATTATGTGGTTGAAGTGAAACACTTGATTTAGAAGTTGTAACTTACAATGGCTTTGGGCATATTAATAATGCAGGGAGCAATATGGGCTGGTAAATGTTTAATATTGAAATGATTAATGTGTAATATGTCCAACTGTGAAGTTTGTTGAGGCTTACAGCCTTTCATATTTCTTGTTCAGGTTATTATTCCAGCTCGTTATTGGGTGAGTTATCCAGAAATGG
The DNA here is from genome assembly GCA_020205605.1 of Panax ginseng. Lineage (NCBI taxonomy): Eukaryota > Viridiplantae > Streptophyta > Magnoliopsida > Apiales > Araliaceae > Panax > Panax ginseng. The sequence goes on from CM035150.1 coordinate 101,783,784, forward strand.
CCAGGATAGCTGATGCAATGCCTGTGATTCTGCGTACCCACATCTCAGAAAACTTTCTTTTAGATCCAAAGCTTCTTGAATCCAAACTCACAGAGAAATCAAGATTGCTTATTATTTGTTCTCCTTCCAACCCAACTGGGTCTGTTTACCCCTGGAAACTACTTGAACAGATTGTTGCAAAGCATCCCAGACTTTTGGTAGGATCAAGAAACCTTACACTTTGTACCTGCTCGTAATTATGGCAACTTCGCTAACATTTGAAACCTTAATTACGCTTGGTTATTCTATTTCAGGTGTTGTCTAACGAAATATATGAACACATTATTTAAGCGCCCGCAACTCACACAAGCTTTGCTTCTTTGCCAGGCATGTGTGATCGGACTCTGACAATGAATGGATTTTCTAAGGTAATTACAGTTTAGTCACATTATAGAACTAGTATCTAGAGATCTTCCACACTAATCCATTCTTGAAATTCCCCTTCGTGCCTATTCTTGCTTAGTTATGTATAATGTATCTAAAAAGGTATGCCTCACAAAATTTATACTTTTAAAGGCTTTTGCGATGACTGGTTGGAGGCTTGGATATATTGCTGGCTTGGATAAGGGCACTGCGACTCTTCAGTCTTTGTCTGTGTCCTCCCTCGTGTAATCTATTTATCACTTCAGACTTTCAAAAACTTTTTGATCTACTTTGTGGCGGGATATGCACTGCTCTTCAGTCTAATCACTTTGTGGCAGGATAAGGGTGCACTGTGACTTTTCAGTCTTGTCCGTGTCCCTCGCTCTATTTATCCCTTCAGACTTATTTTTCTATTCAGTCTTCTTTATCTTTTGTATTTTTAACTATCACTTGAATATCCTCTTCTGATTCCTCTCTCTACTTTACTACAGGAGGTCGCACTCGTTTATTTTTTCTATCAGATCTGTTTGGTAGCAGATCTAAGCTGAGGTGGATGAGAGTTTTGGTAGCGTAGTGGAGGCTCCACGATTTTTGGTAGCGTAGTGGAGGGATGGAGAGTTTTGTTGATGGTTAACAGGTGGAAAATGGCTGTTTATGATGCAAAGGAGGATCAAGGGACAGATATTGAGATGCATGGCATTTATCCTTTTTTGGACGGTTGTACCTTTGTGGAGAGCCTTGTCTTGCCTAATTGCAGCAACGGTATTCAGAGGCAGGAACAATTATTGGAGAAACAAGATGAATACTGGATCAAATCAGGTAATAATTAATGCCATATAACTGTATGTTCCATTATAAATATATATGTTTCATCTAATGTCTCTCTACTTTAGTACCGGAGGTCGCATTCTCGTTTATTTTTTCCTATCAGATCTGTTTGGTAGCAGATCTAAAGCCGAGTTGGATGAGATTTTTGGTAGCGTAGTGGAGGTTCCACGATTTGGGTCTGATTTGGTTCCACGCTTCCATCTTCTTTTAGCTGATTTGTTCGAAGGTATTTTCCCTCTCATACTCATTGATGTTTCTTTTTACCGAGCATGAAAGTATGATTTTTTTTTGCAACTTTTCTTGAATATCTAATCCTTTGCATCTTGTTTTCTCAACTTCTCAACTTTTCCTCTGCAGTTATTAGGGGAAGATGAGGGATTACCAACTTGCTGGGTTAAATTGGCTTTATACGATTATATATGAGAATGGTATAAATGGAATCCTTCCGGATGAAATGGTATGTTTTGAAATTTCGGCTTCTCTAATATCCTTGTCCTACCAATAGGTCAACTACCTTTGCATGTAACTACAAGTGTATCTACTTTAAGTCTTTAATATTATTGTTGTTGTCTAGGGCCTTGGTTATCTGCATGAATTTGGTGGAATAACTGGTCTTCACGTGGGTGTTGCTCCAAAATCCACTTTTGGCAACTGGATGAATGAGATTCGGGCTTTTTGCCCTGTTTTACGTGCAGTCAAATTTCTTGGAAATCCTTTAAAAAGAGTAAGTTCTTAATTGCTCTACTTGAATAAGTATCTTCAGTCCCCTCATTTTTATTGTTATTGAATAAACTAATGTTAAATATATTATTCTTTAGAGATACATACGTAGCTTCTGGGAAGTTTGATGTCTGTGTCACCAGTTTTAAAATGGTGATCAAAGAGAAGAATGCCTTACGCCGCTTTAGCTGGTGCTATATTATAATTGATGAAGCTCATAAGATCAAAAATGAGAATTGACCATGTTTGAAGAGAAACCAATGAATCTTGACAAGCTAAATACTGATTTTCAGTCTTTAGCATAGGTCATCGATGTTGGAGCTTCAGGTAATGAATCTTGGTCTAGAGATAACAAGCTAAGAATTCTGTAATGTAGCTAAAAATGATTTGGTTAATTATTTTTCATTCTCTCTTTTTTGGTACAAGGTTGATCATCTCATGGTTGCATTACATAAATTATGGTAGTGTATTGAGGGTGATTACATTCTTTTGCCTGTTTTTTATGTACGTACACTGTTGTGAAAATCGAGTAATAAAAGGCATAACATTGAAAATATCCATGTAATAGTTACTAGTGTTACTGGATATATGGTATTGTATATGAACACAGTCATTGAAAACTCCTTATGAACACGGTCATTGCGAATATTTAACACTCATTACTCTTAAGTTTCCGTTTTCTGTTTTACTTATTTTATCTGTTACTTATATAGAATACACCAAATGCTCACTCCAATATTATCATTACCCTTATTATGATTAGCTTGTTTATTACTCCCATGTCTGGCAAAGAGAGTCCTACATTTTTTTGTTCACTTCTCCTCTTTCGAATATTTAGGTTTGTATAAGACATTGTTAGACACAATTTTTTTATGAGTTTTATAATATTAAATTTTAAAGTGTGTCCTATGCAAATCTTGACATTAGCAAATCATCCGCATTGGCCTACTCGTTTTGTCACGACTTTCATTGCATTGCATTGCATAATATTTATGATCATATGCATGATTTACGGGCTTTGGTGACTAGTAAGGATTTTAAGGAGTATAAATATGCAAAGGATGCACAAGGCAAGGTTGTGGCTTGTTACATATCGGAGAATTTTTTTTGGAATGATTGTTTGATTGTAACCAAAATTGTGGAGCCTTTGATGCGTTTATTGAGAATTGTTGATATGGATGAGAGACCCTCCATTGCATATTTGTATGATGGCATGCTTAGAGCTAGAAAAGCTATAAAGATAGTTTTTAGGCAAAAATAAAGCTTGTACAAGCCTTATACAAGAATTATCAAGGAGTGTTGGGATAAGTAATTGCGTAAAAGTGTTCACGCGGCATATTGGTCGAATCCTTATTTTCAATATAATCAAGAATCATTTTGTGGGAAGCCGGAAGTTATGGCTTGTCTTCTTGATGTCATTGAATCAAAAGCCATCACTAGTAAGGTTAAGTTGTTGGATGAAACTAGAAATTATCGAGAGCGGATGGGGAGTTTTGGTAGGGAGCTTACACTTACTACTTCGAAGACTACTTACTCAACCGGGTAAGTTATATTTATTAATTTGTGTTCGACTTTGTTCCATTTTAGTAATTGTTGTTTATTCTTGTTAACTTTGTTCCTTTGTAACTTATTTCATTGATTTCTAATGTCATTGTTATTTATTTGTATTTAGATGAGTGGTGAAGGTTGTTTGGAAGTAGTGCTCCAAATTTACAAAAGTTGGCAATCAAATTCCTTAGCCAAACTAGTAGTTCATCGGGGTGCGAAATAAATTGGAGTGTTTTGGATCTCATACACGCCAGGAAAAGAAACCGGTTGGAGCATCAAAGACTTAATGATCTCGTGTTTGTTCACTATAACTTGAGGTTGAAGAATAGGTATTTTCATTAATTCAATTAATCTTTCTTTGAATTTTTAATAATTAATATTATATGACGTTAGTTTGATGGGGAAAAAATACATAACATTATATGAAATCATAATTTTAGGCATTGCTATAAGAGATGGAATTATGATCCAATTGATTACGAGTCAATTGACGAAACAGTTTTTTGGATTGTTGAAGAGGAGGAAGAACCATTTCTTAGTTATGTTGAGCTAGAGAAAATAGTTTATGATGAAGGAGCGATGCCTCATTTGGAAAGGCAACGACGTGTTCCTCGTGAAGGTGGGGAATATTTAGTCCTAGGGAACCAAGTTCTGCAGCCTTGTAATGTTTCTGGTTTAGTCTGGTAGCATATGCATAATGCATGTACTTCTCCAATATTTAAAATCCTCACATGCCCATCTTCCATCAGTTCACCAATTAGTAGCTAGTTGCATATTTTTTATTGGTGCATTTGTCTTCAGTACTCCATTCTTTATGTTGGTTGTAATAGAATTGGCTGCCCTGTATAAACCCATTCCATTTATTCTAGCAGTAGCATCTCCATGTAATTAGTAGTAATAGCCTGCATCAATTTCAGCTTTGAAATTAGTAGTAATTAGTATTTAGTAGTAACGGTCTAACATTGACTAAATTCTACAGCACAACTGCAATATGAATCTTCTTACATCACAACTCAAAACTATGCCAACAACACCACAAGGGTTGCCAAAGATGGTAATATATTACAATAAAACTCTAATAGAGATTGATTAAGTTGCTTACTCTTTAGTCATCATAGTATCCATCTTCAAAATTCAAAAGCTTTAATTTTGCATAATTGATAACCATAACTGAGTAGTTATCCTTCTTGGATCCAGAAGCAGCCAGTAATGACATGATTCAAGAAATGTACCTCAAGAAGGGTGACCCAAAGATTATTGCATTAATGCAACAAGAACAACTGCTTAGCTCGCTTGCCCTCAAAGTTAACACAGAGAACACAGACCAGAGTCTTGAAAATGCTTGGAAGGTAAGAAGTTGGTATTTTGATTTTATGTTTCAACTATAATGCACTAATCTGCTGATAGCAGAAATCATATGATTCATTTTCTTGGTGTATCAATGACAGTTTACACCTCAATGATTGAAGCAAACCAAAAGTTATATTTTTAAATTTTACTTTGTAGCCGTTACTAAGATATTCAGAACTAGAATTTCAAAGGAAACTTTTCACTAAATTGTGTCATGCTCTCAAGAAGAATGGTTGCGGTGATGCTGACAATTTCCATAAAAAAATGAGCTTAATGTAGTTGTGCACCAACTTAGAGGCTCTCTAAATAACTATAAAATGCACATGTTTCCATACTGGCTAATATTGCATCATGTATAATATTCAGACTCTCCAAGGTTTTCTCAATAAAGCAAAAAAGGTGATGTGATCAGATTAAGAATTTCTGATATGGATTATCAACTTGAGAATTCTAAACACTTGGCAGAGGACTTTAAGAGTAGTAAAGAAGGCAGTCGACCATCTTGGAGGTAGTAACTATGGCCCAGACTTGGATTTAGGCTTAAGCAGGATATTTTCACCACAATATACTAACTAATGGTTAATACAGGCAATCGGATTTATATGCAGACTCTCCAGATAGCTCCGAGTATAGTACTGGATCAACAATCATAAACCACGTATCATGTGATAAAACAGCATGTAGTGAAACTGATGTATGTGCTATACAGCAGGACACTGAAGCTGAACTGCAACCAACTCATATAGGACATTCAAATGGTCATGGTGATGTCGAAAAGGAAATTTTCTCCTGTGCAATTACAAATCAAAGTAGAGAAATTTTAACATGCAAGATGAAAACTTATTGGATATAAATTCTCATCATAGAATTGAAAGATAGCGGTAACATTTGGCTAAAGGAATTTCTCTTCTTATTGCAGCAGATGTATTACCTTGTGATGACTTAAAAACTGATGATGGAACTGGTTGTGCCTTCTCAAATATTCAGTTCAGCTCCCCATTACAATTAACTCCATTGTTCATATCGTTGGTATCAGGGATTCCCAGCCCACATTTTTCAGAAAGTGTAAGTTAATTAGTTCTGCATTATGGTTATTAAGCCCCAAGTAGCAATAGTAGTAGAACTTTGGGTATGCTTGGTAACTCAATCACCAAAAACTAGTATTGTTTACATTATTACTACATAGTATAAAAGTGGCAGGGATAATACTTGCTTTCTGCTAATTGCATCTTTAATTAGACTTCCTGAGTCTGCTAGCGGCAGTGACGGGCAACTAATTCAGCATCACTAATATCTCCAATCTGTATATGGTGATCTGATCTGTAGGCTTGAGTGTTACAGAAAAGACATTCTATTAGTTCCAGTTAGTAGCAGTAATAACAATTACTGTATTCTGTATATGGTGATCTGATTTGTAGGCTCGGTCCCTATGGTCCTTTATATGATTGCAAAAGCAATAGATCAAAACACTACAACTTGAAGTATGGATTCCATTACCTAAAAATCTTCAAGATTTTACATCAATATGTAAGGCTTGATTTAATCCATTACTGAAACTGTTTGAATGCACTTCACATAATTATATTGGCGCTTTGGACACACTCGCATAGTTGCATCAACAATTTAGCTCTTTTATGTAAAGCATATATGGCGTAATCTATACATGCATATGAAATTTAGGTGTGTTCCCAGAAAAACATGCCCAAATTACATAGATATACATAATTAAGGTGTAGTAATCTCTCTTCCTTTTAAAACAAATGTGATAAATGCATACGAAATTTAACGAAAAAGTTGTGTTGACTAGAAAAAGCATGCCTAGATTGCACTAGTATGCATATATTAAGATGTTATACAATACTATATCTCAACGCATGTCCCCACAACTTGGGCATGATTTTTTCAGCCAATGTTATACAATACTAAATTTTCTCATTGATGTAGACTTTACGTCATTCACAAATTTGCCGTTGAGTAACCCGTTTACATTTGAATAACTTGGAGGACATGGATGAATTGAAGAACTTGGCGGAGTTGGAGGAGCAAGTGGAAGTGGTACTCGTGGGTTAATTAATAGATGAAGATGATGGGAATTGGCAAGAAGCATCACCTTCTCAACCTTAGAATGATTTATGTTTTTTGCGAATTAAGTGTCATGGATTTTATTTTAGTAATTTAGTTGAGACTTTGTTTTGTATTTTAGATATGTTTGCATTCATATTTAATCAAACACTTAAACTTGTGGTTGAATTTTCGAATTTGAATGTATCCTAGAGATGTTTATGTTCATTTGTGTTTGATTTTACCACTATTGAGTTTTGAGTTGTGATCATGATTTAATATCTTTCTTTTCATATAGATTTAGTATTTATTTGAATTGTATAAAGTAAACATTGTACAAATAGGTTTAGTTTTTTTTGGGTAGATAAATTGATTAATTGTACATATTTACTAAATATTGTATATAATATATAATAATAATTAATTTAATTATTTATTTATTATATATTAATGATGTCATTGGGCCAATAACGGTTCGACCACTATGATCGGTCAGGTCTGAAAACCCTTACCACTATTTTGAATTCTAACATCATAGGGCTGAGTAACAATTTTAGACTTAAAAAGAAAAAATATTTTCGAAGAATGTAGCATCTCTAGCTTCTATTATGGTATTTATTCGAAATTTCACTAATTTCGGATTTCACAACCAAATTGTACTTGCATTACTAGTTTTGAGCATATCCTACAAATATAACGTCTAAGTTTTAGGTCATACTTTCTTTCTTTTTGGTTCGGGCATGGTTTCCTTTGCTAAACACCCATAACTCAAAAAGTGGTTTTTTTCATTATTCTTCACAGTTACTCGATTCATCTTGTGCTTATGGAGTGCGGATGTCTTGAAATTCAAGAAGATATTCCTGGTCATAGTGCACATCTCACCGGCCTTAGCATCATTGACACTCTTTCCATATGCTGTGGAGGTAAGAGGCTTATGATTCTTTCCCTGCTCTTTTCATCGTGCCTCTCGTTATTAGTACCGTATATATTTCTATTCTAGTTTCTCTTTGCCTTAGATTGTTTAGAAATTTCACATTGGTATACTCAAAGTATATGACTGGCTTAATTTTTTTCCTGATAGCCTATTGCAGTTAGTTAATGCATTTATTTTGTAAGATCAAATTATTTAATAGTCTAGGTTTCCATTTAGTCGCATTACTCGACAGGAAGTTAGTAGCCTATTGGGAAGCTGCATTTTATAAAGAAGAGAGTAGTGCATGCAGAAAGCAAAAACGTTAAATAGCTAAGTCAATTTCTCTGCTCGCACACTATTTTTTGCCGTGCTAATGTATCATAAATGATTTTGCATAATCTCTATGTAATTTATTCGGTAGCTTTTGTTTGATTGTGCTTGCTCTTACATGAGTACTTTTTAGTATTATGTGGTTGAAGTGAAACACTTGATTTAGAAGTTGTAACTTACTATGGCTTTGGGCATATTAATAATGCAGGGAGCAATATGGGCAGGTAAATGTTTAATATTGAAATGATTAATGTGTAATATGTCCAAATGTGAAGTTTGTTGAGGCTACAGCCTTTCATATTTTTTGTTCAGGTTATTATTCCAGCTCCTTATTGGGTGAGTTATCCAGAAATGGCCAGGATAGCTGATACAATGCCTATGATTCTGCTGACCCACATCTCAGAAAACTTTCTTTTAGATCCAAAGCTTCTTGAATCCAAACTCACAGAGAAATCAAGATTTACCCCTGGAAACTACTTGAACAGATTGTTGCGATTGTTGCAAAGCATCCCAGACTTTTGGTAGGATCAAGAAACCTTACACTTTGTACCTGCTCGTAATTATGGCAACTTCGCTAACATTTGAAACCTTAATTACGCTTGGTTATTCTATTTCAGGTGTTGTCTGACAAAATATATGAACACATTATTTATGCACCCACAACTCACACAAGCTTTGCATCTTTGCCAGGCATGTTTGGGCGGTTGGACATGGCCTCGGTATTTGACCACTTAGGTTGTATGTTATGATGTTAGTGTTTTGTAGTTCTAAATATGGATTTGGGATTTGATTGCCCAGGATACATATGATCATGTTATTGTTTTTTTGGAAATTATATTAACTCTTTTTGTTGGATGGTAGATAGATGTTAGCCCTGTTTGTCTCAACTTCTGATTCTAAGAAGTTGGAGTTGATTTTGATTCTTTATAAGTTGTTAACTAGTGTTTGTAATCGATTCTGATTCTCCAAAATTTGTTAATGAGTTTTTGGCAGATAGCTTGATGAGGTAGATTATTATTTAATATATTTATTTGTTAACGAGTGTTTGGTAAAAAAATATTATTTAATATATTTATTTATATATACATGAATAGGTATAAATTATAAATGTAAATCTTATATTATATAGTTAATTGTGTTTAATTATATATTAAATTATTAATATAAAATTATTTATTATAATGTTTATGTATATATGTACACATTTTTTCTTGGTCGAATTTCTGGGATATACAGTTTTAGTTATTAGATCTTTAGTTAAATTTGTTCAAGTTTTTTGGGGTCCAAAGTGTAGAGGGAAGGTTTAGATATATATACATTTCACATTCGGTATAGTGATTAGAAGTCATGAATGGTCTGAGATTGTAAATTTGAATATGGAGTACTTGTTTTGATAATATAAAGGTTCCACTCTCTTTATTAAATTGAGAATATATTCTTGATTATCTTTCTCTGCATATGAAGATTGAATGGCTGCCCTGTTATAAGGGTTTTCAGTCTTCTTCTTCTCCTTTTCCGGAGGAATTATATTTCACAATCATAACCAGGTAATTACCTTTTTTAAAATTCTAGCACCTTTTATAGCATAACCAAGAGGTAAGTACTTGTACCTTAAATATCATTACAATGTGTTATTGATGGAGTGAAACATTACATCTAAAAGTTCGTATTGTTTACAACTCATACAAAGAACACCAATTTATAAACTAAAAACAAGATAAAGTATGATGAACAATTCATAACATAGGATAACATTCGAGTTTTGTTTCATACAAGTATTCCTAAAATACAATATTTTACATACATTTACCACACAATTGTATATGATAAGATTTAATAGGAGTAGCAACCCAAACTTTAATCACTTCGTTGAAAATAAAAAGTGTAAGTTTATCAAATGTCGTAACTTATTCTAAGATGATCTAATTTCAAAACAACCTCCTCTTTACATCTCTAGCCCTATTAAAATATCCATAATTCTTTTCTCGCCATATCACCCCCAAAAGATGATAGCAAATCATATTTTCCATGCCCCAACACTATCATCAATGCGCCCGTGTGCCTGTTTAAGTGTCCATGTGCCCATACCTTCGCTTTGGTCGGGTTTGTCGAGCGTAAATTATTTTCTGACAACAAAAAAATAATTTTTGCATTGGGGGCGCTAGGAAATTAGGTGTTGGTCAAATTGATTTGACCAACGACCCACCTCATCCTTATTCTAGATCTAGTTTTTTTGTAAATTATTATGCTTGGGCTTTATTTGTTTATAACTAATTCTTCATTTGAGGCTCTCCTAGCATTTTAGATCATATCTAGATGTGTTTGATCCTATTTTTGGAATGCCAAAAATTCAAAGTGGAAAAATTGAAGTGATTAGAGAGCTAAAAAATAAATAAATGGATTGAGATGGGTGATAGTGTGGCGGGGGGAAACGCGTCCCAAAAACGGATTGGATGCGTTTTGAACACGGATTGGTCGCGTTTTGAACTCATTTTGGACTCCAATCCACATCCAAAACGCGTCAAATCCGCATTCGAAACGCGTCCAATCCACGTCAAAAACGCGTACAATCCACGTTCAAAACGCATCCAATCTGCGTCCAAAACGCTTCCAAATTTCCAATCCACGTCCAAAACTCGTACAATTCGCGTTTAAAACGCGTAAAATCCGCGTCCAAAAAGCGTCTGATCCGCGTTCAGTCCGTGTTCAATATGTGTCCAATCCGCGTTCAATCAGCGTCCAATCCACATCCAAAACACGTCGAAAGCGCGTCCAAAATGCTTCCAATCCGCGTCCAAAATGTGTAAAATCTGCGTCCAAAACGCGTCTGAAACGTGTCTGAAACACGTCCAATACGCTTGAAACACGTCCAATACGCTTCTAATCCGCGTCCAATTATAACTAAGCCACTAAGCCAATATAAAGCATGAGTTGGCAAGAATAATTCTTCTCCTTCCATCTCAAATCTATTTCTTATCTTTCTTGATTATCGAATTTATGCACCCCAGAATTCTATAAAAACTTCTCTTCTTTGTTGGCTAAACTAGCAAATTGAAGCAAGAATGGAGCAAGATAGTTTAAATGCAGATGGAATTTGGATAATTTTAGATAGCGAGAAAAGAAAAAAGAAAGGGTTATAAGCTGAATCATAAGTGTCAATTTAAATTTTTATTAAACTGTTAAAAGCAAGGTAAGTTTTAAATCTTGATTTTTGAATCAAAAATTAAGCATTTTATATATAAAATTTAGAGTATTATAAGCTTTGTCTTAATTGGGTTGTATGTTAGATGGAGTTTTCAAAAAAATTAACTGCATTTTATATAAAATTTTAGAGTATTATAAGCTGTCTTTAATTGGGTTGTATGTTAGATGGAGTTTAGTTGTTGTGCGGAGAAATAAGGGAGGAGAATGTGGTTTAAAACATGTGCAAAGGTTTTTGAAGTTTGTCCATAAAGCTTGTGCCTATGACCTGTTTGATTGTATATTTCATAATACTATTAAGACCAAAATGAGCAATTGAGGTGCTGTAGTGAGTAAGGTATCCTTCATATATGTTATAGAGTATACATGGAATGTTTTGCATCAGCTAAGTGTGGTTGGAAGTCTGTTTTAAAGTAAAAGTCATATTGGTGCATAGATTAGAAACTGTTTCGGCAGAGCAGTTTCAGAGCTCTGTAAAATCCAGTTATAGCATATTAGAAATTGATCATTTTATCTATTTTATATTTTCTAGAAATAGCTTGTTATATCAGTTATAGCATATTAGAAATTGACTTTGATTGGATCTATGATTTGAGAATTATAAAATAACAAATCTAGCAACTTGGCATTGGAGATGGAGCGAAGAAGAAGACGATAGCGCTCGTCGCCGTAACGATCTCAATCAAGAAATGACTTTGCTTTTGATTTTTGTGCTTAGAGTGTCCATTTCAGCCGAGTTACAATTTTTAAAAATTCTATGCCATGTCTATATAACCTGTTAAAGGTTTGGTTGCAGTTAATGATGTGAGTTGTAAGATAGAAATTAGTAAAGGAGAGCTGTTGAGGCTCACCCGTAGATCTTTGAAGCCAGCACTTAAATTCGCCCCGCTTGATATTTATTTTTTGCTTCAATAGTAGTCATCTTGATAGTTAGTTCATGTAAGGTGGGAGAAAATTGATAAATGCATATAACTTGATATATTAATTATAATTAGTATATAATATTAGGAATAAATTTAAGAAATATAGTAATTAAAGTGAGTTGTTTAAATATGAGAAAAAAACACAAGTTTAAAAGGAATTTGTGAATTATAGTGGTTGTATTATATCTAGTAATGACCTTATGTATGTAAAATAGGTGCTTTTCAAGAACATAATGTTTCGGGTTCACGTATTCGCGTAGAATCAATAGCTTTGCACCAAGAAAGCAAGTATTTCAACTTTCCTCCATAATTAACATTTGGTTGAAAAACTTTATTCAATGACAAGCCTTATTTATTGCAAGAATACTAACTTTCTTCTTTGAGTAGAAATATTGGATCAACGTTCCTTTTGAAGCTTGAAATGAATAATTTGTATCTTGAATTGATAATTCCCTTATGAATTCATTATCTAAATATTATTGAAGTTTCTTTTGATTCGTGAATTTATATTGACAGTCTATGCTATTCGAGTTCGGCTAGACTATACTTGACGAGTGTTCTGAGATTCATCATGAAAGATTATAATAGACTCCTGGCTTCATGTAATCCATTTAATTGACACGAGTCGATCCATCCCCTATTCAATAAAATAAGTTCAAGAATTACTTGGGATGTTTTGTGCTTTTGAGGAGCAAGCTATTCAAGACGTTGGAAGGGCGCATTTGCGTAAAGTTATACGGGACATTTAAGGCAAGTTTTTTAGAACTTATTGTTATGTGTTACATGCAAATTTTCAGTTTTATATGAAATTCTTATGAATTTGTTTTAATATGCAATAATGTGATAATAATTGTTGATATCTAGTTGATATTTAAGTTAATTGTTCTACGTGAATTATATAATTTGAGAAATGCTAAACATGAGTATTATGAAGTATGTATAAAATGCAAAGCATGAAAAAAATATGAATTATGTGAAATGTGTTTACTGTTAAACTTGTTGAGCCGTTGTGCTCACTTTTGCAAATATTTTATTTGCAGATTAAAGATTGAATTATTTGGTTATCATGGCAATAAAGAAGTGAAGCACATATAGAATGCAGCACTCTTGAAAACTTGCATATTTGTTTTAGAAAAGAGAAAATAGATTATTCAGCTTTATTTACAGATGTCTAATACCTTTTGCGAGGTCTTTTTATGTGTTATTCCTTCTATATGATATTCCAAGTTTAAAAGTTGTATACATCATTATTTAAATATGAAGTTCCTGTTGATAATTGATGGTATGGGTTTAATATATGTTGTTTATACTATTCATGGCAGCAATCTGGAGTTGAATTTCACCGCCGTACATCAGATTCAGCTCTGATATTTACACCTCCTGTTACCCACCCAACAGTTGGACATGCTCATGCAGGTTATGGGATGCTAAGCAATTCTTCAACGAGGCTTGATGAAGCCATGTCATCCGAGATGGAAACATTAAGGTGAGGTTATGACTCATTTTACATACTATTTGATCCATATTCCGTTCATGCTATATAACACCTAATCCTTTTATTTGTTTTATTCTTTTCACATAAGTTTGTCAAGCATAAGCTCGATGCGCAAGGTTCTGGATGTTTTATCTTCCATGTTGCAGGCTGTGAATCCAAATGACTGTATGGTATGTGCAACAGAATTACCTCTTTCTTGGTTCATTCATATTTGCTATAGGCTGTAAAGGATGAAGTCATAGCTGATCTAGTTGACCGATGCCGTTCCAACCATAAGAAACTGATGCAGATGTTTACTACAACCGGGTAAGTTCTCATCCTTTTATTACACATTGCCAGAAATCTCCAACAATTTGGTGTTTGGTCCTCTTGAATTGTCCATCAAAAAAGTGGAACGGCAATAAAATTCCATTACTGTAGTATGGTGGACAAGTCACAACAAGTAATAATATCTGATTTACTTGTGTCAACCGAAAATAAAATTCAAAGGAACACACTTGAGTCAATTTGTCAACATCTTAGCCACTATTTTAAACCAAGTCTTGGATTTCAGTAGTTGTTGCTTGTATTGTAGTAGTATAATTTTCACTTTTAAAATGAAGCCAAAATGTTTTCCAGTTGGGACACGGGTGCTTGTAAACTTGGCAATATCCTACACATGTTCTAGCAGATATAACTTCGAAGAGGTTTTCCTTCAGTTGATAGAAATAGTTGTGATTGTCCGGTAAATTAAATATGTTCTGAATTTCTTATAAAGTAAAAGATAAAAAGTGAAATAGCAAGACCTATGAGTCATAAAATGTGTATTAGGGGTTTAAGGCTATCTATTTCACATTTACACCTCTTGGAAGGATACTTATTTGTTCTTTATACATTTAGATATTGGCACAGTGAAGCTTGGATGTCATTGACCTATGAGTCCAGTGAATTTTGTTGGGAGCCTGAGGTTTTCTTTGTAGTCTTTCAGCGTTGGTTTGAGGGTATGATCTAACATTAAAATTGACTGCTATGACTGCTCTGATCATTGTTCAACTCAAGGGTAGGATCTAACATTAAAATTGACTTGTGCTCCTGTAGTCCACTTCATGAGGGTATGATCTTACATTAAAATTGATATTCCATCACTTCATGAAGGATAAATTGGAATTTAACCTCTTATAACACAATTTGACTAGAAATATGTCATTATCTCATTTACTTAAAGAGTATGATATATGTGACAACTTTGCGTGATTTTTTCTTTGATAGAATCAATTCAGGATTTTCATTTATTTGAATTATACTTTTACCGTGCTTGGCACCCCCACCCCACCCCACCCCACTCCACCCCCAATAATTTCATTAATTTTAATTAACATAATAATTATTAATGTAAATTTTTTTTGAAAGTGCCTATAATAACAAAATTAATGTTTTTAATACTTAAATTAGTTACATCAATTAAAATTTTTAGTTTCAAACTTGGGTCTAAAAAATTAAAATAAGACTCTTTTAGTATAACAGAAATTAAGATTTTAGTGAAACTATAATTTGAAAAACAGGTGGACTTGGATTCGACTCATAACCATTTAAATTCAAACCACATAACCCATATTAAATATAGGTAATATGGTTTTGGTTCCAAAACCAACACAAACCTATTTTATGTAACTCAAAACCAACCTAAACCTATTTTTTGCCAGGTCTAATTCTTACACAGAAGCTTATAAAAGCACCCACAAAAAATGAATCCGATCATATATGTGTACTATGTAGTTTTCGATCCTCTATGCTACCCCATTCTAATTTTGAGTTAACCATGTGTTTTTTTAACATTCTTGCAGTTATTAGCCGTCCGATATGAACTTGAAGAGGCGAAGCAAGCAGTGGTTGGATCTAAGAATAAACTTAAATTCAAAGAAGAAACAATAGATGCTACTATGGTAGCAAGAGACATAGTTGAAAAATTCTTGACGTTGGCTGATCTAGGGGCTTCTAGACTTAGAGATATGGTGGAGGAGCAATCTCGTCAAGTTGAAGAGCTTGATACTTAGGAAAGCCTCGAGCTCTTGTTAAAACAGACCCAGATATGTATGTTGGCCATGACAATGAGTGGGACCATCATCCTCATACACGAGAAGAAAGTTCCAATGAGATGAAACTTTCTGAACCCCTAGTTTAAGTATACTCTTTCTTCGTCTTTATAAAATTTCCCTCCCTTTGTGTGTCTGTCTATATGTAGTCTTCCAAAAGGGAAACATTTACAAAAGGTAATAATTTGTGTTTTTATTTTTAATGGGATATAAGTTTAGCGATAATTTATTACTTAAATTGTTATTAACACACACTTTAAAGCAAAGTTAACATCTGTTGTGTTTATTGGCTTCCTTGATGACAGACTTTTCATTTATCAGAGGTCATATAATTTTGACAACATTGTCTCATTTGAATTGGAATGGTACATGGAACATGTAATATTATTGTATGAGTTGAACAATTAGTTGCAACAAGAAGGATAATCTACCATATTGCATTCCACAAGAAGATTATACTCTCTTCTCATTTGCCAAAATTTTGTTTTCTAACAATATTCTAATTTTATTTGTTTATGGTTGTATATAAATTTGCATTTCCTCAGTTAAACTAAAAATCAAAAAACTGTAAATATATATATACTTAAAATTTGTATATTTTTTAATAGAACACATTTTATGGATACAATTATAAAAAAATGTGGGACGCCCCCAAAATAGGTATACAACACCCATTCTGAGTCGCCAAAATACATGGTATAGAAAACAAACTACAACTTTGACAATATAGATGTCGTGTAGAATCTGACAATACAATCTGCGAAGTTTGAATACAAATATTGTCTTACAGACAATATACACACCCAAATAAGTCCTCATTAATTATTCATACACTATTTTACGGAAATAGTGAGGGGCAACTAAAACATCTTCCTAGAACCATCACTCCATACCCAGACTCGATCATGCTATGTTCTCACCTCACGAGAAGAAAAATGGAACAAAAGGAAAATGGTGAAGCTCAACTAGCCGAAGAAGAATATTATGACTAAGATAATATACAACAAATTATCGTTAGTCTTCAACGAGGAAAAATCTAATAGAATACAATAGACAACAAGTTTTAGATCAACAAATGCGGTGGAAATAACAATCCATTAGAAGAGTCACGTAGAGAAAGAATTCTCTTGTCTTCAAGGTTTAAAAGTCCATCATCAATAGTTTATCCTGTAATAACAATCAAAATACATCTTTAATCATCTTTGCACTACTGTGCCAAAGATATTCATTTATATCACCGATTGGCCATGTTCATCTCAACACTGCTCATCTTTTTGACTTCTCAGCCAAAGATATTCATCGATTAATCGTTCATCTTTGCACTACGGGCCAAAGATATTCATTTATATCACCATTTAGGGTGAGGATGATGAAAAACATTTTTAAAAAGCGAATCCGGTGAAACAAAATGTGAGGATTAAGGATTAAGGATTCGTACTTTTGTTTTACTTTCGTGTCCAAAAAATACTTGAAAATAATCATATTGGTGTAAAATTCAAGAATGATCAAAACATGGATACAATCAAAGCTAGTATCCGAATAGATATTTTGGACAAAAAGAAAATTTTTTATTTTTAAATTGAATATGAAGTATTCGTGAATAAGTGTCAGGTATCGTGAATAAGGCAGTATCGTGAATAAGAATCCCGACACAACAAGTTCCAAATTTGATAAAAAAAAGTTCACCAATACTTCGGCATAATGATATTGAAGAAAAAAAATATCATTTAAGAAGAAAATAATACCTCTTACCTCAAAATAACCGTACTTCTGACTGTATTTCGGATATAAAGCCGACAGAAACTTGTACTGAATAGAAACTCTCAAAGTATCAAAATACTCACTAAAATACGCTCGACAATATAGAGAGAAAGAAAACTTGTTTCTGGTGTGATTTTCAATTCTAACCTAGGCGTCTATTTATAGGAAAATCTTTAGAGCCAAAGGAGACTAAATAATAAAATATTATTATTCTTATTCTTACTTCTACGCAACAAGCTAGCCACCAATTTTCGAAATTTTTCAGCGACCCATGTGCATTCAACACCTACCAAAAAGTGGGTCCCACTCATTAATTTAATAAAATTATTTTATCTTGAAACTTCAATAATTAAGTAGAAAATATCTAGGTTATCGGAAAAATTCAAAACTCGCATAATTTTCATGGGAAATTCCATTCTCTACAACTTCGAGAAGAAATGTTTTCCAAATTCCAAATGAAATTGACCGAAATCCATAAGCTGGACGATTTTACGGTCTATAATCAATTTTAAATTCAAGAATTGTGTCCATGACACCCAAAACATGTGTTAAACATTTAATGCCATAAAAATACTCTTCCTCCTCATATACTCATATATCCCACATTCATTATAAAAATATCATCGTTAATATATTATTAAAATAATATATTTAAATGAATTATTTTATCGTAAAAAGATAAAATATTAATTTTCAACAATTGTCACATAAAATTTTCTCCATCTATATCCACATAAAATGAATATTCTCTTTATCATAATAATCAATAATTAATTATTCAAAATAATATTACTGAGAATCACAAAGATCTTGACAACGGTAGTTCCCAAAGAAAAGGGCTTTTCAATAAGGATTTCTCCTACTATGTGGCCTTGCAATTAAAGCGATTCAAACCTCTCCTTAGACAGAACTTTCTAGACATTGCCAATAATGTTATCCGATAATATTATTCAAATAATATGAATTATTGAGTTGATAATGGAAAATCTTGTGTAATGACAATTATTCAAACAACAAAGAATACAAAATATCAACGCAAAGAATTATTGAATCAATAAAATATAATATTGAATAAAGAACTCATCGTAACAATTATTGATGAGTGCCTTCTTTACGTAAGGATCAATAATTCAAAATATCATGCAATACCGCGTGTCTTCTGCATGAACCACGCCAGACATCGTATTTTAACCACCGAGTAACCCAACGAGTGTTAACTCGGTAACAATTTACGTCGTTATTTATAAAACTCAATCTTTGTCGTTTTCCTTCATCCAACCGCTTTTCCGTTATGGGGCCCACTAACGATCGCATACTTGGTTACGCGGAGATTCGACAAAAGAATATTCCACGCACCAAACGAATATTCCCCGACAATAATGAATATTTTATAACCACTTGCTTTATTTTGTAAACTTTGCACATTTCACCCATAACCAAAGAATTATATCAAATTAACCCTTATTAATTTAGAATAATGAATAAAGGAAAATTCAATTTTATTTATAATAAGTTGGGGTCTTACAACCTCCCTCCTTATGAAATTTCGTGCCTCGAAATTGGCGTCGATACTGGTATATCGAAAAGGTGAGGTACCTCGCTTTCATCTCCGATTCCAACTCCCATGTTATTTCCTCGATTGCATGGTTTCTCCACAAAATCTTAACTTGTGGTATAACCTTCGATGCGTAAGACATGCTCTTTTCTATCCAAAATCTCAACAGTATCTCCTCGTAGGTTAAATCTTCACTATCTCTAAATGCGGGTTCTAATGCAATAATGTGGTTTGGGTCTTTCACATATTTACTGAAGCATAGATATGTGGAATACATTGTGAACACGAGACATACTTGGAGGTAACGCGAGTCTATAGGCTACGTTCCTATTCGGTCAAGAATCTCAAATGGACCAACAAACCTTGGATTGAGCTTTCCTCTTTTCCCAAATCTTGTAACTCCTTTCCATGGAGCAATACGTAATAATACATGATCTCCAATATTAAACTCCACGTCCTTTCTATGAAGATCGGATAACTCTTTTGTCGATCTTGTGAAGTTTGAATACGTTGTCGAATCATTTGGATCTTTTACGTAGTCATGCGTCTTTAATTCTCGGGTCCCAACAATGTTGCTTTCTCCCACTCGTCCCCAAAGATTTGGAGAAGCGACATTTTCGCCCATACAATGCCTTAAATGGAGCCATGCCTATACTTGCTTGATAATTTGTTGTTGTAGGAGAATTCCACCGTGGTAGGTACTTATCCCAACTTCCTTTGAAATCTAGAACACGAGTCTTAATAGATCTTCAAGGGTTTGAATAGTCCTCTCACGATTGTCTCGTCCTGCTTTGAGGATGGTATCTCTTCGAATCAATAGAATACGTGCCCATAGCTTTCTCGCAAGCTAACCCAAAATCTTGAAGTGAATCTCGGGTCACGATCCAAAACTATGGATCTTGGCATGCCATGCAATCGTACAATCTCATTAACGCACATACGAGCAAGCGTTCGAGGGATAAGTCTGCGATCGGTGAAATGGGGGAACTTGGTTAATCTATCAACAATAACCCAAATTGCATCTACGCCTTGAGAAACTTTGGGAAGACACAGTAACAAAATCCATAGTAATGTGTTCCCATTTCCATTAGGAATCTCAAGTGGTTGCAATGGACCTTTTGGCACTTGATGCTCCGCCTTTACACGCCGATGAGTTAAACATCTTGAGATAAACTCCGCAATCTCTCTCTTCATATTGTTCCACCAAAATGTATGTCGAATATCATGATACATTTTGGTACTCCGAGATGGATTGCAAGCGGGGTGTTGTGTGCCTCCATCATGATTTTATGCTTCAAATCGAGTCGTTCGGAATGCAAAGTCTAGAATTGACTCAAGTATTCCTTCCTCATCAATTCTGCTTGCGAACAACACCTTCTTGCACTTTCTTCTTCATTTGTATCAAACGCCCTCAGGTCCGTAGTTTGTAACGAGCATTTTTAACTTTATCGATTAAAGTCTGGTTCTACTCAGTATATTCGCCATCATCATATGGGACCTGGAGTCTTTAATTCTATCTTCATCCTTTGTAAGTCGTATAAATGGGCCTTTGCGTTGACAATATTGTACTCGTGCATCGCGTATGATCTTTACTCAATTAATCGCATACTTACTACGTTCGCTTTTCCAGGATGATATTGAATAGTGTGATCGTAATCTTTCAATAGCTCAAGCCAACGTCGTTGCCGCATATTGAGTTCTTTTTGGGTGAAGAAATATTTGAGGCTTTTATGGTCCAGTATAAATCTCCACTTTCTCTCCATACAAGTAGTGTCTCCATATCTTCAACGCTGAATACATTGAGCCGCCAACTCTAGATCATGAGTAAGATAATTCCTCTCATATTCTTTGAGTTGTCGTGAGGCATAGGCTATGACTTTTCCATGTTGCATGAGAACACATCCTAACCCCTTGCCAGAAGCATCGTCAGAGATAAAAAATCCATCCGAACCGGATGGTATTCACGTAACAAGTCTTAGAAATGAGAGTCTCCTCTTGAGCTCTTGGAAGCTCTTCTCACATTCCTCGCTCCATAAGAATTTTGCATCCTTCCGAGTCGGTGAGTTAGCAGATGGCGATTCGAGAAAATCCTTCCACAAATCTCCGATAATAACCGGTACTAAGCCCGGAATCGCTGCGTACTTGATCCACCGACTTGGTTGCTCCCAACTTTGTATTGCTTCAATCTTCGCGGGTCCACAGATACTCCTTGTTTTGACACCACGTGCCCAAGGAATGCTACTTCTCAAGCGAACTCGCATTTCTTCAAACTTGGCATAAAGCTTGTGTTCACGAAGTCTTTGTAGTACCGGCTTCAAATGGTGCTCATGATCTTCACGGCTTTTGGAATAGATAAGGATGTCATCAATAAAGACAACAACGAACCCATCCAAATATTCCTTGAATACACGGTTCATCATATCCATGAAAGCGGCGGCGGAGCATTAAGTCAATCCAAAAGACATGACCAAGAATTCATAATGCCCGTGATCGAGTCACGAATGCCGTCTTTGGAATATCCTCGGTTTTAATCTTGGTGATGATATCGAGAAGCGAAGATCGATCTTTGAAAAGAATTGCGCTCCTTGTAGCTCGGTCGAGCAGGTCATCAATGCGAGGTAGAGGATACCTATTCTTGATGGTGACATGGTTCAATTCTCGATGGTAATACAAAGTCGCATATCTCACTGTCTTTCTTCTTTCTGAATAAAATAGGAGCACCCCAAGGAGACGTCTTTAGACGAATGAAACCAGATGTCTAATAACTCATGTAGTTGGACTTTTAACTCACGAAGTTCAATAGGAGCCATTCGATATGGGGTTTTAGAAATGGGCTTGTGCGGTTCTCAAGGTCAATAAAGAATTCAACATCACGCCTACGGGGGTAGGCAAGAAGCTCTTCAGGGAAATACATCGAGAATTCTCTAACCACGAAATATTATTCAAATCGACTTGTCTTTATTCAAATCCATAACATGGGCTAAGAAAAGCGACATCCGTTTTCAATAAGCGAATAGCTCCGTGGCTCGATATGACAATGAATCGATTTTTAGTGGTTTAGTGGTTTGAATTAGTATGACAGTTGGTTAGAATATGAAAACTAACAACCTTACGAAAACAATCAATTTTGGCATGATGAGTGGTTAACCAATCAATTCCTAAAATCACATCAAAAACAAGTATCTTTAAAGAGATAAGATCAACGGGTAATGTGATAGTGCCAACTTGGATCATGCAAGATTTATAAGCTGTAGATGTAACGAAGGTTTCACCCAACGGAGTTTCAACAGATAAATCAAAATCTAATTTCTCGAGTCAAGTTTAAACGTTGAGCACAAAGGAGGAGAGATAAAAGAATGGGTAGAACAGGGTATCTAGACTTCGCAAGAATTCAAGATTAGCTTACCGTGATCACCTCGTTTGGGTTCCTCACGTTTTGTCGATCCACGACAAACGCTTCTTCCGAGGAACCGGCCCGATTTCGACTTATCCGGATGACCACCCTTGGAATCACCACTCCTGCTTGAACTTGGTTTCGCGATAAAGACAATCTCGAGCGATGTGGCCTTCCTTTCCACGGTTGTAACATACCTTGGATTGTTGTGGGACGGTTTGGGGTGATATGTCCCTCCTTCCCGCATTTGTAACATCTAACTCTGGCGGCGATTCTCCTCCCCTAGCATTTGTTGTTGGTCTTTGGTCTTTAGTTGATATCTTCCCCGTCATTGTTGAATCTTCTCTTTTTCAAATTTCCACTTGAGTCACCTCTCCTATTATCATGTCCACGATTACCACCGAGTGGTTACCGATTTGTCCGTATTCTTTCCTCCTCATTTGGTTATCATTGTTACGATAACTACCTACGATTAATGGTCCCCTCGGTTGAGTATACTCACTATCTCATTTCTAATAATCGAGCCTCGCTGACAACATCTCGAATCTGAGAGAAAATTTATGAGAGATAAGGTATTGTGAATATCCGGTTTTAGACCTCTCGTAAACATCTGGCGTCATTAAGTTCCTCATTCTCCACCAAATGAGGTCTGAAACTCGATAATTCTGCGAACCTTGCCTCGTCTTGAGAGACACCGTCGTGTTGTTTCGCTCGAGTCTAATAAACTCTACCTCCTTTATATAATGAATACTTTTCGGAAAGTACTTGTCATTGAACGATTCTGAAATCTTTCCCAAGACATGTTAAGTGCATCTGGTCAGTACGCTTCATGATTCCCACAAGAATCTAGCTTCACCACAAAACATAAAAGGTGGCGAATGGAACCTTCATTCTCCGCGCACCCCAAGACATCAAATATCTTGGTAATTTGCTTGACCCACGTTTACGCCTTGATCGGATTCGACTTTCCATGGAAATCTGGTGGTCCCAACTCTTTGAATTGTTTGGCCGTGACAACCTGCACGTTCTTATCATTTCCTCCAGTATTTTGTACACGAGTCTCCCTCGTGCGATTTTGCATGAATCGCAAAAAAGCTTCTAAACATCCCGTCGTTCATCATTTGCTCGATTGGCGTTGTTCACGGGGAGAACATTGTCACTGTTGCACGCTCTTCTCCGTTGGTGAATGCAAAGGCGTCTCCGCGGCCTCATAAACTCCATTGTTAACGCTCATTAGCGTGCCCATTCTTAAATCTCGCTATAAAACAAGGGTTAATTAAACAAATTAACATATCACATAATATTCTATATTATGACCAGACCAACAAATAAGCTTAGGTAGGACACCACTAGCGAAGGATTTACTCGCCTCCCCTCCTAGTTACTATTCCCCGATCTCCACTAGAGATCATATCCCTAAGCTCGATACCAAGCTGTGACGCCCCAAAATAGGTATAAAACACCCATTCCGAGTCGCCAAAATACATGGTATAGAAAGCAAACTACAACTTTGACAATACGGATGTCGTGTAGAATACGACAATACAATCAAGGAAGTTTGAATACAAATATTGTCTTCAGGACAATATACACACCCAAATAAGTCCTCATTAATTATTCATACACTATTTTACTGAAATAGTGAGGACAACTAAAACATCTTCCTAGAACCATCACCCATACCCCGACTCGATCCTGCGCCATGTTCTCACCTCCCGAGAAGAAAAATGGAACAAAAAGGAAAAGGGTGAGCTCAACTAGCCCCCGATAAAGAATATTATGACTAAGATAATATACAACAAATTATCGTTAGTCTTCAACAGGAAAAATCTAATGTAATACAATAGACAACAAGTTTTAGATCAACAAATGCGGTGGAACAACAATCCATTAGAAAAGTCACGTAGAGAAAGAATTCTACATGCTTCTAAGGTTTAAAAGTCCATCATCAATAGTTTATCCTGTAATAACAATCAAAATACATCTTTAATCATCTTTGTACTACAAAAGCCAAAGATATTCATTTCAGATCACCAATTAGCATGTTCATCTCAACACTGCTCATCTTTTAGACTACGTGCCAAAGATATTCATCATTAATCGTTCATCTTTGCACTACTAAAGGCCAAAGATATTCATTTATATCACCATTTAGGATCGAGGATGATGAAAAACATTTTTAAAAAGCGAATCCGGTGAAACAAAATGACAAGGATTAAGGATTAAGGATTCGTACTTTGTTTTACTTTCGTGTCCAAAAATACTTGAAAATAATCATATTGGTGTAAAATTCAAGAATGATCAAAACATGGATACAATCAAAGCTAGTATCCGAATAGATATTTGGAAAAAAAGAAAATTTTTTTATTTTTCTATTGAATAGTCTTGTGATTCGTGAATAAAGGTCGATATCGTGAATAGTCAGATCACGTGAATAAGAACTCCCGACACAACAAGTTCCAAATTTGATAAAAAAGTTCACCAATACTTCGGCATAATGATATTGAAGAAAAAAAATATCATTTAAGAAGAAAATAATACCCCTTACCTCAAAATAACCGTACTCGATCGTATTTTGACATAGAAATTTACGTAAACTTAAATTGAATAGAAACTCTCAAAGTATCAAAATACTCACTAAAATACGCTCGATAATATAGAGAGAAAGAAATCTTGTTTCTGGTGTGATTTTCAATTCTAACTAAAAGCGCCTATTTATAGGAAAATGCTAGAACGCTAAAAAAGAGACTAAATAATAAAATATTATTATTCTTATTCTTACTTCTACGCAATAAGCTAACCACCAATTTCTAAAAATTTTCAGCAGCCCATGTGCATTCAACACCTACCAAAAAGTGGGTCCCACTCATTAATTTAATAAAAATTATTTTATCTTAGAAACTTCAATAATTCGTAGAAAATATCTAGGTTATCGGAAAAATTCAAAACTCATGAATTTTCATGGGAAATTCCATTCTCTACAACTTTGCGTAAGAAATGTTTTCCAAATTCCAAATGTAAATTGACCAAATCCATAAACGGGACGATTTTACGCCTATAATCAATTTTCGGTTAAGAATTGTGTCCACCGACACCCAAAACATGTGTTAAACATTTAATGCCATAAAATACTCTTCCTCCTCATATACTCATATATCCCACATTCATTATAAAAATATCATCGTTAATATATTATTAAAATAATATATTTAAATGAATTATTTTATCGAGAAAAAGATAAAATATTAATTTTCAACAATTGTCACATAAAAATTTTCTCCATCTATATCCACATAAAATGAATATTCTCTTTATCATAATAATCAATAATTAATTATTCAAAATAATATTACGAGAATCACAAGATCGACAACCGTGCCGCTTTCAAAGAAAGAGGGCTTTTCAATAAGGATTTCTCTTCTTCTTGGCGCCGCAATTAAGCGACCAAACCTCTCCTTAGATGTAACTTTCTAGACATTGCCAATAATGTTATCCGATAATATTATTCAAATAATATGAATTATTGAGTTGATAATGGAAAATATCGTGTAATGACAATTATCAAACAACAAAGAATACAAAATATCAACGCAGCAATTATTGAATCAATAAAATATAATATCTGAGCAAGAATTACTTTGTAACAATTATTGAGTAAAGGCCTTCTTACGTAAGGATCAATAATTCAATAATACTTTGCAATACCGTGTGCCATTCTTGCAACCACGCCAGACATCAGTATTTAACCACCGGAGTAACCCAACAAGTGTTAGCGGTAACAATTTACGTCGTTATTTATAAAACTCAATCTTTGTCGCTTTTCCTTCATCCAACCGTTTTTCCGTTATGGGGCCCACTAATGATCATACCGTCGTACGGAGATTCCTCTAAACAAAAAGAATATTCCACGACCAAACGAATATTCCCCGACAATAATGAATATTTTATAACCACTTGCTTATTTTATAAACTTTGCACATTTCACCCATAACCAAAGAATTATATCAAATTAACCCTTATTAATTTAGAATAATGAATAAAGGAAAATTCAATTTTATTTATAATAAGTTGGGGTCTTACAAAATGTTACCTATTTTACGTACAAAATATATTTGCATAACTATTTTGAACATATCCTATAAATATAACGTCTAAGTTTTAGGTCATACTTTCTTTCTTTTTGGTTCGAGCATGGCTTCCTTTGATAAACACCCGTACACTTTTAAGAAATTTAGCTTAGGAGATCTCTTTTTCCACAAATCAAAAAGGGTTATTTTTTCATTATCTTTCACGGTTACTCGATTCCCCGGACTTTAGTAACATTGCGGTGACCGTATCCATCAAAATTCTAATTTTTTCTCTTCTCTCCACCATTTGATTGGGGTGAATACGGAGGTGCCATTTGATGTATTATTCCATTATCCTCACAATATTGATGGGTTAAATGCAAAGTCGACCACTGAACTTTTCTGATATTTGGGTATTGAGCCCCTTTCTTCCGGTCAACGCAAACTGAACCCCTTTCTATTAAAAAATTTGGACTTTGAACCCCAGGCGCCATATGTGCGTTGACCTGCTGACGTGGCACACGTGACGCCTACATGACAGATCTGACGTGGTATTTTATATTTTAATTTTACATGTGAGCGTTGCTGACGTGACATCTTTTAAATTTTTTCCAAAAACTTGCCTTTGCCCAGGAATGAACTCACAACCTCACCTTTGAAACTTTAGTCATATAACCGGTGGAGCAACACATATCTATTATTAATATCTTGCAAGAATTAATATTAATATCAAAACATGAGATTTCTCCCATATATTCTTTTTTTCTCCTTCACTACATACCATTAATAATAACTGTTAATATTTATATTTGTAGTACTAATAATAATAATAACAATAATAATAATAATAATAATAATAGTAATAATAATAATAATAATAATAATAATAATAATAATAATAATAATAATAATAATAATAATAATAATAACAACAACAATAACAATAATAATAATAATATTAATATATTGAAATGGGGTTCTTGTGGGATATTTGTGTAATAAGTTGTTATTAATTTGAACATTGCAAGCTGTGGAACTTAAGACGAGAGAAACTTTTTGTGGAATACTATCTTTATAACTCAAGTGTTCATCTGTGTGATTAAAAGATCCTTTAATGTGTATCTATAGGGATTTTTGTTGCCTTTTAGGCCCTGCCCTTCATTAGGAAAATATGTATAAGACAACAACAGAAGGTATAAAAGTAGATAAACCCAGACTTCAGATTTCCAGACTCGATTTCGGATGAATTCTAAGAATGCGGTCCGATTCCGGTTGATCGCAGATTTCAGAAATAACACGAACACCTCTAACTCTAAGTAAAGATCTGTTGGCTCATCATCCATATCTTGAGATGTACGCTCCATAATGAATCCAACACCTCTTGGGTGCGAGAAACCTATTTCTCATACCTTATACCTTTGAATTGTGGTATGATCGACATTCTGCTTAGGAGGCTGGGATTAAATCGAAGACTCCAATCGTACTTCGCTCATCTATGCAACCCAATGATCAACGATGAATGAGGTAGTCCACCCGTCGAACTTCCCCATAGATATTTAGCAATGGACCCATTAACAATCAATCCCACGTCAACCTTCTTGTTGGTCACTATGGTGTATAAGAAGATCATCCTCTCTTTGGTAACATCATTTTGATGCCTTGTTGGCATTAAATTAGCACAGATGAAACTGTACCATGCTTTCCCATAACGACTTAATGCAGTGTGCGGGAAACTCACTCTTTTGTTAGTATTTTGCTTCAAAGTCCGTGTGGTTCTCGGTTTGCATAGTCGGCGAATCACCATATCCAACTCATATCAATCATAGCCATAATACAAATAGTCATCAAACATGATGTCTTGTAGATTTAAATAAGAATTGATCACCGTGCGAGCATACGATGTGAATTTACCACGAACTTGCACCACACAATTCACCGTCTCTTTTGCGTTTGCATAAAATTCCTTAACCAAGGACAATTGAGTCCGGTTGCTCCGTTACATCAAACCAATTTTGTTCCATAATCATTACGCCCTTCTCCTCGTCTCGAGTCTCATCCAACCTAAGATCCCTTTCTAGAACAAATGTCTTCCCCGTCAATATGTTATGGAAGCGTTCAGATGCCTCCTCACTAATAAATCTCATATGCTCATAAGCTTGGGAGGATCGTGAACTATCTCCCCTTTGATGCTTTGAAGCCATTGTAGTCAACCCAACAAATTTAACAATCAACACTCCAAGCAAAAACCACCACAAAATGAAATCGATTTACTTAGGCAATACCACAAACACGTAGTGTGCAAACCAATTATTTATTAACCTCCTAAATGTACAGTTGTACATTTGTTAGTGTATAATTTTGTTTATGTTGTCTTACATTGTAGTGATAAGTTGGGCCTGAGCCTTGAACTGGGTTCCTTTGCTGCTGGAGTGATGATATCAACAACAAATCTTGCTCAACATACACTTGAACCGGTAAGCTTTCTAGATGTTTCTCTATAATCAGATGCACGTTCTCATACATGCAGATATAATTAGGTCTTTACTATTTATTTACATGGTACTCTTTTTAATCTCCTGATCCACTGTGTTTGGGCGAGTTTGCTGGCTCTCACTTTTAGGTCTTTCCTGTGCATATCTGACCATTGGTTTTCTTTTCTTCCCATTAAACTTCTCCTTCCTTCTATATTTACTTTCCTTAAATATAATTTGGATCATCCAGATAAAAGAAAAAGAAGTGCAACTATTTCCCTATAAATACACATGTCAGATAAAATCAGAGTGTAGGAGCAACTAAAGGGACATGTATACCACCTATCAATCCTAATCGTATATAGAAACTCTATATCCAGGGCAACCATAAAGTAACTATATCATGCCTTGAAGGCAAACTCATCATGACATCTGCAAAAGAAACTAATTAAAGAACCTAAGAAAGCCTCATTGTGATTTGTGACAAAAGAAAACTTAAGATTAAGAACAAAGTCAAAATGTGGGTCATCGACCTTCTCTGTAGTTTTTCCCCTAATCTTTGGTTGCAAAGTTTCACAAGTCTGTATAATCATTTTTGGAGATTATTCTCTTGTAGGTTGTGCCTATATTCAACTTCTTTGCTTAAAATTTAGGGATCACTATGTTTTAGGTTGATCCCATACGCAACTTCTCTGCTGCTCTTTTCCTCGCCAGCATTGGGATGCTTATTCATGTTCATTTTCTTTGGAATCACATTGATATATTACTAGCAGCCGTTATTCTGGTGATCATTATAAAAACTGTTGTTGTAACTATAGTAGTCATGGGATTTGGTTACAATAACTAGGCTTCTCTTCTTGTAAGATTTTACCGTAACTCTTGCATTGTCTTATGTCATTGGATTTTTGATTACTTTCACCAAGTTGCTCAGACAAAGGAGCTTGATTATTCTATTTATAGGTGGGAATGTCTCTGACACATATTTCAGAATTTGCTTTTGTTCTTTTAAGTCGTGCTTCTAATCTTGGTTTACTTAACAAGCAGGTTAAAACTTATAGAGGACTTTTAAAAAAAAAATAAATTAAATTTTTTAAAAACAGAAACTAAAGAAGAGGCTGTGTGAGCTACCGGGTCAGATATCTTTAAGGTGTTTTGCCTCGTGCAATATTTTAATTTCTGGCTAGACCATCCATGTTTGAAATAGCTACTAACTTGATTGCTAGACCATCCATGTTGTGTGCTTTTGTTTGTGTTTCTTTATCGATTTTTTGTAGAGATAGGTACTCTTACTTTTTCTTCCCACTTTGTCCTACATTAAGTAGGCGCTAAGGCACATGGGTATTGATGGTGCGGGCGCATAGGCGCTTGTGAATTGGGGAACACAAGAACTGTGGCGCATGGAAGAAGGCGTTGGGTGTGCGGTTGGATTGGGTACACTAGCGCGGAGGAGAAATAGTACTGGTGCTTCGGGTGACGGGGAAAGGACGATTAGGTTATGGGGCTAAATGTCTGCGTGGAAATGCGTAGTATGGCACCCAATCCCTATCCCAGTTGTTAAGCGTTTGAGGACATGCGTGCGCAGGCGCATACAAAAGTATTATAAGCAGAACTGGTGCAATTAATAGGATGCGGAGTATTTACGCGTGGGTATGGGAGTAAAAGGGTACTGGGCGCAAGTGTGGGTAGAGATGTTGAGTGTCATGCATGTTTGAGGGTGAATATGGGCGTGATTTCAAAGGCATATGAGTATATGGGTGCTAGTGGTCCTGGCGACGAGGATCATATGCACTAGTAGGTCGAGCGATGACACTGGGCGGCTGGGCGCTATTGTCTGTGTGCCCCAAGACTATCGTCATTGTGCCTATGTGTCTGTTTAAGTGTCCACGCACCCGTGTCTGTTTAAGTGTCCACGCGCCCATGTCTGTTTAAATTTTGATTGTGGCTGACAAGCGTCAAGTATTTATGCCTATCTCTTAGAGTCGTGTCAAGCATGTATGAGCTAGGGGTTGTTCAATCGATGAGTTTAGACTGTTATTGATCCGTCCTTCTTAGCAAGCACCAACCAACTGTGTTAACTATTTATTTTTTCGAATTTAGTTTGCATGTTTATTGCTGTGAGAGTTTGTTCACTTTTATAAACTTTCAGTTTTACAAGGTAATAAAAGACTTAGACGTTTATACAGTTTTGGATCTTGGTTTCTGGCATGTTGACATATAAAAAAAATGAATGAAATAAGAATAAAAATAGAAAAGAAGAGTTAATATCGAAAGTTTTGCGGTGGGTCGAGATGGAGCGTAAAACTCACTCGCCCATAAACGCAGGACCGATATCAAGATGGGCATAAAATTCACTTGCTAAATAATCTTCGTTTTTGTTGTAAAATCTCAGTTGGCTTATGTTGATTACGTGGCCTTTATCGCTCGAAAGTTATTAGATTCATAGGGTGTGTTACACCTAGTGCCCTAAAGTCCCTCGGCTTGGGGAGTCATTTGATCAAAAGCTCATTCATGGGTAGTTCTGAATAGCCTAATGTAATTAAATTTGTCTGAGTCGATTTTATTGTCGTCGTGCTAGAGTCTTTTGATCTTTTCCCCACTTCGTTTTATTCTTAATGCTTGTTGATTGTTTAAGTCATGAGTGTATATTATTATTAACAATCGATCGTGCGTAACTTATTTGAGCTATGATTAGTTAGAGACGGTTGGTCTTCACACACACACATAGAATGGATCGAATACAGTCTTATGCTTGAAATTGAATGAACCCTTATTCATATCTGTGTTTGCCCTATTCTCTGGGAGTGGCTACTGTTTTATCTTTCTTTCGCGTGTGTTTTATTTATTATTAGTGTTGTGTTCATTAGTTTGCTCGAGGACAAGCAAATACTTAAGTTTGGGGGTATTTGATGAGTGGAATGTATACCCGCGAATCGGATACTTTATGACTTAAATAGTTGTATGTTCTCGTATATTTTATATGGTTTTATATGATTATAATGTTATTGTGCTTAATCGACACATTACAGGGCTTATCAGGTGTTTTATAGCTTTTAGGGACAAAATGGCCAATTTACATTGTCATGGCCATGCATAAAGCCAAGGCTTATGCTCGCGCACAGTACTTACCACCTCCCCAATCCCCTCGCCGATGTCACCATGGCGCCAAGCAGTCTACATCGACCCTTCTTGGACTCGCACTGCAATGCGAGCTCCGTGTCTTTCATACTAATGTGGCGCCGCAGCGCCAACCATAGAGTTATTGCTCGCACCGCAACGCGAGCTCCGGTGCCCAGGCAGAGACAAATGATTTTTGACCTAGCTTGAAGGCAAGAGGCGTATATAACAGAAGGAAGCCTCTGCATTTCAATCTCTCTCATAATCTCATAACCTATATCATAGGAGACCTTAGAATAGCAGTAGTTTAGCTTAGATTAGTTTTCCTTTGTAATTTCTCTTTCTTCCTCATGTTTGTAAATATAGATTAGGTAGATTAGGGAGAAGTCTGTTATTACTTTGGAGCACAAGAGCAACGCACGGATTGGAAAGCTTGATTTGAGTGGAATGCGTAGAGAGTGAAGGGCTTTGACAGAGTTTCCTCTTATCCATTTATTTCCTCTAATTTTGTATTCTATAAATATTGTCTTTATTGCTACTCATATTTGGTTTAATAGCTATGAACTGAGTATTTGCTCTAAGATTATAATGGAACCCTTTGTTATTTAAATTGACTGTCTTATCTCTTTGGTTGGCACCATATGATTTGGATTAATATATTTGTGCTTTATGATTCTCGCTAAGACATTAGTGATGATTTTGGTAATCTACATGATATCGACAGAAGAATTGTAGATTTACACCTAAATATATTGGCATGTGATTGTGGGTTTCGACTGCATAAGTTGTGCGTAGAATAAACATATCTTTGTGCGCCACGTGCGACCTAATAGAAAACCTATGCTTAAAACCTTGTTATGATTAATTCGCATAGACATATGTAGGGTTGTATCTAGCTTGGACGCTCTTTTCTGTTCTATTACCTTTCGGGTGGATTTGGAGATGATATGTTTGTGCATACCTCGACAGAGGTGCATAAGCACTTGTGTGTTCTCGGTCGACAAATTGTCGTGACCATTAAGACCAAAGAGGTGACCATTAAGACCAAAGAGAGAAGGGTAACTAGTTTGATGAAACATAACACGCCAGGTGTTCGACAGAATGCCTGTGTGGGGTAAAGTTGTGACCTTAGCTTGATTTCCTTAGATTACCATTCGTTATCCATTTACTTGCTTTGTAAATTAGTTTTAACTAGATTAATCACACTTTCATTTACTGTTGTTCGAATAAGACTTTAGCAATACATAATTGGTACTTGATAAATATTAGTCATAGTTTCTCGTGGGTACGACATTCTTACTTATTACTGTATTACTTGTTAGACCGCGTATACTTGCGCGTGTATAGTGATCGGTTTTCCGACCAAGAGTCTCCCTCTCTCATCTAAAGCTGAGAAATTTAGATATCCACAATTGAGGGTTCGGTAAATTGAGGCAAAAAGTTAGGGTTCCATTAATAGTCGTCTCTCGCTCGCTCTAATCTTTCGCGTGTTCAGTGGCCTTTTATCTAAGAAATTTGTGAGTAATGAAAAGGGGAAAGCAACCTAAAGAAAGTAGTAACCAAAAGGAGCGGCAGAGTAATGACGAGCTGCAGGAAGCCCGTATAAAATTGATTAAGGTATGACATTTTTCTAATGGCATTTTTTAGTAGTTAGTACTGTGATTTGAAATGGCATGCTGAGGTAATGGAATGAGTACTACGATTGTAGTATGCGAATTTAAGTTAGATATATTATTGGACAATAAGTATGATTATATGAAAATTATTTTTCTAAATTATAAAGGGAAAATAGAAGTAGTAGTGGGCTATAAAAAAAAGCATCTTAATCTGACAGTGGAAATAGTTGATTAAGTTACCTAGATTGTTTGATTGACATAACTATATTGCAGCAAGTTATGAGTATTCCCTTTATCAGCCCTCTGATTACTCTTCTGCTTAGTAATATTTTCTTCAAGCTGACGTCATCATTGACAGGGCTTGAGCGAGATGTTGAGCGGCCCGCGCACTAATATCAGCATTAAGAGAATGGGAGAAATTGATATGAAAGCCTTTCAGCTAGGCAAATTTGCAGCGACTTTTAAAGAGTTTTCACCGTGCTTTTATGTTATTCTGTTGTCCTGTATGCTTTAGGAACCGTCAGAAATTAACATTTTGCCTATTGCAGGAGATTATTGACCCGGATGATGAAATGCTTAGAAATTTGAAGGAGGAGTGGGGAATTGAAATATATAGTGCGGTAAGTAAAGCCTTGTTGGAGATGAATGAATACAATCCAAGTGGTAGGTATGTGGTTTCTGAGCTCTGGAATTCAAAAGAAGATAGGAAAGCAACACTGAAGGAAGTCATTAGATACTTCATGAAGAGCTTGTTATGCATTATTTTCCAGTTGTCTTTCTTTTTTCTTTATTTCCCCTTTGCGATTTCATCTGAATGCATGCAAATGGTTTTGTTGGACTCATGATTTGCATGAACAAATTATATTTATATTTAGAATGTTACTATATGACAAATTGATATCTATATTAAATAGGCAAACGATATTTCCACAACAATTTTTGATATTTCCACACGCAAAGTGTCGCTGTAGATGTAAAAATCGTCGCTATAGGATCTATAGCGACACTTTTCGTGTGGAAATATCAAAAACTGTTGTGGAAATATCATTTCCCTATTAAATACTACCAACGTATGTGGATATATTGGATAGGAGGAAAAGAAGGGAGCCACATATTACTTCTCTATTTTAGCTTACAATTTCATGTTAGTCAATCCACATTTGACAACATTATTCGAGATATAAGTCATTTTCCCTTTATTTTATAAGTGAAAACATGTGCAAAAGATGCTTCTGTTGGGTATTCAGGTCAAGTCTTTTTTGAAATGATAAGTTTCATCCAGAACTTGTTCAGTAGTATTCCTTGGCTGTTGTGGGGTGGAGGGCTGTGTAGGTAGTATAGTTTGTTAATATGAACCCAAAAAGGTTTCTTTTTATTTTTTATATTTTTGTGAAAAAATGTAGATTACCTTTTAGTGCTTCTCTTCAACAGAAGAGGCAATTGGAGGAGGTGATCGATCAATATGCTTCTTGTCTATTTGTTCTGTTTCTCTAATCGTTTTCTCGTCAACTCTTGTCTTTGTCTCTCTTTCTGTTTCTTCGTTCTTTTGTTGTTCCAATCAATTCAAAGGAGCTAATCAATCTGCAACGTTTATGCCTTTTCTAAAAAAAATGGTCAAGGTCTTTATTTAAGGCGCAATTGATATTTACCAATGTAAGTTGATACATGAAGGCTTTTATTATTTTTTGAGTACCCATCCTTTTAATATTTAAACTTGATATTTACCAATGTAAATTGATACATGAAGGCTTTTAGTATTTTCTTGAGTACCTATCCTTTTAATATTTAAGCTTGTACCACTTAATTTCTTGTTGAAACATCTTAGCAAAACTCCAAAAAAATTCATTGGCAGGTGGATGGCGGTACTTAAGTATAGCAAGCCAGAATTGTCAACAAAGCCACTTCTGCTACGTGGAGTTTCATCTGGATCAACGTTCAATTGGCTGAAATTGTTCAAGAGTAATGTTGAGTTGCACTTTGTTCAACCAGTTGTGGAGGAGGATAGTAGGGAATTTTTTTTATAGTTACCAGTCTGATGAATTTCTTTGCATTGAGCCAGGTGTACAAGATAGCAAGGAAACAATTGTAGTATGTAATCATGGTGAATCAGTTGGAATCCAACCAATTGTGGATGATAGTAGAGAAACAAATACTCGTGGCAGAACTATGTCTTAATTTGTGGAGACTATTTTCGATCTGATGACTTAGTTACAAATGTTTATGGTACTTCCCCATGTTGGACAAAAATGTTCCATTCGCCAATAATTTTTGTTTCTTAAAAAAGTTTCATTTGTTGATGGAGTAGGCAGTAGTATTTGGGGATGATTAAATATTTTACTTGTTATGTGCAGTTAATACTGTTTTTTTATCTTATTGCAATATTTCTTGTACGGGTAGTCAAAATAAGAATCCAGGTTTCTCTTTATCCGCAAGAAACTTAGAAAGTCAAATTGAAGAATAATTTAAAGCGTTTAAAAGAAGAAATAAGAAATGGGTCTTGTTTTGTCTTTTAATTTGGGGAAATGAATTGTTTAGTTATAAAGATTAATTCTTGCAAAATAATAACATCTCAAGTCTATGGTGCTCGGGTTGTCATTAGACCAAAGTTTCAAATTGGTGGTTTCAAGTTCGAATCTTTGCAGCAACATAATTAAAACTCCTAAAAGTTCAATGATTGATTTTGCATTTTATCCCATATGAATTTATTTATGTATTATAATTACACGTACTCCAATTATTAATTAAAATTGAATAATTATACATTTATAATTATATATAAAACTTTCTTCACTAATTATGAAAATAAATTCATAATTAAAATAAACACCTTTAGTGTAACAAATCATTAATTTAAATAATTAACACTCACTTCTATTAATTAATTTAAATCATTTATTTAAATTATACCATCTATATATTATATAATTAAATTTACTTTCCTCAATTTGGGTTGTCCTCAAAATAGGTCCATTCCATCCAACCCATTTTCGAAAGTCGCCAAATACATATGTAGATTGATGTTTGGTGTAAAAATAACTACAACTTTATTACAACAATTGTCGTCCGTAAAAAATACAACAACACATATGCCGTGAGTTTGAATACAAATATATATCAATCGACTCATGTCCCAACCGTGGATGACAAGACCTCAAAATAATGACACCTTATAAAGGTATAGTCAAAAACTGCGTTTTTAGAAATTAGAATCTTTCCCAAAGGGAAGTGCTCATGAAACCTTCGTATATGGGAGGCCATGCTTTGCTCAGGTTATTATAGATATCATATGGCCACGTAATTATCTTGGTCAATCTAATAGACCCCAAAGAAAAACGAGAAGATTACTATCATATTCTTCCCAATGATGAGTCTTCTCGACATATCATTATCTCCAATCGCCTCTAATTGAGGGTTATATTTCAAATAGACTCCAAGATCATATAGATAGCTTGGTAGATATACTCAAAGAAGTGGATGAAAGACAACCCCGCCTTTTTATGATGACACGAGGTCAGATGTCATTAGACATCTTGTATGATAAAGTGGCAAAACACCCTTCCAAGTTAAATTCACCTCACCTCAACATCTATGTAGACCACCGCTCTATTCCCTTGTTATTCCCCGTCAACCCAAATTTACACTTTTATTACCGAAAGGAATCAGAAGAAAAAAGGGTGAGCACAACTAGCTCAAGAAAGAATATCATGACTAAAGATAAATAAATTATCAATAGCCTTCAACAAAGAATAAATCGTAGATTTAGAACATACGGTAGATGATAAAATTTTTCAACCATAGTCAGCAATGAACGAAAGCAATCCATTAGAAGAGTCAAATAGACTATAAAGTCTATTATCTTCCATGTTAAAAGTCCACCAACAATGTTTTATCCCCGTGACATCAATCAACAATTTTCGCCCACAATCACATGTATAACTCAGAATCGTAATTGTAGTTCTAAATTCCTTTTTCTCATCCAGACAAAGATAATTTTCATCACCAAACATCAAAGATTATGGTTATACCAAATCACGCTTTATGTTCATAATCCTATTAATAAATTCATCTTTGCACTACTACCAAAGATATTCATCAACAAGTCATCTTTGCACCACAGCCAAAGATATTCATCAACAAGTCATCTTTTGCACTATGTGCCAAAGATATTCATCAACAAGTCATCTTTACACTACTTGACCAAAGATATTCATCAATAATCGATTCAGACCACAAAGCCAAAGATATTCATATCTCAAAGAAATACATAATCATTTCGTAATTTATATAAACCATAATTATAACCATATATGTTGATTAATTCACTTTTGCACTTAAGCTAAAGATATTCAATTATAAATTCAATGGTCACGATCATACCAACCAACAATTCAACTTTTTGCACCATCGCCAAAGAGAACCTATAGTCACGATCATACCAATAATCTATCCATCTTTACACTCAAGTCAAAGAGAAATATCATCATTGTGGTTATAAGAATGTTAAATATGATAATAAAAATAATATAATCAACATATAGATTTAATCTTAAGAGTAAGATTCATAAATCAATGATCTCATAACACCTTAATCAAAATGTTATAAATCACTTAATAATCTCATAATCTAATATTATTAATACTACCACAATATTTTAATCATTTTTTAAACTTATAAACAATTTATTTTAATTGTTTACAATTTACTAATAAATGCATTTAATCATCTTAAAATGCCAAACTCATAAGATCTCATCACCAATAACCAAAACCCTCATCAAAAAATCAAGACATATACCTCATATATGATTCTCAAGCCATAAAATCATATTTTCTAATTTTCTTACTTCACATAACATATTTAATTCATTTACTCATAACTAGAACATTTTCATGAAAAATACCAAATCAGTTTTAAAAATATTTCTTTTCTGGGATTTAGAAGAATATAGTCCCATATTGAATATATATATTTTTCTCGTAATTTTTAAAATTCATTTACTATTTTTTTCACATGGCCAAAACCAATTTAATATTCAGACATTTATCATAAATTGTACTTTTATTCAAAAATTTGAAATTTATACGGTATACTGATATTATATAGATGTACTCCCAATAAAAATTTCATCAATTTTGGAGTTAATCACAAGGAGTTATAAGCTGATTACTTTTAAAATAGTCTTTTCTCATAAAATCCATAACTCCTAATCTATACATCCAAAATCGCCATTTTTTTGACACAATCAACAAAACTCATCAAAATATCATTTCAAATTTTTCCAGAATTTTTGAAGGTCCGAAAAAAAATACAAAACTGAAAAACATAATCACCCTTAAAAATCTCTTATTATCCCTTACCTCAAAAAAAAAAGATTTAACTGGAATAACGCTGAATGAACTTGCACCGTATAGCAACACTCAAGATATCAAAATACTCACAAGAATACACTCGACAATATAGAGAGAGAAAACTTCAGTTTCTGGTGTGATTTTCAATTCTAACCTAAAGTTCTCTATTTATAGAAAATGCTGTAACACCAAAGTTAGTAAAATTTAATAAATTAATAATATTTATTAACCAAATTTTACGCACACCTTTGCCAACTGAAATCAGCCCCTAGCACATGTTAAATGTGGCCCAAAAAATGTAAAAAACGTTTTTT
Source organism: Panax ginseng (assembly GCA_020205605.1). Classification (NCBI taxonomy): domain Eukaryota; kingdom Viridiplantae; phylum Streptophyta; class Magnoliopsida; order Apiales; family Araliaceae; genus Panax; species Panax ginseng. Next base: position 101,823,268 of record CM035150.1, read on the forward strand.
TCTTAAAAATAATTAAAACTTCAAAATTAATTATTTTGAGCTTCGTAACTTCAATAATTCATAATAAATAGCCCTTTATCGTAGAAAATTCAATCTTGTACTTTTTTATAGGAAATTCAATTTCTACAACTTTTAGTAAGAAAGTTTTTCCAAATTCCAAATGTAAATTGACCAAATCCACAAACGGACGATTTTACAAGCTATAATCAAATTTCACCAAGAAATGGGGTCCATGATATGAAAAAACATGTTTTAAATATTTATTGTAATAAAAATACTCTTCCTCCTCAGATACTCATATATCCCACATTCATTGTAAAATATCACCATTATTATATTATTAAAATATAATAATATATTTAAATGAATTATTTTATCGTAAAAAGATAAAATATTAATTTTTAACAATTGTCTCATTAAAAATTTTTCCATCTATATCCACATAAAATCAATATTTTTCTCATCATATTAATTATTCACAAATAATATTACAGAATCACAAGATCGCAACTGTGCCGCTCCTCAGTGAAAGAGGGGCTTTCCAATAAGAATTTCTCCTCATCTGGCGCAGCAATTAGGTGACCAAACCTCTCCTCGATGTAACTTCTAGACATTGCCAATAATGCTATCTAATAATATTATTCAAATAATATGAATTATTGATCCGATAATGGGAAATATTACGCAGTTGACAATTATCGAAAGCAACAATAATATAAAATATCAACGCTAAGAATTATGAATCAATAAAAAATACCGAATAAAGAATTATCAGAATAATTATCGAGTAGGCCTCTTCACGTAAGAGTTAATAATTCAAAAATACTGTAACATATCGTGTGCTATCAGGCAACAACGCCAGACATTTTTACTTTACCCACCCCAGATTCCAACAAAGGTTAATAAAGAACTACTACGCCATTATTTATAAAAACTTTAATTTGTCTTTTTCTTCATCCGATGCTTATTCTCATATGGGGCCCACAAATGGTCGCACATCGCATTTAATATTCCCAAATGTAAAGAATATTCCACCACCAAACTAATATTCCCCACAACAATGAATATTTTATAACCATCATGTATTTTTTGAAAAAATTTCATATATCACCCTTAACTTTAACTTTTATCAATTTAACCATTTACCGAATTGTAATTATAAGAAAAATTGAAATACTTTTATTTCATAAAATTCAAATGTTAGGGTCTTACATTGCAGATTTGACAACCAAATTAAGAAAATTAAAAACCAAATCGCACACTAAAGTGATGTTGGTGTGGTGGGTCTAGTCAAATTTTATATTAGATGAGTGAAAAAGTCTAAACAAATGCGATTGACGTTTGTCACCACTCAAATATTTATTTTAGTTAAAATTTATCGCATTAGATAAGTGCATGCACTGTTCTTCAATCTAATCTACTTTTTTTGACGGAATAAGGGCACTGCCCGACTGTCGTACTGTGACTCTTCATTAGACTTTTTGGCGGGATAAGGACACTGTGACTCTTCATTAGACTTTTTGGCGGGATAAGAACATTGTGACTTTTCAGTCTTGTAATAATCTATTTATCACTCCAGACTTTCAAAAACTTTTTGATATACTTTGTGGCGGGATAAGGGTGCACTGTGATTATTCAGTCTTTTCCGTGTCCTTCGCCAATTTATCCCTTCAAAGTTACTTTTCTATTCAGTCTTCTTTATCTTTTCTATTTTCAACTATTAGTTGCATATCCTCTTCTGATTCTCTCTCTACAAATTAAAATCGCACCAACGGTTCTGGCGTATGTGACGGTTTTAGGACCGCACACATAAAATCAAAACTGTACCATGTTGGTAGAGTAGTTTATAATGTTTCTGACTCTTTGTATAAATGGTGGAGAGAAGTGTACATAGAAGCCTATTATGTAGACAATATATTGTCCCCCTTTGAAAAGAAAAAAATAAAAATCTGGGTTGACCTTTTGGGATACTCAAATGCATGATCTTGATATCTCTGGATGTATGAATGTAAAATCAAGCATGTTAAAAATTATTGATTGCACAATTAAAGGTTCCAAATGATTGTTCATTTGATTAGGGTGGGAAAAAAATCTTTTGAAGGTTTAGACCTTATTAGAAAAATGACATATTAAGGTCATTACTAATTGAATTGGAAGGGAAGTATGCAAGTAGTGGATGGCCATAGAGTTGGTTTAAAGAAATAATTACACTAGAAGTTCGCACCAAAGAAATAATCGGCTCAAGAGATAAATATTTTTCAAATATGGTCACAAAATTAGAGTAATGATGCTAAATTGTATAAAATTTTGTTGTTTCAATTGATTTTGAAACCGAAATCGCACCAAATAAAACTGCACAACACAATTTAAAACCGTACCGCACCAATCACAAACGGTTTCATGTGCGATTTTGGATTTGTCAAACCGCTTAGGAACCGCACCTAAGTGGTTTCAGGTGCGATTTGGGCTTCAAACCGCACCATGCTCACCCCTAGTGTCTGATCAGATTGATAGTTTGGCAATGCATAATATGTGAAACAATTCGGGTCAAATTTCGAGTCCGAAATAAATTTTGGGTTATCTCTAAATTGAATCAAGTTCGTTAAAATAAGACCTTAAATCACTGGTCCAACAGTATCTTTTTGGGTTATCTTAGCTCACCAGAGACTCACCCAAAAAATCATAACTGAAGGTACTATTGTTAGTAACTTAATTCATTATATACAAACAAAAATTTCTCATATTTTTTAATGCGGGACAAACTTTTCATTTATCAGAGGTTATATAGTTTTGACAAAATTGTCTCATTTGAATTGGAATGGTACATGGAACATGTAATATTATTGTATGAGTTGAACAATTAGCTACAACAAGAAGGATAAGCTACCATACTTTATTCCACAAGAAGATTATACTATCTTCTCATTTGCCAACATTTTGTTTTCTAAAAATATTCTAATTTTATTTGTTTATGGTCATATATAAATTTGCATTTCCTCAGTTAAACTAAAAATCAACATATATATATATATATATATATATATATATATATACACACACACACTAAAATTTTGTATATTTTTTAATAGAACACATTTTATGAATACAATTATAAAAAAAATGTTACCTATTTTACGTACGAAATATATTTAACTTGTACATTTGAGGATCGAGATAATATAAATTAAATTTCTCTTATTAATACATATTATTTTAGTATTTATATATTATATTTATTTCTTTTGCGTAAATATTAGGAGATGAAGTTCTTTACTTGATGTAATTATTAAAAAACTTGATCCAACATTTATCCTCATTAAAAATAGTGGGTTGTCTCACGAATAGTTGTAGATACCTAAACCACGTCCAATCCATGTTCAATTCGCGTTCAAAACGCATCTAGTCTGCTTCCCTGATTTCAATCCATGTACTCTTTTATAATATTTGCTTGAAAGTTTCCCATTGCAAAATTCTCGTCGAGCATTTAATGCTCTGATACTTAATAATCCTTATGTTAACTTATAATATGGTTATGTCAACTTGCTTTTGATTTGTTTAGTGTTAACGTCAAGATCTTCTGCCACGTCCCAATCACGTAAGACGTCTCGATCCTGTTCAGTAAACACGATCAACACACAAAGCTTAATTTACGGACCGTCGGGGATAGCTCCCCGTGAGAGTCAAGACAAAGATCACAAGTGGGTAACAATGGAGGATGTAAAATGTCTAGCGTTTCGAGAGAGATAAAAATGTATGTGTACCTTTTGTTAGAAGACTCACTAGTTATACTCATGCTTTCGGTTTTTGTGCCACCAACCTCGATCCGACACATTACTCACTCCTCTATGGTCTCAAATAGGATGCATGCAGTTGTCACCTTTTTCCCATCGTGCTCGCCACGTACCGGATAAAATCCCATCCACATTAATGATCTGCAGACTTTTGGTCAACTGCTCTCCTTTTTCATCAATACAAGTCAAAGGCTTAGATATAAAAAACTTTAATGGATCAATCCTTTGACCCAGCCCATCATTATGAGGATATAATAAAGGTAACATAAATATTAAGCCCAATGACTATAAAACTCAATAACATAGGTCCAATAGGCTAATTAAATGGATTGGCCCAATCTGTCCGGCCCAATAGAAGAAATATCATGACCCAACATTGTCCCCTAGTTTTTTATTAAATAGGATATTTAATAGAAAACTATAAGCGGTCCACGATATTATGAGATCCAATAGGATTGAAATGGGCCCAAATTATGACTTACCAAGGTCCAACTGGTGAAGGATGGGAACAACAAGGATACTGGAAGGACGGATCAAGACCGGAAATCTAATTGGAGGCCCAATCTGCTAAATATCTAAAACTTAAACCGGACGCAACCTTTCAAATTCATAATCATGACTGTCAATTTAATGTGCCGCCCTCGATTACTGTGTAACCGTCAGTATAAAAGATAAACTTTACCAAATAGTACAGTTTTACCTGCCAATTTGAATTTTCGGACTTTTGAGTTTTCTTAACCTTCCCTTCAGGAGCTTTCTTTTCTTCTCTGCAAATCGCCAACAATGGTGGTCATCAATACAAACCGAAATCTCCGATTCAAGTAACTCCCATTACGACCGTCCCACCTAACCCAAACCACGGTAAAGAGGCTTTGAGTTCTAACCCCTCAGTCCGCCCAGATAAAGATAAAATGCCTCCTAAGCCTCGCTTTACCCTTCCGAATTTTTCAGAGCAAGGAATTTTTACCCATGCCAATACTCCATCGACTATTCTTGAAAAGGAATTACGGAGGATTCGAGATCGATGCCACATTAGGATACTCATTTGGTGAGGTTCTTGTAAATTTGAGAGGATGTATCAAATACCCGAGGGATGGATGACGATCAATTGCGACTATTCTTGAGAAAGGGTCGATTTCTCTTCATCCATTTCTGCTGACCATTCTAGGGTTTTTCGGTGTCGGGTTCGCCCAATTGGTGCTGAAATCTTATATACATATCCTAGCCTTCATTGCATTCTGCCATGAAGGCGGAGTCGAACCTACTCTCGATTTCTTTTTCACTGTGTACAAGATCAGTCAGTCTCGTGAAAAGGGGTTCAAAGTTATAGGTAAATAGGCGTCGAAGACGGGTGAAAAATTCGAAAGGCGTTCGCTGGTAACTACCCCATCTAGTAACAAGGGATGGAATGAGAAATGGTTTTAAGTCAAGGGACCCGAACTACTATTCCGAACTGGGCTACTGACGAGAAAATTTTTGCTGACTTCGGTGACGTTTCAGAAGAACGTATTGCTGAAATGGTAAATCTCTTTGACAACTTTCCGAAGGAAGAATGGAAATACGGACTTCTCTTTAAGCAAGCGTGGTTATACGAACACAAATGTAAGTATAGATTTACTTTATCAATATTTTGAAAATTGCTGTGGTATAGATTTTGATGTAAAATTGTTAATCTTTCTGCAGTAACTTTGATCAAACCATCGTCTTCGGAGGTGAAGGAGTTGGAGGATTTTCTAGCTGGAAAATCCGTAGAAGTCATTGCCGAGTCCTCCCAACAGGAAGTTCCATCCGAAGATAATGTGGTTGGGAAATCTACAAAGGTTGGTTCTGAACCTTCTCAATTGGAAGCCTCTTCCCAATTCAAACCACCTACTGAGACACCTCCTACTGAAGCACCTCAAGCCAACTTCAATCCTGACCATTGAGCCGAGTTCAAAAAGCCCATTTTACCAGAAATACAACTCAAACTACGTCGAAGGAAGAGGGGTGCCCGAAAGCCCAAACAGATCTCCATACCATAAGATTCCGAAGGTTTTTTTGAATCTGAATCAAATGTCAATCCGATACCCCCACCTATCGCCGAATCGGTGCCGCCAACTGTTGACTTACCACCACCGATCACTGACCCAACACCGCCATGATCGACGACACAACCACCATACGACTTGAACAAAGACCACGGTTGTCAAATCTACAACGATTCGAAGGAGCTTACTTGATGCGTCTCGCAAACGATCGTAGACAGATCCTTCAATTAAAGTTTAAAGACTCAGTCACTCCTTTGACTACCAATGACTTGAGGGTGTCTTCTTGAGTGTTCTCCCAAATAATCCAGTGGAGACTCGAACTATTAATGAAAAAAAATGAATCGAACTCACCGCAACTCCATCTCGAAAAAGAGAAGCGGCCATCCGGCGGTCATCCAAGCTCAACACATGTACATTCACCAGTTTGCGACCCTGTCCCAGATCAATCATCTTCCATCGAAAATGTATACAAGGATCCTTCTCCCGTTCGTGACCAACCAAGGCCTTCCCCCCCAAGGCCTTCATCACAAAAATTCCATGATGAGGCTACTGGAGTGCCGACCTTGTGGCCTCGGTATAACGCCAATTTTCCCTTCCAACTCTTTGACGCCTTCGTTCGGGAAAATGACGATCATCGATTTGTTGACCATACGAACGAGAATTTTCTTGATGAAGGCATGAGTTATCTGGCAAAGGTAAGTTACAATTTTCTTGGTTAAATGTTTATTTTCTTATTTAAATATCTGAACTTGACTAGATACTGTCGAATATATGCAGGCAAATGCAGTCTTCGGGCGTTTACGTCCCAGACACATAAATGTCGAGTCTGATGAGGAGACCATGAAAAGGGAGATCAACATGTTGAAGGCCACGTTGGCTCGAGAGAGAGAGGAACACGAGTCCGCTTTTCATGCCAATGAAGGTCTTTAAAGGAAGTTAGCCCAAAATAAAGATGATCTGAGGGAAACTCATGATGTTTTGATCTCGATCAGGGAAGAACTGAAGATGACAAAAGCCAGCGAACAGAAATTGACTAACATGAATGTCGGCTTCGTTGCAGAGACTGAAGCTCTGAAGAATAAGAATAAAGAGACCATTACAGCACATCGAGACCTGGCAACAAAACTTAGCGAAGTTCATACAAAGGCTCGGGATGATAGGAAGGCCGCATGGCTAAGTCACCAGTAAACTTCGTAGTAAGATTAAGGTACTTCGGGAATGGGATCCTCCCATGATCGAAGAATTGCTCAAGCAGATTCAGGAGGACTATCGGACTTCTGATGAGCTCGGTGAAGAGATTATGAAAGTATACTAGGAAGAATACGAAGACTGCCGAGGTCAATGCAAGGAAAAGCTGGTGGCAACCCAAGTAGATCCTGCTTTGCTCGATTTTGAAAATGATATATAAATAGGATCTTACTGCTTCTGATCTTTAGAATTTTGTGCAAAAATTTTGTAAAGAAATTTAAGTGGACTTGTTTAAGTGTTTAATGAAATTTTAATTTTCTTTACTATGACTTCTATTTACTTCGTTTCTTGTCAATAATTCAGCATCAATGATCTTAAATGAACTTAACTTAAACTATAAATCAGATAAGGTGTATAGCAGTTAAGTTAAGAAATGAAATGAACTGAATGAACCGAACCGAACTTAACACTTGTATAAAGTAATGTATACTTATCGTTTCCGAAGTGAGAGACAGGTCATGAGTGAGGTGAATTCGGCTGATCCTCCTTGCACCATCAAGATCTTGTTTACCACTCGGGGTAGAACAAGTATATAAGGAAATTTGTTTACCACTCGGGGTAGAACAATTTTATAAGGGCCATGGAATTTGTCTACCACATGGGATAACAAATTCATAAGGACACTCCTAACAATAAGGTTTTGCCATCGAATAATGGAGAGTCCTACCATACCTCCTTACTTGGTGCCTATTGATTCACCACTGGGTAAAAACAATATAAAAGAGGAATAGTGGAATTTGTCTACCGCTAGTAGGTATAACAAAACCATAAGGACACTCCTGCCGAAGAGGCTACCATCGAATGGTCAGCGAGTCCACCCCGTCCTCCTTACTTCGGTGCCCATTGTTTACCACCCTTGGTAAAATCAATATTAAAAGGATCACAGGATTTGTCTACCACACGGGGTAACAAATAATTAGGCTGCCATCGAATGGCCATCGAGTCCTACCATTCCTCCTTACACCATTGTGATCTTAGGACAAATAGGAAGAGGATCAGTTGTGAAAAAGTGACTTTTTATTGATGGTGATCAATCATGTACAGACTTCCGATAAACTGACTCAATCTCTACTAAAAGTATTTCAGGAGTCTGCCAGCGTGCCAAGTGTTCTTAATCTCGGATCTATCTAATGCCTTCAGTAAGTTCCTGGCTTTGGTACTTCAATTACTTCATAAGGTCCTTTTGATTAAGATCGAACTTCCCCATATTTCTGGCGTAGATGCTCAAATTTTCTCGAGGACGAAGTCCCCCACTTCGAATCTACGGAGCTTTACCCCTTTGTTGTAATGTTTGGAAACTCTCATCTAGTAGGCTGCTAACTTGATCAAAGCCACTTCTCTGACTTCTTCTAACAGATCCAAGTTGGCCTTCAGTCCTTCGTCATTGTAGATCTCTCTGAACTGACTAACGCGAAGACTTGGAGATCCAATCTCGACTGGGACTAAGGCATCAGTACCATAGGCCAACTAAAAGGTGAATCTCCTGTCGTAGTCCTCGGTGTAGTTCGGTAAGCCCACAATACACTGAGTAGCTCTTCCGACCATCTTCCTTTTGCTTCGTCCAATCTGCGTTTGATCCCGTTCAGCAGTGTTCTGTTAGTCACCTCAACCTGCCCATTCGACTGTGGATGAGCCACTGAAGTCTTTCTGTGTTGAACCCCCAGCTCTTTCAAAAATCCTTCAAATTTCGATCCCACAAACTGGCGTCCGTTGTTCGATATCACCACTTTAGGAATTCCGAAGCGAAACACTACGGATTCTTTCATGAACTTCAAACACTCTTGTTCCGTTATCAACCAAGTGGGCCGCTTCTACCCATTTGGTCATGTAATCAATAAAGAAACTATGATAAAAGCCCGACCTTTCCTTTATCTTTCAAGAATCGGACCCGAGATATTAACCCCTAGGCAAAGCAAAGGGTATAGGAGATAGAATTGAGTATAGCTCTTCTGGTGGTTGATGTGGGATCGGACTGTTGAGCTGACACTTCTCACACTTCTTCACATACTCCGTAGCTTCCTTAAAGATCGTTGGCGAAGAGTATCCCGTAGAAGAACTTTTTATGTCGCCACTTAGACAGACCATGTGATCACCATGAATGCCCTCATGGACTTCTCAAGAGCATACTCGACTTTGAATGTAACCAATCACTTTAATAATGGTGACGAAAATGCCCTTCGATAAAGATCCCCATCAATAAGAACGAAGTTGGCACTCTTGTACTTGATCTTCTTTGCTAGCATCTGATCCGAAGGAAGGACGCCATCTGCCAAATATTCGATGTAGGGAGTCATCCGGTGATCGGATCGATTCGATACACATCACCGCTTCATGTTAGATACTAAAATTACTATAAAACCTCAAAATAGACTGACCCATTGAAAAAGCAAAGATCCGTAGTGGCTAGTTTCGATAAGGCATCAGCAATGGAATTCGTTACGTTCTATGCCTTGAAAATCATAAGAGACAAAATATCGAAGTCGGTCTTTCAACTCTGCCAAATACTTGATCATCCTTGTCCCACGAGCTTCATAATCTCCTGACAATTTTTTGACGACCAACTGAGAGTCATCAGTAAATGATCACACGGACTTCTAGACTCTTTCGCCAATGAACTCTCGCAAGACCGCTTCATACTTGGCTTTGTTGTTTGTTGCTTTAAACCCAAATCTGATTGCTTTCTGTACCTTGAATCCCTTCGAACTTGTCAAGATAATCCCTGTCCCACTAACATTCATCGTAGAGGACCATCTACATACAACGTCCATGCACTCTGATCGTGTTGAAGAACTGCAACTGCTCGGTGAATGTACACTCCACCATAAAATCGTAGAGGACCCATCGAACGTCTCTGCTTCTGGCAGCTCAGCATCTGCTTCGGTGAATGTACACTCCACCATAAAATTGGCCAAGGTTTGACCTTTGATAGCAGTTCGGGGATGATATTCAATGAAAAATTGGGACAACTCCATAGTCCATGCTGCTAATCTCCCCGAAACCTCTGGCTTACCCATTACCTTCTTCAGTGGTTGATCCGTGTGATTTACTAGAGCCACGCCTTGAAAATATTGTCGAAGCTTTCGGCTAGCAATTATTAAAGCAAAGGCAAATTTTTCAATATTTGGATACCTGGTTTCAGCATCTCGTAGGACGTGACTAACCTAATAGACCGGATGCTGCTTTCCACTGACTTCCCGAACTAGTACTGCTCCAACCGCTAACGAACTCGCTGCAAGGTACAAATACAAGGTCTCTGCCGGGGCAGGCTTTACTAATAGGGGAGCAGAAGACAGATATGTCTTTATGCCTTGGAAGGCGTCTTCGCACTCTCGAAGTCCATTGGAATGTCTTCGCATTTTTCGGCCCCTTCAGTGTGTCGAAGAACGACAAACATCTCTCTGCAGATTTGGACATGAACCTCCTCAAAGCTGCATTCCTGCCAGTCAGACGTTGGACATCTTTGAATGACTGAGGAGTCTTCATGTCAAGAATGGCCTGGATTTTCTCCGGATTGGCCTCGATGCCCCTCTAACTGACCAGATATCCCAGAAACTTTCCTGCACCGAGGCCAAAGGTGCATTTTGCCGGATTGAGCCTCAACTTGTGATGACAGACAGTCTGAAAACATTCCTCCAGATCGTCCAAGTGCTTCTGAACCTGCATGCTTTTCACGATCATATCATCCACGTACACCTCCATGTTCCTCCCCAGCTGCCTCTCGAAGATGAAATTCATCATTCTTTGGTAAGTGGGTCCAAAGATTTATAAGGCCAAAGGTCATCTTCTTATATGCATACACCAAGCGGTGGGTAATGAATCTTGTCTTCGGGATGTCCTCTTTGCACATGGATATTTGATGATAACTGAAAAAGCATCCATAAAGCTTAGTAATGACATACCCGAAGTGGCATCGATAAAGTCGATCGATATGGGGTGAAGGATAAAGTCCTTCGGACAAGCTTTATTCAGTTTTGTAAGTCGATGCAAACTCGCCATTTCAGGCTCGCTTTTGCACCAATACTACATTAGCCATCCATTGTGGGTAGTCGATTGAAAGTAGTATCATCAAGCCAATCATGTTTGATGATAAAGCATATACTTTGTAACAATCTTATTCATTTATTAATAAAAAGTATTAATTTATTAAAGGCTTTTAGTTATCTATATGATCTCGTTTATAATAATATGTGATAAACCAATAGTTTTAAGCAATGCTTTTAGAATAATGATGATGATCATTCTAATGAGATCTAAATTCTTAGAAAGCTTAAAACTAAAATAGTTCCCAATCGTTGGATTACTAAATTGGGGATTAGTGAATCAGGATAGATTGGTACATTCGTTTTTGCTTTCATTGGATGAGGTGATCATTTATGTGAGACACTAAAGCAAGTATGTAGGTGCTTATTAGAGAATAAGTTCTTTGAATGTGGCCTCGCCAAGGAATACCTAATGGAGTTTTACTTTTCGTCAATAGGAATTCTTGTAGTGATAGTAGTACAAGTGATCCTTGGACTTGAGATCATCATAGTATCTTATGTATGATGAGTTATACTTTGACTTATTCCTTAAAACCCTTAGGGTATATCAAAGGTATCTTGGGTATAATAAGTTGTGCATGGAGATAATGTATGATCAATAAAGAATCTACCACTTCTAGTAAAAGAAAGAGAAAAGTCCTATGTGATTCGATAAATGACAACCCGGTAGTCCTTGGTTGAAAGCAGAATGAAATTAGAAAGGAGTTTCTAATTTGCATTATTTGGGGTCATGCATTTAAGAGTCAAAATACATATAATTAAATAAAATAAGACTTGAGTGGTAATTCCATGTCTTATATTTAGTTGGGACATTGTATGGTGGAAGGATTGAATTATGCGGTAACTATTTACTCAAAGGTTCTTTTATGATTAATGTTAAAATCTATATTATCCGGAAAGTCGTTAATCTCAGGGAGGCTTATCCTATTGTAGAATAAATATTATTTATTTAAATAAATTATTAGTTTAATTTATTTATTTAAATAAGATTAGAATTGTTCTAATTGATTTATTCACAATGGGTTTAATATGGAGAACCTAAAGGGTCACACCATAAAAGGAAGAATAATTATTTAAGAAGTTAATGGCATAATCGTAATAATAAGTTAAGTATATTTAATTTAATCTATGGTGATAGAATAAATTAAATAGCTTAATATTTATTATTTAATATTTTAGAAATATTAAATATAAATTAATAAGAGGAGTCTTATTATTATTATTATTATTATTATTACTATTATTATTATTTAATTCCTAAAGGAGTTTGGGAATTAATTAATAAAAGTACTCTCAAGTATCCTAATAGGATTAGGAGGCAAATTAATTAAAAGAGTTTAATTAATTATTCCTAATAAGATTAGGGAGCTTAATTAATTAAAAGAATTTAATTAATTAAAATAAAACCCAATTCTTTAATTGTTAAGGAGGGTTGCCCACATCTATAAATAAGAGGAGTCTTATTATGGGTGAAGGTGGTTGTTGGCTTTTTAACAACATACGTAATTTCAATAGTTGGGAGAGTACGTCTTTTCTATAGAGATAGAAAACTAGGGTTTTGCCAAATATCCATCTTCTTGAATTCTTTTTCTTCCTTGGTGGATCACCTATAGAGGCCAAACACTTAGGTGGCTAATGTTGATCAAAGGAAGGAACCAAACCCGGTGGATTCAAGTTGAACGCGAAAAGGATTGGAGGTGAACTTGTACTTGAGGAAGCTCGGATCTTCAAAGGTATGATTCTTGTTCTTTCTTTTTCGTTTAATTAATAATTGTGCATAAAGGGTGATCCGGGTATATTGTTTGTAAAATTTTTAAAAATCTGATTTTCCACGTTTTCGCTTACTTTGTGCAATTTGATTGCGTTCATGAATATTACAAACCTAACATCGATCTCAAGAATAAAATCAGCAGCCATCAGCTTGGCAATCTCCTCGTCAATGATCCTCTGACGTTCAGGTGCAAAGATCCATCTTTTTTGCCGAACAGGCTTCTTCGATGGATCCACTTCCAGTCTGTGTTCAGCAATCTTCCGGTTAATACCTGACATATCTTGAGGTTCCCATGCAAAAATGTCCGCATAGCAGTGAAGTAGTTCCATAAGGTTTATCCGAAGAGGCTTTTGTAGACTCGAACCAATCTTCACTGTTTTATCTGCCTTTCCGAGGACCAACTCGATCTCTTCTGTCTCTCCTGCAGGAATTACTAATGGCTCCGAGATGCTTTCAGTGAAGGGCTCGATCTCAATTTCCATGGTTTGCTTACATTTACTCTACTCGAGGAGGAAATAACAAGATTTCGAGCAATAAATACGGGTTAGATCCAAGTCCCCCGCCACCTCTCAGACTCAGTGTCTTTGTGGGGAACTTGATTTTGAAGTGAGGATGGAAGTCATACTTGGAGAGTCACAATGTAGGTCTCCCTAGTATGGCGTGTAAAGTAGAATCTACATGCACAACATAAAATTTACATATTATTTCTACTACCGAGGAGTGTCTGCAAGATCACTGGGAGTTCGATGGTGCCTGCAACTTTGATCGGATCGTTCTTTGAAGCCATATAAAGGAGTCTCTTGCCGAAGCCTCCATCTTTCGCCCATCAAGATGCATCTTCGATAAGCATGGGTATACAAAATATCCTGAAGACCCGTTATCTCATCATCATACACCCACATCCACCGGAGCCCACTTGCAAAGTTGATCACTAACGCTCCTTTATGTGGCTCGATGGGCTCAAGGATAATCTGCATCGGTAGAAGGATATAACATTCCACGAAATGGTCAGCCGGCCTTGAGGAACACCCGTCACGGACATGACCGAATCCAGATATCCTCTCCTCTTCTTCCCTACTAACTTCCCTGCTATCCCTCCGATTATAACATCAACGACGTGCCTCAGCGGTGGTATTGGAGCATTTTGGACGGGTGGAACCATTTGAACCGTCTCAAGCAAGATGCGTTCAGACATTCTCGCCGATCTTGTTGGTCCTCTCCGCCACATACATCTTGATCCAATGAGACCGCTTTGAGTCTTCTTCTCCATAAAATCCTTCAGATTGCAACACTCATTAGTATCATGGCCTGCGGCTTGATGATAGCTACAATATTTCCGAGAGTTGCCTTTCCCTGTCCTATTATTATCATGAGGTGGCTCAAAGAATGGCTGGTTTCTGATCTGGTCCAAAATCACTGAACTATCAGTATTTAGTTTAGTGTAAACCTTATTCACCTTCGGTCGACGCGTGTGATTTACTACTTCCTTGTCGCCATGAGTTGTTGTAATTTCTTGAATCGCCCTCCCACCGATTATTATACCCTGCCTTCTCTCCGATCTCCACGGTCTTAGGAATATCCGCCTCCTTCATTTAGTGCGAAGAAGAATGACGCTTGTGCTATTCATAGCTTCCTCCACAATAATATAACCTTCGCGCTTGTCGAAAGCCTCCGCTGAGACTCTTCTGGATGATGGAACATCAATTTCTTCACTAGCTTTTTCAGACTTCACCGGATCTAGCCCATTCTGAAACAGCCCTACCGCCTGGAGATTATTGAGGTCGGATACCTGACCAACTGCTTCTCTGAACCTCTTCACATACTGGCCTAAAGATTCGCTGGAGAACCTATCGACTGTGCTGAGAGAACCTCAGAAGCTTCCTCTTCTTCGGTTTCTCCCAAAAGCGGGCATGGAACTTGTCACAGAAGCTTTCGGTCAAGAGGAAATTGAATCGACGCAGAAGTTCCTATCCACTGCCTCGCATTTTTCCTTAGTGTTGTGACAAACGTGTGACACTTGGCAGCATCGATAAAGTCATAATAATCCATAAGCCGTTCGAACGCCTGACTATGGTCATAAGGATCCCCAGATCCATCGTAACTCTCCATGCGCTACAGCTTCTTGGTGATGTCTGCCTTTTCTTTAAGAATGTCCGAGGAAAAAGGAGACACTTTCTTCCCCGGGGTGTCCTTCACCTGCTGCACCTCTGCCAACTGCTTTCGGAGCTCTTTCAACTCCTTAACCAAAAAATCTATCCCTTCCGGTTGAGATGACGCTTCTTTCTCCGGGGAGTCTTTCTTCTTTTGAACGGATCGATCTTTTACCATAGAACCCCCAATTTTCGAGGGACTTTTACGATGATGGTGGCCCACAGAGCGACGTGCCCCCGACGAACTTTCTGGAGTACGACCCCTAGATCTGCTTCGTCTTTGGATTTCGTGTGGTGATGAGAATGCGTGAACAACGAGCGCTCTCTTTGTATTCTCGGGAGTATGTTTTCCGGATCGACCTCTTTGTTCACTTCTTACCCGCTCCCTATGACCAGGCATATGATGGTGCGCTCCTTCGATCTTGAGGAGTAGGGCTTCGATCTTCTTCTTTCTCGATGTTGGCCCTGAGTTTCACGTCCTAAATGAGTGGGTTCCTTCCCACTTCGATGCCCACGCTCTTCGGACCGAACGTAACTGGACGCTTCATCTTTCAACTCTTCCATCCGGGACATCTGCTCAGCTATATCCTGCCGTTGCTTTATAAGTGCCTTCATGACCCTATCTGTTTCGTCTTCCATCTTAGCCAGCTGGGAGGCCTTTTCGTCATGGTCATCTCGGTATCGAGTCTTAAGTGAGGTTCCTTCTACTTGTTTTCGATTGTGACCGGACTCTTTCTTTGCCGTGAAGACTAGCTTTCTCTTAGCTTTGCCCACAGCCTTTGGACGAGAATCTTTCTGCAAACGTTTGGACACTGTGCTGGCATGAACACTTATTGTAGGTCCTAAACGCTCCTTAACAGGTATTCGTGGTGCTGATTCACTAACAACCATCGGTTGTCCTTCAGGTGTATCTGCTCTACTCTTTCCCATCTTTGAAAACGTAGAACAAATAAATATTTGTGATTGCCAACTCTTGAACACTAGAACTCCCCCTCCTTCTAGCGCTAATGTAAACGCCAAGATCTTCTGCCACGTCCCAATCACGTAAGACGTCCGATCCCCTTACGATAAACACGATCAACACACAAAGCTTGACTTTGGGCGGGACCGTCGAGGATATCCTACGTGAGAGAGAGTTAGTAACAAGCGGTCACAAGGGTTAACAATGGAGGATGTAAAATGTCTAGCGTTCCGAAGCGATAAAATGTATGCGTACCTTTTGTTAAGACTCCCTTTCAGGTTATAGTTTCATGCTCTTTCGGTTTTTGTGCCACCAACCACGATCGTACATTTACTACCTCTATGGTTTCAAATTGGGATGCATGCAGGTTGTCACCTTTTTTTCATCAGATTACCACCAAAATTTGGATTAAATCCATCCACATTAATGATCTGCGGACTTTTGGGGTCAACTCGCCTCCTTTTCATCATTCTGAGTCAAAGGCTTAGATATAAAAAGCTTTAATGGATCAATCCTTTGATCAAACCCCATCATTATATGAGGATATAATAAAGGTAACATAAATATTAAGCCCAATGACTATAAAACTCAATAACAAAGGTCCAATAGGCTAATTAAATGGATAGGCCCAATCCGTCCGGCCCAATAGAAGAAATATCATGACCCAACATTTAGCATGTCACATCATTCTGCAGATTCACCAACTGCATGGGGAAGTTGTCACTTCGCCAAGCTAGCTGTTGGACACAAGCATATTCTAAACTTCGATATCAACTAAGAATATATGATCCTTGCATTGAGTTTCTCATTTTGCAATGCTCTTTATTGTCAGTCCTCTATCAGTTTTGACTTACTTTACGAGCTGGGTTAATCATAGAGTCTGATCTTAATTCTTCTATATGACTTGAGCTCCACGTTTAGCTCAACGACTTGTTCTACTATACTTGAGCACTCTGTAAACTTCTCTTTACTCTGTGATTTGCTGTTCACTATACGATATTGAGTGAACTATATGATGAGAATGCAGGCTCTACGATCACCTGTTAAATGCTTTACGAATATATAGCTTACTATGTTTTTACATTTTCATTTTACAATTAGGCATTGTAGCTTTAAGATAGTTTAATATTATATTACGGTCACTTATATCTTATCATCTATACATCATTTTAACTTTATAATATCAACTTAACATATTTAATTTTTTTAACTTTAAATCCCTGTACATTACGATCTCATTAAGAACTTTTTAAAAATTATTGAATAAATATATTTTAAACATACCATCGTCAAATTAAACTTGCTGACTCAGAGATGGCTTGTACTAGTACAGTGGAAAAGAATACTGATGGACAAGTCAGACGCGACATGACTGAACTTAATTTCTTTACATGAACAAATAGAAAAGTGAGTAATTTATAATTAATAGGATTAAACATGAAGTAAACAGAAAGAATTTAAAAGCGAGTAAATAATACGGAGGTATGCATGAAGTCACTAAATTATTAGCAAAAAAGGAATCACATGGCTTTTGATTCGTTAGAGCAAATTTAACACCGATAACAAAGCTAGAAATAAATACATTTAATAATATTTTATGATTATTATTTTAATAATATTTAAATGACATATATTACTTTATAACAATATTTTTGGTCTAATACAACAAGAATAATAATACTTACTTGTACTGCTGTAAAAAAAAAATCTCAATGGTAAATTTTAGAAATAATAAAGATATATTAATTTTCCAAGTATATCTCTTAAAAATAAGAAATACCTAGTTTGATTGTAATGATATAATAATAAAATCATGCTGGTAAATTTTCTACATCATTAATAAATAAAGATGAGATTACTATTTTGTAAAAAAAAAAAGTTAAATAAGATTTGTTGTTCTTTATTGAAGATAATAATACTTTCAGGTTTCTGTAAATGTTATTGATAAACAAAAGTAATAAAGGAAAAATAATGTTGCTATCACATAAATAAGGGTCACATACAAACACATGTATATTGCAGGTCCCACATATCAGGCGGGGACCCCCAATATGCATGTCAGTATGTATGTGTGTATATGAATATTATGTAACCATTTTTTATGTACTAGTAGCATTGTTGAAGAACTTGTTAGTTCAAGAGACTTCCAAGGTCCACGTACATTGTTATTTCCTGAAAGGTGTCCATCACTAGCATGCTTTTTGTGCTAGGTGTTACTCGAACTCTCTGTTTCCCCTGTAGTGCACCCATATTGGATGGTGACCCTATGCAATTTCAATCAGCCCTCGAAAAATAGTATTCTTCTGTTGCATAATAAACGTCTTAATTTATTTTTTATGATCAAATTAATTATTATTTTTTTAAAATTCAAGATATACGCTGAAATATTATGATCATAATAAACTACGAATAATGTACTAATAATGACAAGTTTTGCAATTTAAAAATTTTATATATATTTTTTTAATTATTTATTTTAAAAATAATTAACTAGATCACTAAAATTAAATTAGAACTTATTATAGGACAGTGAGTATAATTTTAAATTTTAAGTTTTAAATTTCAAATTAATTTTAATGAACCCATCCATTCTTTCAGCAATTAGCTATTTACGGAAGTGGTTAGTATGAAGTTTATTTTGAGGTAAGTTGGTCAATTTACCAATAGAATACTGACACGCATGCGATGTTGTATGTGTGTTAGAATTCTATTGGTCAATTGACCAACTTATAAAAAAATAACTTCATAGTAACCGGATCCGCTATTTACTATCCTACCAGCTAAGCTAGGTGGCTACCTCTTGTTACCCTATGAAGTACTTTACTATACTTTGTGCAGGGTAAGGGCATCCTGCACAAAGCACAAAGTATACTTTCATAGTATAGTCTAACTTTGTGGCTGCGACTCTTCGGTCTTTCCGTTTCCCTCCTTTTTGTACTCCATTTCCCTCCTTTTTGTACTCCATTTATCCTTCAGACTTCCAAAGTTCAAACTTTCTGTTTATATTTTCAGCCATATGTTATCCTCGTAGGATAATGGCATGAACTGCACTATTTAGTCTTTTCCGTTTCCCTCCTTTTTGTACTCTATTTATCTATTCAGACTTCCAAAATTCAAATTTTATCTTA